>BOPM01000171.1:174577-186237 GCA_022179025.1 Porites australiensis | reverse complement strand
TGCCCTTACATTTGCACTCCTGAACACATGAACAACGACATCACAAATGCAAATACAAATGCAAGGTTCCATGCCGTCACGGTTCAGTGGGAAGAGACTTGGACTGTGCCTGCGTATCTTGAACTTCCTTGTGTTACTGATGGACGTGTGAACATCATTTCCTTTAGCATTTGCAGCTGCATGTGCTTAAAAGTACTGGCCTCAAACTGTTTTCAAATTTCTACCTTGGAAAGTGACTATACCTTTCTCCCTTCCATTGTAACAGGTGGTATTGTGGCCCTGTAGGCCGATGGGTATCGTGCTTGAAACAGCTTCAGTAGAATCCTTGGAGTGTAGCTTGATGGAAGGTTAGTGACAGTAAGACTATTCCCCAGTCCGCTGGGGGGTAGATTCTCTGTGCAGGCAATAGCAAGTGCATGAAGGGGTGTCACGCCACTAAATGCTTCAGGATAAATCATTTCCTCCACTGAACACTGTAATTTTGGGTTGGTGTTTCCTGTAATAGGCAAAGGAAAAATGTTAAAGGCACGAGGCCAGCCTTGGTAAGGTCAGTCTGTAAGGTAGGTTATCCAGAATGAGGTAGTTATGGGTGTTTTTACAAAACGTATACTTCTCCCCTAGAAGGGATGCTCAGATTGTTCTCACAGCATGTTACTACAGCTATACTTGGGTACATTTAAGGTGGGTATGGCAATTTTGAGGACTACCCCTACCCCTTGGGGTAGAGAAATACAATTCATAATAAGATAGTTTTGTTTTGTATAGTCCATTACATGTGCAACCATCTCATGTAGGCACTCACTTTTTAAAATACCAAAATTTTTCTGGTCAAAGCTCTACAGTTAAAAACTCTTGGGGGATAACAGATGTAGAATTCTCCACAGTTTAAACCCTCCTGTCATGTACGTGCCCACTTGATGTTTAGTCTAATCCTTATGTTTGTTCCATGTACTATGCCACTTGGAGTATATTAAGAAGAATTCTTAGTGACAACAAGGAACTACACATATCATATCAGTCTTTATAATTACATGCAATAACATAATTCTCTACAATGAAAAAGGTGTCCAAACAAATCTCGCAAAAGACCCCCTCGCTGCCGTGAGGTTTGATTTTTGTCAGTGACCACCTCCCAAAAGTAACCACTATAAAACCTACACACTTTTGGCTGGTCACTAGTGGGATGTTTGAATGTATTAAGAATGTGGTATAAGGTACAAGGTCTTGACCTATCAAACTCCATTTTCTGCTACTGATAAATACCAGTGCATTTTGTAGTACATGTATGTGCTATAGAACCCACAAGAGGGCTTCTGCCCTTAATATAATAAACGTTTTGGGACTTTTGTTGAATGTAAAATTTATGCAGCTTAGCTTCATGAATAAAAATTTAGCAGCAGAAAGGTAATATTGTGGCCTGAAAAGTGGTCCTTACATAATTATGTGTAAATAAAATAATAAGAAGAAAACTGCAAGATTTATAACAAAACGTTTTGGGGTCCTCTTGACTCCATCATCAAGTGAGACGTGAATAATAATATTATTACAATTGAACAAAATAATGCAAGTGATGAGAAGAAAAAATACTGTTCAGTTAAATACCTTTACTGTTCTCAACGAAATCCAGAATGTACAAGGCAGCTTTCAAGTTATGGTTCTGTATAGCTGTCATGAATGGAGTGTAGCCACGAGCATCACGATCTTTAAGCTATAACAAAACACACCAGGCTTAAAAGGGTCGGAAAGTACATGTAGATTGATCGCCTGCATTGGGTATAAAAATTCAGACTTTCTTTATATACCCAAATCAAGCATGCAGTTTACAGGAGACAGATCAATAAAATATTGGGGCATTGAGTTTCTCGGGCTCGGAAATATGGGCAACATTTTTTGATGAACAGTGCTGCAGTGCAAGAAGAAAACAATAATAATAAAAAAACAATGAAATAATGTTGCATGTTTTAACATTAATTTTACTAGTCAGATATGCAGTTGTTGTACGGGTTCATCCCACATTTTATATTATTAATTTCCATTTACTGCATGATGAGCCAAATTTGCTTCAGTGACTGTGGTAACATGGAAAATGATCCATGTCAATGATCAAAGACTCAAAATAGCCACTAGAAACTGAAATATGGACTTTTATAATAATATATTATCAAAAACACTTTGGGATTGTGAAAAGATGTGAGCTTGGTTTCAGACTGGTTTCAGACTAATAATAGAAGAGCTTGAAATGGTCTTGAATGGAAGACTTGAAGATTTGCACCATATCCAGGAGACAAAAGAAGAGCACTTGACATGCGTTAATTAGTTAACTATTAAGAGTAAACTCATGACCATAAAAAAGCAGCTTATGACTTTACTCACCATTGGAACAAGCTCTTTGGCAAAAATGGAATCATTAAGAAGAAGGTGTAATCCTGCAACATCAATCGGGATGTCCTTTGCACCATCAGAATTAAGGTCTGAAGATCCACCACCATCTGAAATATAATTTTGATATCTGCTATTTTATTACATAAACACTCGTGAACTACTGTACCATGCTAGCTATTGGGCAAAAACATGATATCTTCAGCATGGTTGGCTAGGCTTGGCATGGCTCCCAGTTGTGGGTGAGATCAATATTGCTATGGTTACATAATGAATCATGCCTCTCAAGGCAAAAGATATCACAGTGAAAATGGTTTGGTATTTCATTGGTGTTAATACAATAAATAGAACATTACATGACCACTTAAAGATACAAGTTTTCTCTTCTTGTGTTGAGAATATTCCACTCATTTGCTGTACTCACTTGTGAAATACTGTTCTTACACTGGAAGAGAAACTTCATATCTCTTCAAAGCCGTGTAATATGCTCTATTTATGTTTCAATTTGTGTTCACTGACAGTGTTCTCCTTATCAGGCAGTAACCAGTGAAATTTACCACCTGAAGCAACACTTATTACTGCCTGTAACCGGCACTTGAAGGTTTACTAAAATGATATAAGTAGTTTCAAAAAAGTTGTGATCCGATTTAATCAAGGAAATGAATGAATATAATATGAAAAGAGTACTAAAGTATATATGTACCCAGCTTTTCTTATAATAGGCCACGCATTTTGGAAAGATTGAAGACAGAGTAAAATTATGGGGAATAAACGTTTTGAATTGTTGTCTAAAGATAACAACGGCCGATTTGCATAAAAGAGGTCTTAAAATGAGGGAATGATGTTTCAAACAACTTAGCTTAGGGAGAACACTACAATGAATAACAAAGACTTATACAGTAACCCTCTAGAGCTCATCTGAGGAAATTAAATAAGCATGCTACAGCTGTAGGTGCTAATCGTAGCATCTACAGGAGTTTACTGCTACCTTGTAATAGGCTCATAACATCTGCTTGTTGATCCTCAGCATATGACGGATTGCTACAGCAAATATGCACAACATTCTGGTTAGAAGAAGAACGTTGATGAAGGATCTGCAAAACCCTTTTGCTGATTACAGCTGCATCCCCCGAAGGTCTTGTTTCTTGCTGAATTTGCCCATGACTTCCAGTGATAGCCATTTTTTTGGTGCCCTTTGGTCTACCTTTGCTACCCTTCCCCATATCTTTGCTGGAGTTGAGTTGCTTTAACCACTGTAATGCTTGCTTGATCCTTTGCACAATACCAGATTGCACAGCTTGCAACAACCTTTGCTCTTGAAATGCTGGTGAACAAAAAAGAGATAGCAAGGTCAGCACATTTGCCACTTTAGAAACCAGAAAGGAACTGCTGCTGAAACATGTCTCGCAATTTTTTCTGGGATTGTTACTGGGGACGCAGTAGTCGGCTATTGGCTGATTTTTTCCCTCTCCCTTGTAACACTACCAGAATTCTTTACAAAAGTTAACTTGGCCAAGTTTCCTTTTTTATTTTTAAAGTGGTGAATTCGCTTTTATTAACACTTCCGATATTTGAGAGGGTACATTGTACTGGTCAGCAAACATTTTCTTGTCAAAAATTGCACAATAACTATGTTTGACAAAGCAGAAAGCACTCTAAACACAGAGAGAGTAAAAGGAACAACTAACATTAGACAAATGATGTGTACCAACCTATAAATACCATAAGAACTTTTTCAGGTGGAGAGCAGCTTCCTGGCATTTGACCCAGTCTTGTTCCGAGACCAAAACTTTGAATTGATGGAATTTCCCCTATGTTGGGGTTCAACAGCTTGGTGCCAAAAGGCCTTGGGTAAATGCAGCGATTGATATCAGTCAGCAAGACAATCTCACAGCCACTGGTTGAATGTAGCATAGGATATTTATGAGTTGAATAATGAACATTACATGCCAGAGGACTATCAGCTTCAATAGCTGCTGTTACAGCACTTGGAAGACTCTCCATGTCATCATCATCATCATCGTCACCGTCGTCAACATCATCTTCTTCCCTCCTTCTCTTCTGACCAGTAACTGTTTTTCCTTGTGTATCTGATGATACCAGACATGTTGGTGCTAAAGCTCCTTCTTTACTATTAACTGATTCAGCTTCTACGGTACATGAACCATCATCATTGTTGTTTGAAACATTAACATCACTACTGCAAGTGAAAACTTTGCTACTGTCAATTGCTTGTTCCATGGCTGGACCCAAGAAAAATGCCTTGCTGTCGGATAAGCGGTTGGCGACAAGAGAAATTCCCATTGAAGTAGTCGCCATGGCTAACGGCTTAAGACCAGAAAGTAGTTCTTTGTTGCTGGCATGTAGTTTGCCTGAACTGTTCACGATGCATTTTGGCGTATGCTGTATGCACCCTCTGTACAGTGAGCTTGTTGGCATTGACTGATTACCAGCAGTGCCTTCCGACATTTCACCTTCACTAGGTACAGACTCGAGCTCTGAGACTTTGAAAACACGCAGCGAGGAGTCAGATGGCGGTATTATGTTTGCTACTTTGACAATAACATGAGGGCCATCAATGGCAGCTACTGTGCCCAGCAGTTTGTTTTCACTTTCAAGAAAAACAACATCTTTGACCTCCCAAGTTTCTGAGCCATTTGTTGGCTTGCTAGAGCTTAAGGCTTTCCTTTTAACACTGGTATGAGGGCTAGAGGACCGCACTACATCCTTGTCACTTGAGATTAACTCTTCTTCAACAGTTCTTCCTCTTGGAGAGCTTACTGATTCTGTATTTGAATGATCTGAGCCCCCTGGGTCACTAACGGGCTGTACACCACTTTCAATTTTGCCAGTCAGAGGCTCAACCCTGATTTTTGTTACAGTCGTGCTACTTCCTTCAGGGGACTCATGACATATGAGACGCCCCACTATGGGTCCCCTCATCTCACAACACCTGTACACCAAAGCACCAGGAAAACCAGGGAAATGTTGGCGAAGCTGGACCTTCTCGTTGATGCCAATGTGGCTGGCTTCACTGGTCGCTTTGCTTAACTTCTGTTTGAAGTTTTGTCGTTCTTCTGCAGGTAACAAACCCCTATAAGAAGTAGCAAAATGTATATGTTTGATGCTCTAAGTTATTTATTTGATTTATCCTCTATAACTATGTACCAGGGTTGTCACCAAGATTTCAAGTTGCCGGGTAAATACAACAAGTAGGCGGGGAATCAAATGGCCAGGGATTTCTTTTGGTTCTATTTTTCTTCTATTTTCCGATAAAAGTAGGCGGGGGCTACTCTCTTAGTAGCCGGGGAAAATCCCCGGCCCCCGGCTCTTAATGACAACCCTGATGTACAGTGATCTCCTTTATATGGACACCACAGGGATAGAAGCAAGTATCCAAGTTACAAAATTGTCTGTGATACAAACTGAAGTAGAGACTGTATGGAGTTTAGTATCTTTGGTATCAAAATATTCCAAGTGCGGAATTCAGTAAAGTTTACAAGTGTAAGATACACATATGTACTCCCAAAGTTATTTGTGAAGTGTCGCTTATTTGATTTATGTAGCAGAAGGTCAATCATGAATATTGTTTTGTGCACTGTGCAACAGTCCTCTGTTTGCTGTCTACCTTACAGTGATGATTTCACAGTGTGGTAACCAAGTAAACAACAAAATGCAATCTGACTATGGTATAAAACAAAGTCCCTTTTCAAATTCAAATGAACATTTTGAATGAACATTATCGGGAAAAGAATTGCAAGGTTTTGTATACAAATAAATAGTTTTAATGAACCCTAACTTAGAGGATTTTGTTAAAAACTATTCACTGACTAGAGATCCCAAAGTCATTTCAATATTTTGTATTTGGTCCTGTGCCTTCAACATGCCAACACAAATCTTTTTTATCATCACGACTCAGGTTTAAGTATTACCACATTCTCTGGCAGTTCCAAACTTACCACCAGAAAACTTTACCAGACTCTGTCATCACACTAGTGAAAAATTCACTGCAACTGATTGAGAGAATCTTTTCGCCCTGAAGTTCTGGAAATGCCACTGCTGGATGGGAGAGTTCTTGTATCAAGGCTGGTGGGTCTCCACAATTGGATTCTGGAAAGGTACATTTAACATTATCATAAAACATATAAGTAATATCCATACATCAATATCAGCAGTGATTTGTTACCTCTGCGTCCTGTGTCCCTTACACATAAAAATCCCCAAAGTCATTAAATAATAATTCATGGCATGCATCCTGTAGGACACAAATATTGATCGATTGAATCTGAACATGTGTATTTACAGGATTAGAATTCATTTCTAAAAGGACTATATTTTAATTTCAGTATACTGAAAAAAAAAGTCTCTCCTCAGATTAACTGTCTGGTTACATAAAGGCGAAGCATTTTACAATTTTGAACTCGTTTTTTTTAACTAGGACTCACTGGTGCTAGGCAGGGACTCATGATTTTTCACAAGATGAGTCCCAGGACTCACCATAACTATTTGTAGCAAAATCGCTGTATCAGTAGTAATGGAACTGTTACAGTATAAAATAATGAAGGGGGCTATGTCACGAGCATATTGCTGTTTAAGGTCAACTTTGTGCTGAAGTCATTACTTACTGCCTTTACATGTACATTGTATGTCTACGTAAAATTATCAAGAAATCAGTCATGGGTGATTCTTTCATTTTCTGTCTCGCGAGACTCGATTCTCGATAGCTTGTTTTTAATTCTTAATTTACGTAGAATCAAGAATCATGAATCGAGTTGAGTACATGTAATTCATTTTAAATTTATTTAGTATGTGCATTCATTTTTTTGAATGCATACAATGTAACTACAGTGTATGCGAAACAAAGATCTTAATAATGATCTGTACATGTACCTCTTAACAGCTTGTCATAAAAGGTGCAAATTTTTCCACTTGTCATCACAAGAGAGCAGCGGACAGCAGATGACGCCAGAAGACAAACTTCTTCACTGTCTAATCCCAGTGTTTCTCCCAGTGGGTGTGGCTTTGCTAATGGCAAGTAGGTTGGTTCCTGGGAAGAGGAAATCTCCATGGCAACAGAACATGCCATGTCACTTTCAAAGGGCCAATGATATAAGATTCCAGTTCCTTTTTCAACCAGTAAAAATTCAGAATGCATGGCAGTGATATGAGAGAAAATAACTTCCTTGCCCTAAAAGTAAAACGACAGATACAAAAAAACAATTTCAAAAAGATACGAAGATCAATGTTTCCTCAACTAATTAGTCTATAACTTTTACTGTACATGTAGCATAATAATAGTACTGTAGATTTTATCACAGAGCCATGGCTCCTTAATTCCTCAACATGGTAGCTATTTTTACAAAGTTACTGACCAGTTTTTTGAAATGAATAAAAATGGTTGTAGTCAATAGTCCAGTTTTGAATTAAAAATTACCGCTGAATACAAACATTAACGACACATTCATACAGGGTTAGCCTCGATGTAAAGTTAAATATTCAGAAATTCTGGCGAGTAAGTGTTTGAAATTTGAATATACACAATAGACTGAGGAATAAACAGGTCTTTTTCTTGTTGGAATTTGTGAATATAGTACTTCAGATGGAGGCTAAGGGTGTAAAAAATGCGTCTTCACTTCTTTAATTCAGCGGTCATAGCGAACTCGAAAATGGACTATTAATTTATAGTTTGGTGCTCCAGAGTCATTCCATTTTAATAAAAAAAACTGCAAATGATGTGAGCAGATAGCGCACACACAAAATGTTCAAATTGCAGTAAGAACCAATGTACATTAATACAACATACAGGGCTCAAAATAG
This sequence comes from Porites australiensis, assembly GCA_022179025.1. NCBI lineage: Eukaryota > Metazoa > Cnidaria > Anthozoa > Scleractinia > Poritidae > Porites > Porites australiensis. Next base: position 178,041 of record BOPM01000171.1, on the reverse strand, counting down.
CAGCTGGCACTTTAAACACACTTGCCAGCAACTTTTCACCAAAGAAATAAAAAGTGTCATGCTTTGATCGGCCAACTGAAATCAAAGTCGCTGTAAAGTTGTAGTGAACATTTCATATCACACAATAAAGCAGCCAAGAAATGTTTTAAAATCTTTTTAGAAACATTTTAAAATAAGTTACCCTGCGAGCAGGGGCCCTTCGATCTGCCTAGATAAGGCAACTTATCTAGGGAGATTGAAGGGCCTCTGCTCCCAGGGTAAAAATAAGTAGAAAGAGTAGAAAAAGGTTTGGAAATTTAAAGCATGCCACAAAAGTTGAGTATTCTGGTTCTCCGTGAACAATTAATAATAAGTATTCTTTTACAAATTTATTGAAGCATGAAACATGCAAGTTTGTCTAGACAAACCATTGAGTTACTACCTTTATGTTTCTGCACATGTAATCAAGATATATTTTGCACAACAAGTTTTTTAGTGTCATTTGTGAAGCCTTTTCACTTGTTCAAATTAAAGTCAGTTTTGTATTCATATGGTCAACAGAAGAGATTTTCCATGTTTGTGCTTCACCCTGGTTGTTTCCTGTGTATTGAATGTTTAATTCTCAAGTTCCATAATAAATAAGGATGCATCAACTGGCATTTTTCACCAAATGAACTAGACAGCTGTGACATAATCCTTTAAACCCTAACATAAAAATTCAAATTCTCATTTGTTATCCCTACACGTTTTCAGTATAAGTAGTGGGGAGAATTTATTGAAGTATCAATTAGATTCATCTTGTGTGATCATGTCCTTAATTCTCATTACCACTCTGTTTTATAAAGCCGTGATATTACAAGGAGAAATTTGATGTTGATCACTCTTAGGGCTTAAAGGGTTGAAACATACTGTACTTACATTTTCAACCTCAAGCCACTCCATTTCACCAATTTCTGGATAGCTGAAATCAGCATCACTGCAACAACTTGTACACTTGGTCACAACTGGCCTGCTCTCGCACCGCTGTGCACTAGAGGTTGGAGGTGTTCTTGGAAATGCACCTGCTTCTGCCAGTTGAGCTCTGACAACACGAGGCTCAAGCCGCAGTGATCCCCTGGATCCAAACATCTGCCCTGTTGTTGAGTTTGAATACAAGGGAAATGATACACCCGCTGAGGGAAATAGAAAGGGGGCAGAAAACTGCCTCAAGACTGGAAAATTGGTGGTAAAGACTGTTCTTTGCAAAAGAGTTGGTGACGAGACAGAGCGGCGAGCACTGGAAGTGTGTGATGATGACAGTGAAGTACCATTACCTGCTAGATTTTCCGCAGAATTTTCCTGCCTATGAGTAGTTTTACTGTCTTGCTCTTTCAGATTGTTCTTATTATTTTCCTGATCTTCACTGGATACAGCTGCAGATTTAGTTGACGGAGATGATTGGTTGCCCTCGCTATGGCCGCCATTATTACGCCCTACAGTTTTAATAACTGAACTTCTCGTTTGCCCTGATGTATTTGCCTGCGAATCACGACTTTCGCTGTCGCCAACTGACGAGCTGGTACCTGGGAACTTGTCCAGCTGGGCTTCCGTCGTCGTAGATTCACTCATGCCTGACGCTGGCACAGAAGATGGGATAAATCTCTGTGTCGTCCGAGTACCACTGCCGAAGGTAGTCCTACTTAAAGAACGAGAAGAAGAAATACTAGGACCTCCAAATGCTGATGATCGTCTCGGGGCAGCGCTGGTTGTTGCTCCATTATTCAGATACTGGTTTTGAAGCTGTCTAGCATAGGCTTCATCGCTTTGAACTTGGAAACTTGGTTCATCTTGGCTCCGTTGGGAGTTCCATAACTTCTTCGAAGAATCCAGATTTTTTGTAACACATTTAAACCTACAGACACGTCCATTATCAAACAATAAGCCCACAAACTCTGGGCCTACTGCAACTTGGAGTATTTGACCCGCAGAAAGGTCCGGTAGTGTGATGATATAATTTTTAGCTTCTTCTGACACTTCGCCATTGTCACAGGATTCATCCAGCACCTTATTAACGAGCTTGAATATTTCATCTTCGATGGCGTCTTTAGATTTATCTTTTCTTAGACGAACGAAAAGTATCCGAGGTGATATAAAATTTGTCGACGCATCGCTTTCACTGTCGTCGTCCGCCATACTTGAATTCCGTTTTGGGTGAAACTAGTTACCAGTTTCCTCACGAGTTCGCGAGTTTATCTTGAACGTGACGCGCGATCGCGCTACAGCGTGACAGATAACATTGCGTGACAGGATATTGCCAGTCAACGCATAATTATGATGAACACAGTTAGCTCAAGCTTTTCTGAGTCTATTAACCTCTCTAACGTAATCCCTGAACGTTGTAATTACATTTCGCAATTAACGAAAATTTTTGGATTTGCATGGTGAAAAATATACGATTCATCATTGTAAAACTATAAAAAACGTTACTATTATTAATATTTTGGCTGTGGGATTAGATCTCTTTCCTCATTTACTATCATTATCGGGTTTCGGGTCGATTTGGAAATGAAACCTCATGGAATGACCATGAAACCAATAGAAAACACTAAAGGAAAATGAAAAAGAATGATAGTAACGTTTTAAATTTTTACGTTGAGAATCGCATTTTTTTTCCCCATATAAATCCTCATTTTTTCGTTTCTTGCGAGAAGTCTTCACGACACTCAAGGATTACGTTACAAAGGTCAATAAATTTACAGAGCTTGGGCTGCCTGTGAAGAAAGAAAAGCAAATCAAATCTTAAACGGACGGTTGATAAAAGAACAAGAGCCACGTTCAGACATGAAACTTTTTGTTTAAACTGGTTATCTATCTCTCTGATCACCATTTCAAAGGATGGTTAAGGTTGGCCGTCGCTTTATAGGGCACGAATAAGAATATTTCTCAACCTCGTTCCCAGGGTCCTCTCCTACTCGGTCCCTGTGGAGAGGGAGGGGGCCGAGTAGGAGAGGACCCTGGGAACGAAGTTGTGCATTTCTCAATGGGAGCCTTGATAAAATGTATACTAGGCATCCTAGTGGATGAAGATTTATTGACACCAGGGCTGTCAATCCACCAATGCCTTCAAATATTGAGAATTGATAGGTAATGATAAATGACATCATATGTGACATCACATGATGTCATTTGTGCAAAAATACTTGTTGACTCTGATTGTCACCGAAGAAGAAATGACATACTTCAGTGATTATCCAGGAGATTTCATTTTCTAACCTGGAGACTGGGAGATAACAGTCCAAAATCTGGAGTCTTCCAGATTATTCGGGAGAGTTGACAGCAGTGTGACCCAGCAGCTCATATTTTAATATGAGCTGCTGCTGCTTAGGGAGCATTCATAATTTATCTAGAGGGTGGGCTATGATGATTTCCTTATTTTTTCCTTTCATTTTTTTGAAGCCCCCCCGATCATCTCAGGGTTTTTTTTTCTGACCCCCCCCTTCAAGAGA
>BOPM01000171.1:90432-152040 GCA_022179025.1 Porites australiensis | reverse complement strand
TGAAAGGATAGGGCCAGAATTCTAATGATGAAAGGATAGGGCCAGAATTCTAATGATGAAAGGATAGGGCCAGAATTCCAATGCTTATAATATTAAGGCCAGAATTCCAATCTTTAGAAAAAGAGGGTTAGAATTCAAATGTCTGAACAGATAGAGCTAGAACTGCGCATCATTTAAAATGACAGGGGCAGAATTCCAATGTTTGTAAAAATAGGGCCAGAATTGAAAGGATAGGGCTGGAATTCCGATGTTTAAAACAGGAGAGTCAGAATTGCTATGTTCAAAAGGATAGGACTGGAATTCCAATGTGCATGAATATAGTGCCAATCCCCATGTTTAAAATGACAGGGCCAGAGATCTAATGTTCATAAAAAAAATTGGGACAAAATTCCAATGCTCATAAAAATGGGGCCAGAATTGAAATGTTTAAAAGGACAGGGCAGAGGTTCCAATGTTTGAAAGGATAGGGCTGGAATTCCAATGTTTGAAAGAATAGGGCTGGAATTCCTTTGTTTGAAAGGGTAGGGCCAGAATTCCAACCTTTATATGAAAAAAGGCCAGAATTCCAATCTTCTAAAAGCATGGGGCCAGAATAACAATGTTTGAAAGGATAGGACCAGAATTCCAATGTTTGAACACAAAGGACCAGAATTGTGCAACATTTAAAAGGATAGCGGGAGAATTCCAATGTTTATAAAAATAGGGCCAGAATGCCACTGTTTAAAAGGATAGGGCTGGAATTCCAATGTTTATAAAGATGGGGCCAGAATTATAATGTTTGAAAAAATAGGGCTGGAATTCCAGTGTTTATAAAGATGGGGCCAGAATTAAAATGTTTGAAAAAATAGGGCAGGAATTCCAATGTTTTAAGGATAGGACTGAGATTCCAATGTTTATAAAAACAGCACAAGAATTCTAATGTTTAAAAGGACATGTCCAGAATACCAAGGTTTAAAAGGACAGGGCCAGAATTCCAGTGCTTGAAAGGATAGGGACACAATTAATATGTCCATAAAAATAGGGACAAAATTCCAATGTTTGAAAGGATAGGGACGAAATTGAAACGTCTACAAAAACAGGGTGAGAATTTCAATGTTTGAGAGGATGGGGCCGGAATGCCAATGTTTGAATAAATAGGGCTGGAATTCCAGTGTTTATAAAAATAGGGTGAGAATTCCAACGTTTCAAAGGATGGGGCTGGAATACCAATGTTTGAATGGAGAGGGCCAGAATTTCAATGTTTATAAAAATATGGCGAGAATTCCAATGTTTGAAAGGACAGGGCCGGAATACCAATGTTTGAAAGGATAGGGCTGGAATTCCAATGTATATAAAAATAAAGCGAGAATTCTAGTGTTTGAAAGGAAGGGGCCAGAACAGCAAAGTTTGAATGGACAGGGCCAGAATTCCAATGTTTATAAAGACAGGGCCAGAATGCAAACACATCTGTGCGATGCGGCAGGGATGTGCACTCTACATGGCCTGAACTGAAAGCATCCTGAGACTCATAACAGTTCGGGTAATCAAGATGTAAGACAATTACCACTTGGCCAAGGATTGGGTGGTCAGCGCATAGAATTACATCCCCACTACCCATTGGTGCGAATGAAAAGATTCACGAGCTGGAATGAAAAGCTGAAACCACCCCAACTGGGCAGCACTGTAATGATGTGGTATGTTTTGCTTCTCACAAACCTGGCATTCTCACTTGAAATTGCCCACACAAACAAAGGGAAAACAGAGCTTTGTGCCTGCAAAAGGCCAGGCAGTTGCTGTGACTCTTGAAACAGTGGCCTAAGCATCAGCAATCACCAATAATGAGGTAATTCTAGCCCTGCTTTTGTTAATAATAGCAAAGTACAGTCAGCATGATCAGACTCTTCAATCTATGTCACAGGAATTGTGAATCATAGTGCCAACTGTATTTTGCTAGACACTTGTGCATCTGTCAGTAATTTGAATGAGGGAACATGGAGAAAAAGTGGACTGATACAAAAACTCAACCTAGTAACCAGGACTCTGACCACAGAAAATGGGAATGAATTAACAGTTCTGGATGAAGCAGGAGTTAGATTTTGTTGAGGAAGTATTCACTGTTTTTGACCATTTGAGATTGTGCAGAAGCCTATCCCATACTTGGCTCAGACTTTTTCAGCACTTTAATGTCAGATGAACTATGACAGCTGACCTCTTGTAGTTGGAGATACCGGATTTATTGAAAGATATTGAAAAATTTTCCTGTGAGTTGATACACTAGTGCAACCCAGAACTGAACAAATAATAGGGATCAAATTGGAGAATGGATTTGAACATACTAGCAATACTAGTACTCCAGAATTCTTAGCGGAGTAAATGGAACTGAGAGGCAAATCTTAAATCAACTTAGCCTGTTCTTTAGTAATCCCAAGAGATGGACTAACTCTTGTTCGAGTTCCTGACTTCTCAGACAGGCCCATTAGACTATAAGCACATCTTCATGTCCCCGAATATCATCCAGTCAATAGTAAGGATGGCCATGGTGTTTCACTGGAACCCAACCCAAATTCAACCAGTGTCTCTACCTCATATTGTCCAGAGAGTTGTTTGAACTCTTTGCAGCCATTTCATTTGGTACTCTGGAAGGGGATAGTAGACAGATGCACCCCTAGTCCAGTTTTGACATCATGAGTGATTCCGCTAACTGCTTGTGAACATGGTACAGTGCAAGGTTGTGTAGTTTCGGGAAAACCGCCAATGCTGCATAACAGGATGAAAGAAGCACAGTCACGTGGGCAGCCCATGTTAGATGTTCATCCATGTGAACCCCCAGTGTCTTAGCTGTGGTAACATGTTCTAGTAGCTTCCCACTGCAGCTCACAGCTGGATAATAATTGTTTAACGATTGAGCTCAAGACATCTGGTGGGTGGAAACAAGCATCCACTTTGTTTTAGCTTCATTCAATGCGAGTTCAATGCGAGGATTGATTCAGATGAGTAATCCCCAAAACATGATATTGCGTCATTTAATTCCACGACTTCATTAGTCCTTCGTCTTTAAGTGAACAAAGAAAGTTGTATCATCCGTGTACTGGCAACAAGGACACTTGATGTGCTTCTGAAGATCAGAAACATATGGGTTGAAAATAAAAGGTCCAAGTAGCGATCTGTTTGAAAGGATAGGGCCGGGATACCAATGTTTAAAAGGATAGAGCCGGAATACCAATCTTTGAAAGGATAGGGCCGGAATACCAATGTTTACAAGGATAGGGCCGGAATACCACTGTTTGAAAGGATAGGGCCGGAATACCAATGTTTAAAAGGATAGAGCCGGAATTCCAATGTTTGAAAGGATAGGGCCGGAATACTAATGTTTGAAAGGATGGGGCTGGAATTCCAATGTTTGAAACGATAGGGACAAAATTCTAATGTTTGAAAGGACGGATATGACCAGAATTTCAATGGTTCTAAAAACAGGGCAAGAATTCCAATGTTTGAAAGTATTGGGCTGGAAATCAAATTTTTGAAAGGATAGGGCCGGAATACCAATTTTTGAAAGGATAGGGCTGGAATACTAATGTTTGAAAGGATAGGGCCGGAATATTAATGTTTGAAAGAATAGGGCCGGAATATTAATGATTGAAAGAATAGGGCCGGAATATTAATGTTTGAAAGAATAGGGCCGGAATTCCAATGTTTGAAAGGATAGGGCCGGAATACCAATGTTTGAAAGGATAGGGCCAGCATATTAATGCTTGAAAGAATAGGAGTGGAATTCTAATGTTTATAAAAATAAGGCCTTTGCAATGTTTATAAAAAGAGGCCCAGACTTCCAATGTGTTAAAGGATAGGGCTGGAATATCAATGTTTGAAAGAACAAGAACGAATTCTAATGTTTGAAAGGATAAGGCCAAAATTACAATGTTGAAAAGAATAGGGACAGAATTCTAATTTTTGAAAGGATAGGGGCAGAATTCCAATGTTTTTAAAAATAGGGCCGGAATTCCAAAGTATAGGGCTGGAATTCCAATGTTTATGAAAACAGGGCCAGAATTATAATGTTTCAAAAAATAGGGCAGGAATTCCAATTTTTTAAAGGATAAGGACCAAGATTCCAATGTTTGTAAAAATAGGGCCAGAATTCCAATGCTTGATAGGATGGGCCCAGAATACCATTATTTGACTGGATAGGGCCGAAATTCCAATGTTTGAAAAGATAGGGACAAAATTCTAATGTTTGAAAGGAAAGGACCAGGATTTCAATGCTTCTAAGAACAGGGCAAGAATTCCAATGTTTGATAGGATGGGGCCAGAATACCAATGTTTTAACGGATAGGGCTGGAACTCCAGTGTTTATAAAAATAGGGCAAGAATTCCAATGTTTGAAAGGATAGGGCTACAATGCCAATGTTTGATTGGATAGGGCCGGAATAAGGTTTGTAAGGATGAGGTACGAATTCCAATGTTTACAAAAATAGGGCCAGAATTCAAATGTTTGAAAGGATAGGGCCACAATTCCAATGTTTATAAAAATAAGGCCAGAATTCCAACGTTTATAAAGAGAGGGCCAGAATTCCATGTTTGAAAGAATGGGGCCAGAATACCAAATATGTTTGAAAGGATAGGGCTGGAATTCCAATTTTTAGAAACACAGGGCCAGAATTCCAATGTTTGAAAGAAAGGTGCCGGCATACTAATGTTTGAAAGAATAGGGGCGGAAATGTTTATAAAAATAGGGCCAGAATTCCAATGTTTTAAAGGATAGGGCCGGAATTTCAATGCCTCAAAGAACAGGAGTGAAATTCCAATATTTGAAAGGATAAGGCCAAAATTACAATGTTTATAAAAATAGGGCAAGAATTCCAAAGTTTGATAGGATGGGACCAGAATACCAATGTTTTAACGGATAGGGCTGGAACTCCAGTGTTTATAAAAATAGGGCAAGAATTCCAGTGTTTGAAAGGATAGGGCTACAATGCCAATGTTTGATTGGATAGGGCCGGAATAAGGTTTGTAAGGATGAGGTACGAATTCCAATGTTTACAAAAATAGGGCCAGAATTCCAATGTTTGAAAGGATAGGGCCGCAATTCCAATGTTTATAAAAATAAGGCCAGAATTCCAACGTTTATAAAGAGAGGGCCAGAATTCCATGTTTGAAAGAATGGGGCCAGAATACCAAATATGTTTGAAAGGATAGGGCTGGAATTCCAATGTTTACAAACCCAGGGCCAGAATTCCAGTGTTTGAAAGGTGCCGGCATTCTAATGTTTGAAAGAATAGGGGCGGAAATGTTTATAAAAATAGGGCCAGAATTCCAATGTTTTAAAGGATAGGGCCGGAATTTCAATGCCTCAAAGAACAGGAGCGAAATTCCAATATTTGAAAGGATAAGGCCAAAATTACAATGTTTATAAAAATAGGGCAAGAATTCCAAAGTTTGAAAGGATGGGACCAGAATTCCAATGTTTAAAAGAACAAGATCGAGGTTCCAATGTTTGAAAGCATGGGGCTGGAATTCTAACGTTTGAAAGGATAGGACCAGAATTCTAATGTTTGAAAGGATAAGGCCGGAATTTCAACCTTCATAAAAATAAGGCTAGAATATTCCAGTCTTCTAAAAAGATGGGGCTGGAATGACAAGGTTTAAAGGGATAGGACCAGAATTCCAATGATTGAAAGGATAGGGCCAAAATTCCAGTGATTGAAAGGATAGGGCCAGAATTCCAGTGATTGAAAGGATAGCGCCAGAATTTCAACCTACATAAAAATAAGGCTAGAATATTCCAGTCTCCTAAAAAGATGGGGCTGGAATGACAAGGTTTGAAAGGATAGGACCAGAATTCCAATGTTTGAGTGAACAGGAATAAAATTCCAACGTTTGAAAGGACAGGGGTGGAATTCCAATGTTTATAAAAATAGGGCCGGAATTCCAATGTTTGAAAGAATAGGACCAGAATTCTAATGTTTAAAAGAACAAGGCTGAGGTTCCAACGTTTGAAAGCATAAGGCTGGAATTCTAACGTTTGAAAGGATAGGGCCAGAATTCTAATGTTTCAAAGGATAGGGCCAGAATTCCAACCTTCATAAAAATAAGGCTAGAATATTCCAATCTTCTAAAAAGATGGGGCTGGAATAACAAGGTTTGAAAGGATAGGGCTGGGATTCCAATGTTTATAAAATTAAGGACAGAATTCTAATGTCTATAAAAAGAGGGTTAGAATTCCAATGTAACACAATTCCAACACATAGGGCCAGAATTGCATAACGTTTAAAAGGATAGTATCGGAATTCCAATGTTTAAAAAGATAGGGCTGGAATTCCAATGTTTATGAAAATAGGGCGAGAATTCCAATGTTTGAAAGGATGGGGCTCGCCAGAATACCAATGTTTTAACAGATAGGGCTGGAATTCCAGTGTTTATAAAAATAGGTCCAATGTTTGAAAGGATGGGGCCAGAATACTAATGTGTGAATGGATAGGGCCAAAATTCCAATGTTTATAAAAATGGGGCGAGAATTCAAACACATCTGAGCGATGCGGCAGGGATGTGCACTCTACATGGCCTGAACTGAAAGCATCCTGAGACTCATAACAGTCTGGGTAATCAAGATGTAAGACAATTACCGCTTGGCCAAGGATTGGGTGGTCAGCGCATAGAATTACATCCCCACTACCCAATGGTGTGAATGAAAAGATTCATGAGCTGGAATGAAATGGAGAAGGGTGGAATTCCAATGTTTATAACAACAGGGCCAGAATTCCAGTGTTTAAAAGGATAGGGCCAGAATTCCAATGTTTATAAAAATAGGGCCAGATTTCCAATGTTTATATAAAGAGGACCTGAATTTCAAAGTTTGAAAGGATAGGGCCAGAATTCCAACCATGTTTGTAAAACGAGGGCCAGATATCCAAAGTTTATAAAAAGACGGCCAGAATTCCAATGTTTGAAAGAGTGATGGGGCCAGATCATACCAAATATGTATTTTGAAAGGATGGGGCCAGAATTCCAATGTTAACATATTAAATGAACTCGCTACTGAGTCCTGAAAAGTGCCGCTTTCAGTTGGAACAGCCTTCTTTGGTACTTCAAGAGATCTTAAGGCATAGGCACTGACAGTATGGAATTAAAGACGTACTAAGTAATCAGGCCAAACATCATCGTAGAGGGCTCCATGAGAGATTTTCAGTAGTGCTAGGACTCTTCTTTTAATAACTGGAAGCCAGTTTAATTTCTGCAAGTCCTCTAAAACAGAATTCCTCCCAAGTACGTAGCCGTGCATGTTGTTTGAACTCTTTGCAGCTGTTTCATTTGGTATGCAGTCACGTGGTCAGCCCATGTTAGATGTTCGTCCATGTGAACCCCCAGAATCTTAGCTGTGGTGACACGTTTTAGTAGCTTCCCATTGCAGCTCACGGCTATAATAATAATCGTATAACTTGTGAGCTCGAGACATCAGGCGGGTAGAAACAAGCATCCAATTCATTTTAGCTTCATTCAATGCGAGGTTTGATTCAGCTGACTAATCCCCCAAATGTGAAATTGCCTCATTTAATTCCACAACACTATTAGTCCTTTGTCTTTGAGTGAACGAAGAAAGTTTTATCATCCGTGTGCTGGTAACAAGGACACTTAAGGGCTTCTGAAGGTCAGTAACATATGGGTTGAAAATAAAAGTTCTGAGTGTCAATCCGTTTGAAAGGATAGGGTTGGAATACCAGTGTTTGAAAGGAGAGGGCCGGAATACCAACGTTTGAAAGGATAGGGCCGAAATACCAGTGTTTGAACATCAAGGTTTGTAAGGATCGGGTACGAATTCCAGTTTTTAAAAGTACAGGGCTGGAATTTCAATGTTTATAAAAAGAGGACCAGAATTTCAAAGTCTGAAAGAATGGGGCAGGAATACCAAATATGTTTGAAAGGATAGGGTCGGAATACCAATGTTTGAAAGGATAGGGCTGGAATACTAATGTTTAAAGGGATAGTGCCAGAATACTAATGTTTGAAAATATAGGGTTGGAATACCTTCTGAACTTTTTATAGGTCATTCTAGTGGGCTGTGATTGGTGGATTTCGATCCGTTCTGTTTGTTAAGCTCAAAAAGTGGTGGTATTCGCCATGCTCTCTTATTTTTTGTCTTCATATTTTTGTCTTGATTGTCATTAGTTTTATACAAGATAGTCGCACTTCCTGAAGTACCCTGCTGAGTTTTCTGCAGTGATAGGAGAAATCGCTTCTCCGATTGCCACTTCCGTTTCGTTCATTGCTAGCACCTGGTTCAGTTGAAGATTTTGCTTGATCTGGTTGAAACAGTACTCGCATGTATTGAAGTGCGGTGAATACGGTGGTTGGTAAATCAATTCGATTGCGCATCTATTAAACATATTTCGCAACAATGGCTCAATGTGGCGAGCATGGTGAAATCCACAATTGTCCATCACTACAACATCACCACGCTCTAACACAGCACTTCCATCTGTCCGTTCTACTTGCAAGGCGTCGTCAAAAAAATTTAGGAGTTCCAAACGATTTGATGGGCCTTGAAGAATATTGAAGTAATCAACACCAACAACTGAGTGGAGCAGATTTAAAGTAAATGTAGCGTTAGAAGCATAACGTTGAAATTCAATAGCTCGTTCGCCGACCCTAGCATTTCCATAGCGGCAATTACCAGTGGTCTTTATAACACTTGATTCATCAAAGAAATGAATCTTACTGGCTGGATATCTTGATATGGCTTGTAGATATTCATCTTGCCGTTCCAATGCACCTGGTTTTTCTGCTTCAAATGGACATACCGTCAGTTTCTTCTTACTAAACATGAGGTCTTGTCTAAGTCGCCGATTGATCTGTGATGTTCCTGGAAGGTCATTGGGATGAATCACTCCATCTAACAGTAACCTTTGTTGTATCTCAGAAGCGTAGGTGCTCGGTTTTATTCGTTTTTGCACTTCAATGTATTCAAGAACGTTCGCGTCAATTTTAGGTTCAAGAAAATTAGTTCGTGGTGTACGAATCGACGAATTCGTTACATTGTAACTACTGGTAGCTTTTTGCACAAATGTATGACTGGTCCTGACTTCTCTTGCAATAGCGCGTTGGCCTAAACCTTGGTGGTTCAAATCTAATATTCGCTCACGAACAAGAGAAGGTAGTGTTCTTCCATTATCGTATAGGCCGCCATTCGCGTTAACACGCAATTGTATATTTGCTGTGGCTTAAGGCATTATTCTTCTCTACTCACTAGTTTCTTGCAAATTTATTTTCTGGCTACTTACAATCAAACCAGTTACATGCAGTTATATGTATTTCTCTCGCGCGCTGTAATTTCAAACGGTCTGGCAAACTCTGCCCCCAATCAAAAAAGTGTCAAAAAAATGTCAAAAATCTTGTTCCGTTGGAAACGGTAGCGAGCTTCGCACAGTACTGTTTGAAAAGATAGGGACAAAATTCGAAAGTTGGAAAGGAGAGGACCAGAATTCCAATACTTATAAAAACTGGGCCAGAATTCCAATGTTTGATAGGATGGGGCCAGAATACCATTGTTTGACTGGATAAGACCGGATTTTTAATGTTTGAAAAGATAGAGACAAAATTTGAAAGTTGGAAAGGAGAGGACCAGAATTCCAATACTTATAAAAACAGGGCGAGAATTCCAATGTTTGAAAGGATGGGGCTGGAATGCCAGCGTTTGAATGGATAGGGCCAGAATTCCAATGTTTATAAAAATGGGGCGAGAATTCCAATGTTTGAAGGGAGGGGGCCAGAATACCAATGTTTGAATGGATAGGGCTGGAATTACAATGTTTTTAAAAATAGGGCCAGAATTCAAACACATCTGAGCGATGCGGCAGGGATGTGCACTCTACATGGCCTGAACTGAAAGCATCCTGAGACTCATAACAGTTCGGGTAATCAAGATGTAAGACAATTACCGCTTGGCCAAGGATTGGGTGGTCAGTGCATAGAATTACATTCCCACTACCCATTGGTGTGAATGAAAAGATTCATGAGCTGGAATGAAAAGCTGAAACCACCCCAACTGGGCAGCACTGTAACAATGTGGTATGTTTTGCTTCCCACAATCCTGGCAATCACACTTGAAATTGCTCACACAAACAAAGGGGAAACAGAGCTTTGGGCCTGCCGAGGGCCAGGCAGTTCTATTGCAACACTTGATTGGAAATGCTAGCCTTGATCACATATATGTCCCTCGACTACTTCAGATACTATTTATTAGGGCAGAAGTTTTGTTTACAAATTGAACATTACTCACTACAATAATTATTATAGTTTTACAAGAAGCAATAGTCACTACAAAATTGTGCAGCAGTGAACAAGAGAAGGATGTACAGAATGTGTCGTCACCCAAGAAAGTGGCCCAGGCTCAAGCCCAGGATCCTCATATTTGCCAAGTTAAGGATCGGCTGTCACTCATCAGCACAAATGAAAGAAACCCACTGATAAGGAGCTGCGGAGGGAGGTGGATTTGCAGAAGATCTATGTTAAAAATGCTGAGACAAGCAGACAGGAGAGAACAGAGGATGAATTAAAGGCAAAAGTTGAACTGCCAACTGGCCAGAGCCAAAGACCAGTATACACAAGAAAACCTCTTAACTGTTATGTCAAATGGATCCTAAATAGTCTACAGCACAAGTCGGACCACTTAAAGATGTTGGAGGACAAGGAGCCCATAACGACACTGAAACCAAAATTGCTGAAGAGGGCAAGAATACTGCAGGGAAACTGTTCATTCTTTCAGTGAGTTAAACTTTCAAGAGTTTTTGTTAACAGACTAATCTGATTTTTATTACTTGAAGTGACTGTCAAAAGATTCCTTCCTTTAGGAAAGGAATAGTGTAATGGCACATTTTGTGCGTGATAAATAGCATAGGATTGGGTTTGTAAAACATGTGCATGATTTCTGTAAAAGCTCAATGGTTGGTCTTTGTTTAATCGTATGTTCGTGGCTACCTACAAATAAAAGAAAGCCGTCGTGACCTCTGCGGTGCGAAGATTAAAATTCCAATATTTGGACGGATAAGGCAGCATTCCAGTGCCTGAAATAATCAAGTTACAATTCCAGTGCTTGGAAGAATAAGGTCAGAATTCCAATGTTTGGAAGGGAAAGGTCACAATTCTAATGTTTGGAAGGGTATTCAGAATTTTAATATTTGAAAAGAAAAGGGCACAACTCCTGTGTTTGGAGGAAAAAGGTCAGAATTAAATTGTTTGGAAGGATAAGGTCAAAATTCCAAAGTATGGAAGTGTAAGATCAGTAATCCAGTGTTTGGAAGGATAAGATCAGAATTCCAGTGTTTGGAAGGATAAGAATTTTATGTAGAATTAAAATTTTTGGAAGGAGGACATTCAGAATTCAAATTGTTGGAGCGACATAATTTAGATTTCAAATGTTTGGAAAATAAGAATCGGAATTTAAATGTCTGATTCGGGAATTTTCTGAATATGAATGCTTTGAAAGGATGTCTCCTCAATTCTAGAGTTTGAAGTGACGAAATAGAGAAAACAAACGTTTGGAAGAGAGAATGATGTTCGGAATGAGGATTTTATGTAGAATCAAAATTTTTGGAAGGAGGACATTCAGAATTCAAATTGTTGGAGCGATATGATTTAGATTTCAAATGTTTGGAAGAATAACAATCGGAATTTAAATATCTGATTTGGTGATTTTCTGAATATGAATGCTTTGAAAGGATGTCTTCTCAATTCTAAAGTTTGAAGTGACGAATTAGAGAAAACAAATGTTTGGAGGAGAGAATGACGTTCGGAATTTAAATGTTCGGAAGGATGACACTCAAAATTCAAATGTTTTATTATTTTTTTAATTTCTAAGTCACTACCTGAATGGTAAACTGCATTCGACTTGGTTCTGTTTCCCTCACCAATGTTGTGTTCAAGGAAGTGTGAAGGCTGCCCTTGTAAGTTAAATATCCCACTGTGTGTTTGTCGAGTTGCCAAGCATGCACTGAGTGAAGTAACAAGAGAAAATGTTGTTAGTATCTAAAACTAAATGAATGAAATTGCAGCAGGTACCACAGTCACAACTCTTTACACAAGTACACCACTAGTCGCATGCAGTCACAAAAAATAACAATAAATTACAAAACAATGATAAGTTTTTTATTGTTGACAATTATCTTTAATTTTTTTAACTTTTAAGATTGGTTTTTTTACTGAGAGCAACAAACATACAGTATATTGATTCCCATATTTTTCTCACTCCACCCTCCATGAGGAAAATGCGTCACGAACTAGTCATAGCTTGATTTCAAGATTTCCCACCGCAAATGTTATCATAATATTATTATCGAAATATATGTTCACTTACTGCCATTCATTCCCACAGACATCTCCTTTCCATGACTTCCAATCGCAATTCCTCCCTGATGCAATAACTATGAAAAGCAATGAAACGATTTGTCACACAATAAACTGAGCAGTGGCAATAACAAATTAAGCGATTAAAGGTGCTATTGCATGTAATTAGCTATCTTTTTATGGGGGATGGGAGGGAGTGCTTATTAAAGAAGGACACTTGTTTGATATTTTGGCTTAGGGGGTAGTGCATATTTTGGGGAGTGCCTGTATTAGAGCATGAGTGCTTATTGGAGGAAATACAGTAAATTGTAGAGCATCTTTAGGCACAAAGTGAGACCTTTCACAGCACTATTATTATGTACTGCCCCCTCTAGGATTGGAAGATGAGTCAGTTCAGTCTAGGATTCTTTGGAAACGACAACAACTGACTAAAATCAGCAATAAATCCATCCCCTTGTTTCATTTGTGCATCTGCTCAATTCATTGTGTGTGTTTATTGTAGCAGAATGTGGAACAGGTCAGTCTATTATCAATGTAATCTTACTTACTTCAGCAGGTGTTCTTAGTCTTTCAGTAACCTAAAAAGAAAGTAAAATTGGCTAATTTCAGTCTTTCTTTTCACAAGAGGCAAAATGTCTGTCTCTGAACCATTCAATCTTACCTTCCAGCCTGCATCCAGTCCCTTTCTGTCCATAAACATCATTATTTACTTCTTGTTTGAGGAAGGATTACTTAGGACTAAAAAATTATGAAAAAAGAAAGGGTTAAAATTAAATGAAAATTACAGGGCTCCAAGTTAGGACCATTTTGGTAGCCATGGAGGGTTAAAAAATTTGGCAACTAAACTTGCAGCAAAAGTTGTTAATTTTGCAGCCTGTGTTTGGCAGTCATTTGCCAAGCTGTACTAAGTTCTTTTATCAGCTACTGTTAAAGGTCTTTTTGCAGTTATAGTTTTCTTTCCCATCGCTGCAGAGGACCAGGCTGTAATCTAAGACACACTTAAGTATTGGGAGATTAAACATGTGAAAGTGAAGTACCAGCAATCAATGTGGTCAATGGTAAAACCTTTCACATAATATTACACCAAGCATGTTTTTGTTATTTGTTATCATTTTTTTAAATAGCGACGATTTTATAATTTTAGGTTGCTAAAAGGTGACTCTAAAAAAATTGAGCTTGGAGCATTGCATTGCCATGTTCACTCAAATAGTAATAAAATTACTGCCATGGCATGAATAGCGCTGCGCACAGATTCTAAATTGCATGACTCAGACAGTCTTTGATTCTCACTCAAAGGTTTTGTATCATAATAATGTAGCTGTAGTACATGTGCACCTTACCTTCATTAGCCTTTTGAATTTTACTGAATCAATGAAGCAATCTTTCATGTGACCACCCAGAGGCCATGGAACTCTGGTTCTATTAACCCATTCACTCCTGGGCCGCAATCCTAAGAGCTTTCCCAAAAACAGCAAATGCTTGACTTTCATCAAAACCAGATTTTTTGGCGAAATTCCCAGGAGGAGAGGTTTGCAGAAAACGACTGCATGTTTTTTAAAGTTTGGTTCAAAGAACCTTGTTGTATAACATGGTGAAGGATAGCTATCAAGCAACAGAGGAGTTTGTTGCCTGACAAAAAATTACAGGCCTCCAGATCTTCTCAACGTCATCTTTTCCTTTGACACTTTATAAGGGCAAAACTGCAGTAATGAAAGAATTAACAAGAAGACATGTGATTAAAGAAGAAAAATAAATATTTATAACTAAAAAACACTTACGGAGCCCCAAAAGGGCAAGTGCAAACGGGACCCTAGACACATGCAAGGCACTGCCCCGTTGTTATTACAATCCTGTTAAATAGCTTGTTTTAGCCTTGAAGAAGAGAATTCATTCAAACTCTAGATGTAAGTTAACAAAAAAAAGTAAAAAATAGAAAAATAAAAGAAAGCAGATGTGGTTGGCACAGTCACTTTGACCTGTGACAGGGACAGGTCATTACTAACGTCCATGTGCAAGATCTTTCCACGTCACAGGTATTAACTACAGTGGTGAACATAGTTTTATAAAAAAAAAATGCTTAAAAAATTGTAGACTAGAGAAACTACTAGGTGCCTTAAGAGAACAGACTCAATTCCATAACTGAGTAAGCTTAATACGATTAAAATAGGAAGCTTCAATTAAAAGTACTGGTTCTCCAAAGAGGAGTTTGAAGATTGAAAGAATTACTTTGTCTGGTACGGCCATGAGAAATAAACGATGTATGTTCAAGAACATTAATGTCAGTAGAGCCAAAGAGGCATTTGTAGTAAAATACTGTCCAAAACAAGCTGAGGCAGAAGGTTCGGTTCAGTTCTTTGAACTTTGGAGAAAATTTTGGCGGGAGAAATAATCGTCCGCACTGGAAATGGCTCCCTGTTGACAATTTTTTTGCAAAACAAATAAAATTGGGCTTAGTGCGAACAGGGTCTTAGCTTTTTGAACCTTACCTTTATCGCGGGATCTTGATGTTTGTACGTCGATCCTGCACATGCTGACATGTGCATCTGTAAGCAGCTCTAAGCTCATTTTCGTTGGCCTGAAATGCAATAAAATGCACTTTACATGATTGAAAAAATAATTCTCTTTTTCTCTCCCTCTGGAAGGCTATTTTTACCTCTTTTCGGTCGTTCAAAACAGGGTAATAATCTTCTTCGACCTCTTCTGATCCCGCCATTTTTAAATCTTCCTGCGCAGGAATATCGGTTTATGATTTTGAAGACAGCTTGCTGGCTAATAGGACTGCGGGCATTGCCAGATAAACTTGACGTTGATTGGTTCAAATAGAGAAGAGAAATGTGACGTCACCTTACCCGACGACGACGGCAACCAGAACAGCGTAAAAATCCAGGTAGTACTTGATGTAAGACTGCTCATAATGTCCCGAGCCACTGCCGGCACATCTTTGTAGGTTTATATTAGCAAAACAACAACTTTGCACGTGCATCACGCTTTTTAGCCGTCGTTGCATGACTGCGACATGAAACTTCCTAATTTCACGCACCCGCTTCGTGGAGTAGTTGAATACAACACAAAAACTTTTGTTTTCTTCAGTCTTGACTTAGATACGGTCCTTTCGGATTTAACCCAGAAAAGTTCGCTACCTTTTGACTAATTAAATGAAATTGAATAAGATCGATGAAGTTTAAAACAGTGCGAATTCTCTTTTTAAGTAAATTTTCGGTTTGTTGTCATCAAAAAATTTTGCTACCATGGCAATGTGACGTAACGACTTCTCTTTATTACGTCATGTAAGATGCACACCCAGGTAAGGGGGTGCAAAAACTGATGGACTTGTAAGATTGAGAAATCAAAATCAAACACTTTTATCAATATGAATATCAGCAGCTGTTTTTATCAGTGTTATTGTTTATCCTCCCATTTACCAATTCGTTACTATTATATTTTTCCTCAAAAATGGAAAAGCGTACTTGTAACTACTTACAGTAACCAAGTAACTACCACGATAACTAGTAACTTCTAATATATAGATTTAGCCGCAGGGCTAAAAGAAAAGCTCTCTTTAATATTTATAGTTTCCTCATAGAAAATATAAAATCGAGTAATACTATAAACAAGTTGAAAACAACGAGAACGGTAAAAAACAACAACAATAGATCTAATAAGTTAAAAACAAACTTTGCACGTGCAGCACACGTTTTTTTCTAATTAGCAAAAAAACAACAACTTTGCACGTGCAACACACTTTTTTTTCTAATTAGCAAAAAACAAAAACAACTTTTTACGTGCAGCACACTTTTTTCTACATTTCCTTGCCGTTGTTTTGCACGACTAAAACGTAAAACCACTTTAAACTTCCTATTTAATTTAAACGTTTTATGGAGGAAATGTTTGTGTTACTGTTCACTCTGTTTTTTCAATGTCGGTCATTTTCTCATCGCCGCTATATTATTTTCATGTTTTTCTTCCAACGAAATTTTTCTCCATTGTTATTTATTTCCTCGCTCTAGCTCTTTCCCTGTCATCCAAGTCAATGTAGACATAAAAATTTAGTGGAAAGAAAGACTCGTCTTTTGTTGTTGTTGTTTTTTTCTATCTAACGGTCCGGCGGCCATGTGATTTACCGCCGAAACGAGCGGGGTGCTCGAAATGCAAAATTTCACCTCAGCTTCAACAAACTCCTACCCCGACGGGCTGACTTCTGACTCCCTTCCCCCTCCCCCAGGGTCTGTACGGTCATCGTTCGGTCGTACACTGACGTCATAACCAAATTTTCTCGGATGGATAGATTACCAAATTTTCTTACTGGAGCTCCGCTAAGAACTACCGACAACAAGTTGTAAGTAAGTTACTACCACTATATAACAATTAGTGAGAAGACACACAGAGTGTATATCACCGGTGCACCTGTGCGCTTTCCACACATGTTGGGTTAGGGGAGGCGTAGTAGATAGTCTATTTTCACCAGGGGAAGATAAAGACTCTTGGTTTCATAAAATCAGATTTTTTTCTTAGCTGCCTCGCTTGCGTGAAGTAAAGGACTTACTCAGACGTCTGTGAGCAGATCATTTTTCCTCGTTCATTAATATAACTGGAAGAATTTTAATTGGTTGGTTCAGCTGCTTCAAGGCCGTCTTAATTACATACGTGGGACCATTGTGTCAAAGGCAAATAATCATCAGCTGACGTGTAGTTTTCATGTCAGACAGAGACAAAACAAAAGAAAAAACCACAAAAAAAGAGGAAAAGAAAAAAGAGTAAACAACGTGAAACAACGTGAGCCAAGAGTGGAATGCACGCATTTTTTTTATTAATTTGAATATCATTTTTAACTCATACTAACTATAATTTTTCTATCAAAAGCTACTCCCAGAGATATCTGCTCTTCTCTCGTATTCTTCTACTTCATACTCATGTCAATAACAAGTTCCCTTCCTAATTCTAAATTCACTTTACTATATTGTTAGTAGTTACCATCTTGAAACTCCGGAATCAGATCGTGAGTCGTGATAAATCGATTTATCACCGAGACTACTGGAACTGCTGTACGTGTCAAATGCGATGTGCTTGCGAAATAACCCTTCCCAACTTCCATTCACGTAAGCCGGCTTATACTCAGTGTCGTAGGTTAATTCACATGCACTATACCGAGTACAGCTTGAGTCGTAGGCTTATCATAATCGCATCGAGGGGATCACATCGGCTTGCCATTGAATTTGGTCCGTAAACAGTAAGCAGTTTAGACGCAAGTAGGATATTCGTTGCTGATTGAGTTGTCATAGCAACACCTATCATTTCCCAGGTGATTACTGAAATTCAAAACGGAAAGGTTCGGTTTGTCCTTGGTCTCGCACCACGAGGCTTTTGCATGAGTCATTCTCGCACAAGGGGTGGATTTCAACTGCTGTCCCGTGACGCATGCGTGCCACGTCATCCTGTCCATTATGATAACATATGACAGTACGAACCTGCAGCGGTCTCGTGTCGTTATGACGTAATCTTCTTCGCTTCAGCAAGAGGATGATGGTCGCTAAGACAAGCCCGAAGGAAGAGAGAGATATGGCTAACCATTCAAAAACATCTGGAAGATGAACAAAAATACATAGATAGATGAATAAATAATTAACAAGGCTGAGTATCTTATGAAAGATTATGGAGATCGAGGAGGGTGTTATCCGTCTAGGCCGTAAGCCGAGGCGGATTAACACCCTCCGAGATCTCCATAATTCTTCATATGATACGAAAGCCGAATTTAATAATTGTTTTATTATTCATTCAAAATAATTCCTAGTTTAAAAACATGGCTAAAACATGCTTACCTCCATCGATCCATCGATGTTGAGTTCATCTTCGATAATGCAAGTTTAGGGTTGTTCAGCTCCGCAAATATTCTCCAAACAGCAGATGTCGCCCTTCGAGTTGTCTTCTTGCTGTTCTTTCCATGTTTTTAGCTATTTTTTTGCCTAGTTCTTACTCTTGAAACGAGTGAAATGTCTGCTATTTTTCAAGTTCACAATCAAAACAACCCAACCTCGTCTCCAGGTCTTCTTGGTTAACTGTGCATTAACCTGTAGAAGGCTGCATTTTTGACGTCATTTCCTCGTTAAACACAAAATTCTTCCAAATTTGGTCATCAGTAACTGGTTATGGTGAATTATGCGCGTGCTTTTAGCCAATCAGAATTGGGTAAATATTTTGAACGAATGGTAATTAAATTTATTAACCAATAAAGGGTAATTAAATAACGGGATGTCTTAATGTCTTTAGGCGTAACTGTCAAACGGAAGGATCATGTATAGGAAATACAGTCAACTCTCTTTATTGCGGACACCGTAGAGTCCGTAATATTGGGAGTTTATTTCAGTCAAACGTCTGAAATTTGTTTTTGCCCGGGATTTAGCTACTGTCCGTTTTATCGGGGTGTCCGTAAGGCAGGAGTAATGATGTGCCCTTCTTTCGGCCCACTTTTTAAACAGGAAAACTAGCCAGTCTTGCATCGATCACGAAAGGGAACCTCCAATGTCAAATTGAAGTAAACTTGTAAAAATTGAATTCTGAAATTCAAATTTTATTTTCGGAAAAGATAAAAAAGTAGATATTAACTAGCTGGGAAACAAGATCGGTCGTTTTCCGCTTGCTGCCATTTTGAGTATATAATAACGCCATTCGGTTACCGCTGTTGTCATAGCCTGGGTGATAGGAGGGGCCGGGTTTTTTCATTTTTCACAGAGCGCGCGAGGTGCATAATCACGAGGGGAATACGAACACGCCCTACAAAAACTGGCGCTTCCTACGCAGGTTACTGTTGTCATCCGTCAACAAACGCTTTTTTTTGGCCTGCCAGAAAATAACTGACGTTTCAAATTCCAATACGGTGGCGCGCGAGGAATTTAAAAAAGAAAAAGGGGAATTCAGCATCGAATTATTTTATCAAAAAGAGTTTAGAGTGATTTTGTCGTTCTTTGGAAAGTAAAGATAAGGACATTAGGCTGACTTGTTTTAAGTTCAGTTGCAAGTTAATCTCCGCGGGAAAAAACACGGAATGGGAAACTTATTTTTCTTTTGTTAACGATTTCTTTTCCTACCTTTCATATTCATCTTGTCCTCGCTTCCTAAACGACTACTTGCATTCCAATATACAATGCAGTCCGCCTCATCACACACACACTTGCGTGACCTTTTCACGTCACGCCAACAAGGTCTCCAATGATCACATTCCGTGACTGAACAGTGCGTGACAGATGTTTCCACTGAAGGTGTCGTATCTGATGCCGTTGTTGAGGTCTGTTTTTTGGTCCACTTTGAGAGTTTGTGGCGATAAAGAGGACGACGGCTTTTTCTTTGTTTGGTTCCATTCTTAGAGTAAACCTTTTTCTTTAGAAATTTCTTTGCCTTTTCCCATCTGGTTGGGGTAGGTGAAACGGTGTTCTTGGAATTGCTAGGCTGACTGGACGGCGATGTAGTATTGTACTTACTGACTGATATAAGCGATGAAGTTCCGTTAACTAGTTTGTTACTATTGGTGGTATTTTGCGTCGTTATATCTGTGGTGCAAAAGACAGAATATTCGGTTATTGAGTAAGGTTTTGATATGGGGGTAGAAAATGAAGCTAAGGCGATTAGGGGTAGACTAAAGGGTAGAGAAAAGATGAGAACATGGAGAACGCGATAGAACTTAACAGTCCCTATCTCCAGCCAGGCCTGGGTTTAGAGACGCTAGGAACGAGGGTGAGCCAACCAACTTTTATTGCGGATAAAAAAAGTGGATCTCCAAGTCTGCTTATAAGGCAAGCCATGCATATAGTCGATTTTTTTAAATTTGCATTTGAAGTAGACGATTTGGAGGGGAAGGGAGGGTTGCTTAAAACTAACACTTTTAGCCAAACATATACAACACCTTATTTAGTACAACCACATGATCAATCTCGTTTCAAGAATTTACTAAGGGAAAAGCTCTGACGACTATCATTGCTAAAAGAGACGTTCGAATACTCAAGTTAGTAGACGTATTTTGGCCGGTCTCAGGGGCGGATCCAGGATTTTTTTAGGAGAGGGTGCACTCGTCTCTTGCTCTACTTCAACACCAATAAACCACATAGTTTTTTTTTGCAGAATACCAGTTGTATTAGAAAACCGCAGGTCATCTCAGAAGGAGGGGGGGGGGGGTGCGCACCCCCTGCACCCTCCCCCTAGATCCGCCCCTAGGTCTTACGTATGTAGCCTGAAGTAAAGAATTTTAACTTGTTTATGTTTTGATGTGGGTAATATTCCACAACGATCAAAGGATGTGTTTTATCACTTTTCAATCCGTCAGTTGGAGGGATTTAATTCGCTTACCGTCAAGTAAAAATATGGGCAAGGAAGTGTGAGATCTCTTGTTCAATTTAGTTTTTATCGATAAAAATAGTAGCGATAAAAGAATCTTTTCTTTTTCATTCTTCGCGTCCGACGATTCCGCAGTTTTGGTTTTCAAACAATTTAATAGGTACTTTTTTACTTTCAAGATGAAATGTTTAGTTAGTTAACTTCTAGTTGCTTATATATTAAACATAGAGCAGCGAAAAATTATTACACCGAACTCAGAATTAGTACAGACGTAGGGAATGCTTCAGGTGAAGTTTGTCATCGCTAATACAGTAGACAGATGTCAGGAATACATACGGAGGGATCTCTAACCCTGGTTGAAGAGGTTTGACTGAGGTTTAAACATACTTACCACAACTGAGTTCATCGGAGCGATCCTTGCAATTCAATTGACCGTCACAAAGTTGTCCTTTGCTAATGCATTTACTGACGTCACACGAGAATTCATTCTTAGAACACAAACCATCACCTGAAATGTAGGCCAGATTTTTCAATTACTGTACCCTGCGAACAGAAGAGTCTCCTTCGATCTTCCTTGATAAGCGACTCTGATAGCAGGATACAATTACCAAGTGAAGTTGGACTCATAAACCAGAAACCACTCATTGGCAAATCAAAACTGAACCAAGGCATGAAATTAACCAATCAGAGGTGGATAAAACAGACAATGATCGACAATAGAAGCATGCAAAGCCATTGAAATCGATCTCGGAAATGACTGAAAAATTGCCACAACTGATTACTTTTTCTTCATAAATCAAGAAGCGTGTAATTGAAATCACATTTTATTCAGCTTTGGGCTCAAATATATTCAGTACCAGGACAGATTAGATTTTAGACAAAATTTTATCAGAACTAAGAATTTTTATATCCTGGAAAATTGGCTGATATAATGTGCTTTCTATTATATTATCGTTTTTCCGGTTAAATTGGCCTTGATTACTACGCAGTCAGAACCTGAGCTACTAAATTTCAAGCCGATCGCAAAATTTATCGGCATCTCTACCAATTCGGCTAAACGTTGGGTAGAATTTTGAGATAATCTGGCAATCAAATTATCAGTTGCTAACTGAAAAAGTGATCGATAAATGCCGTTTTACTTACCTGTGGAAAGGTTTGACAGAAAAACCAAGACAAAAAGAAGCGAAAGAGGACCACCGATGATCATTTTAGCTTTGACGGATCCTGGATCTAGGTGTGGGTCAAGATCTAAAGTTGCAGTTTAAAGTAGCATCACTCTCGAAAACAACAAGCTGTTTTTATCACTGATGGAATCCCTTGGGCGTAACGACTAATTTTAATACAAATAAATATCTCTACATGTTCAAAGGAAGATTGTTTCGATTGCCTAATAGATTAGACAAACAAACACGTACTCGCTATTTGATATTCATTTTTGAGTTTCATTACCCAATGTTTTTGTCATTTTCATCGTAAAAGTACCCCGAGGGAACACCTCAATTCAAAAATCTAGAGTTCGCGTACATGCTTACGAGGGAATGAAGATTCCTCTGTTGGGGTATTGATAGAAATTGAATTATTATTTTCTTTAAACACCAACAATTATTTCCACAGTTCGAACTGTCAAACGTTTTGCACTTAGAAGAACACGCGGCGGAAGAAGAAATCGGATGAATCTTGATCAAAACTTTGACAGTTTGAATTGTCAAAATCTAAGTTTTGTTTCTGTTTGGAGAAAAATTTTATTTTCATACTTATTGCTCAGTGGGTTATGTGAGCCAAAAACAAACAAACAAACAAACAAAATAGATACAAACAAAAACAGATCGTCTGGGGAACGGTGCAAAATAATGCTGTTCACGAGCTAGTTTCAAAAGCTGGAAATGGAGGGGTTGGAATTGTTGGATTCAATTCTTCACTCGATATGCAGATATTGTTGGTCGTGAAAACTTGGAGTAAGCTCAGTTGAACATACACGTATTTCCCGGCCCTCCAGACTAGGGCAGCGGGGTGATTTTTGCCCGTGGGGTTCTCAATTTCCTTTTACACGGGGATGTACCGCTGATCAGGGTTTGGTGTTTTACCTCTCTGTTATAAACAGGGTATATAATTTCGTGTGAGTCTGTCAACAGGGCACTGCCTGCACGACGGATTTGAATTGCTCGAGGAATTTTGTTTGTACTCCAAGTATACAAAAGTAATGACCATAACGTGAATTTTCTCTATCGGAATTGCCAACAAATGGCATTAAAAACAAGGCGGCGTACATTTTGACCTATGTGTTAATCAGGGTAAGAAAATTGAGGGTATTGTCCTAAATAGTGTAGGTATTTTAGGAATTTTTTGTCCTAAACATTAACCTCAAAACAGTCCGTATTTTTGCCTATTCAAGTACGAGCGAACAGTCAAACAAACGGTCTGGCGCGAGGCTGAAAACAGAGAGCAAGAGAGACGAGAGAGACGCGCTTTAGACTCTTAGTTACGCATTTCTCTTACGTTATTCTTGCGCTACGCTAAACCGTTGAGAAAAAAAAAACTGGCTTGGTCTGACAAGCTCGGCTCTTCAAACCGATTCCGATGTGATTCCAACCTGATATTGCCGGTGTAAGTTAGTAAGTAGAGAGATACTTCAATACGTGTCTCTCTTAGCTTTCGTTTTCTTTTTCCCTGCATTCTCTGATAATATTTACGAGAGGGGTGTTGAAGTGTATAATATTTTAGACATATCAATACCAGAGTAGGATTACAGCAACGGAGGAAGAGACCATAATCCGCGTACCCAGATATTCTGTTTTACGCTTTTAAAGAGGGATCTCCTTTTCTCTCTGCCGTGCCAAAACTTGGTACGAGATAAGATGAGGCTACTGAGCGAACCGCCAAGCAAAGAGAGTTGGAACGAGAAATTCAATTCCATACTGGAACTGTGAGACGAACTTTGCGGGAAAAGACTGAAATCTTACGTAAGTGAAATCTCAGTCTGGCATGTAGGCTGTGGAAAAGTAACGTTAATTGATGTAAACTACGTGAATAAGCATCGCATACCAAGTGACCATAGTTTCTCTAACTCTGTCTTTAATAAAAAACGTATTTGACAAGTAAATAAGATCTAATTATTTAAACTGCAAGGGCTAGTCGCACCTGCTCCTATATTGCTTAGTCACCCACTGTTTCCGCCTCCGTCAAGCCCACATGTAGTGTTGGCTGAAGACAGCATGCACAGTGGTCAGATTTGGTTTTCGCTCTTCCTTCATTCTCAACTCCAGTGCTTACGTACACTAATGACTCCGCGTCTAAGTAAAAAAACGTCCAAGGGCTTACTCCAGTGAAGCGTTGCCAGTTGCACTGGTTAAGAAGCAAATCAGTGAAACTAGAGGCTTCGAAAATCTGTCGATTCTGTCAGCAGATTAACACCAATTACCATAATTACTATCAAATTGTAGCCAATTGTATCAAACTTTTACTCATTTGCTGATTACTTGTTCACATTTTCTGGTGAATACAGTCGACTCTCTCTAAATTGGACACCTTTAAGACAGACACCTCGGTCAAACGGACACCTACAGTTGGTCCCTGCCTATATTTACTGCCTTTATTTGACTTTCTATAAAACGGACATCACTCTTAGACGGACACCTAGCCCGTGATGGGCCCCAAAGATGTCCGTCTTAGAGATGAGAATATACTGTAGTCAGGTTACGGAAAATGCAGACACTAAAGATCATATTTCAACTGAGTGAACCTTGCGGTAAATTCCTCTTGGTTAACTGACATTTTTAAATCAAAGCAGACTTTCCACAGTCAATAGGGAATAACGATAGAGGTTGAAAAAGAGAAAGAGAGATCAGATGGTTTGGTCGTTTACGGTTGAAAATATTCCGAGTTTTCAAAGATTGTTGGGCCAGGTTTGAGCTGGCTGGACGATCGGAGGTAATCTTATCGAAACTCTCTTCGAACTCTTTTCCGTATCAACTCAGCTGATACGTTATTATTTAACCCTTTCACTGCCAGAGTGTTTGAGGAAGTTTTGTAAGGTGACTCTAACTTTTGAGTCTGTGGACCAAATCCTACGATGTGACCATTCAAATGAAAGCTCTCTGCCTCTACTTACACATGGTGATATTTGTTTGTCAAAATGTTACAAAATGAATTTGGTCGAAATTTGCCTTTGAACACATTTGGCAGTGAAAGGGTTAAGGAAAAATTCTCAGTTGGGATCAATGTATCGTTTTGCATTTACTCTAAACTTCTTTTACTAGGCAGTCGTTACTAAAAATTAAAAACTCAGCCAACGCAGGTATGACTTAATTAAGGGGTACTACCTTGATTTAACACCAAATTCTCTTTACTAGGATGAAAGAAAGTGAAAGAAATTCAGGAAAGAGAGTTGACACTTTCTTGACATCATAAAATAATGAGTCATCCGAGGCACTTCTGAGCACAATGAATTATTTGTTATTTTTAATTTTGTGCGGTTTTGCGGCGATTTTGGAGTCATTAATTATTAAGGTCACTAGACAGTTCGATTCGATTCAAGAATTACTGTCTTGACTTTTAAAATGAGTCCAGTGTTGAATTAAAATACTTGCCTTGGTAAATCTCTCTTGTCTCAGTTGAATTCAGGCCACCATGATGGTATAAAGCCTGTTTTACAATTCGAATTAGAGAACTGCTTTTTAGTATTCCGACGTTTCTATAGCAACTAAGGCTCCAGAATAATCCTTTTCGAACAGGTGCTTGGAAGTAAACATTTGTGTCATAGACGTAAAAAATGTAAATTCTTCTAGAAAATATTTTAATTCGCCGGAAAAGTGTCTTTCTCTTTTGTTTCTGGACTTAAAAAGACATATCAAGCCAATTATTTTGGTTTTCTTTACAATTTCGTTGGCTAACGTAACGTTAATTTAAACTTCCGGAGATACAATGTTCAGTTGAGCGGCAGCGCAGAGTATTTCAAATGTATGAGATAGACAAGTTGAAAAACAGCAGTGACGTAGAGGTTTACATTCCTGCCCCACCGATATGGCAGGTAGTGTATTGTTCTTAAGCGAATCGCTTAGTAAACATATTGCGACCTTGGACTTATTTATACACAACGAAACAGGGAACAAAATTCAATTTGGTACAACCTTTGGAAAGATCGAGCCCGCTAAGTGAATCTACATTACGTTTATCAGCGTACCGGTTGAAGTTCATCTTATCATACTGAACTGTGCCCTAAAGTTATTAGAACGTGACGACTCATGGATAGTGAAGATTCGATGTTTTGTTTTCAAATGATGAACGCAATGTCTTCCGACTGGTCTCGTGATGATAAGACAAACGAGATGTACAAATGTAACCAAGTTACGTTGTCACAGTTGCAAGACAAAGTTCTACGCTCATTGTCAAAGAAGTACGAGAAGGATAATCTACAAGTAGTTCCTCAAAACGAACCGGTTTTCGAGGACGTTTCTACTAGTCCATTTTCGCGCGATTCGTGTGCCGTCAGATGTTGCGAAAACCGCGCTAAAAGGAAACCTATTATAAACGTTGACACTCAATATCCTCGAGAATTAACTGAGCAAGCTGAAGGTCTTTCGTACGCTCGTAAAACGCCGCTTCTTGCGATAGCATCATGTACTACAACAGAACCATTAAGGACACCAACGTTTCCGTTTTCACCCCTTTCGAAAAGTCCAGCGAATTTTTTAGCCGCGCCGATGAGTCCGTTGGCGCTGATGATCTTGAGTCCCTTTGGAAAAAGACCATCAGAGGACCTGTCAATTTATTTACCTGAAAATTTCACCCCAGCGGCAACACTAGAGCACTTGGAAAACTCAATAACCACAACAGTGTTTGAATTCCCGAGCGTGGAAGAGGATCGAGCTAATGATAAAAAGATAAACTTCAAAAAAGAAAAACATGACGATTTCGACTTTGAGGAAAGTCTTTGTTGCAACGATGATGTCTCAGTAGACACTCAAAATATACATGTCGCGGATTGTTATTGGAAAGATAGTAATGCCGTGTGTAAAAAGGAAGTCTCCTTTTCTGAAGATCACTGCAGTGCGGTCGCTGATGAAGAGGAAAAGGATCATAACCGAAAATCTAGCGATGGAGGACCCAAGGCGAGTCGCTGTGATGTTCTGCGTTTTAGGAACAGACTTGAAAGAAAACGACGCAGCGAAATGAATTCTAAATACGAAAAGCTTCGAAAATGTATTCCAGAAATTGACGAGAGAGAAAAAGTGGCTAAAATAACCATTCTTAAGTCAGCAGTAGAATGTATCCAAGAACTTCGAAAACAAGACAGACTTCTTAGCAAGCAAAAGAGCATAGAGAAATTAAGAAACGAGGAACTTTTAAAGAAACTTGTCAAAATAAGCTCGTAAATTGCGGAAAAAGGAACAAAAACATTTAGCGATTTCTTAATGATATGCACACTTTTATCACATAGATAATCACTTAAGTCTTGCTTTATTACTGAACCCCTACGGTCCAATTAATGCAAGATCGTACCAATTAAACGTTCTCAATCAGGAAGTTGGGGAGTTTCTGTCTTTCTTTGTTTATTAACTGATTCGTACCAGTTCAAAAAGTATTTAACAAAACGGTGTTGAAAATTTTTTCATTGATAAACACGGACAAAAATAATAAAAATATTGATTTGAGCTTTACAGTTTACAATTTCAACTGAGACTGAAAGGCTCTCTGGGCTTTTGAGAAGGGTCACCGCGCGATAAAGAGCTTGCCTGCAGGCAAACCGTGTTTTCAAAGGATATACATAAATTTTTATGGATCAGTTTTTGCGCCTTACTTTCCTGTTTTTTCTTTTTTAATTTTCAATCTACAATTCTCAAAGCGGTTTAGTGTTTTGAACGCTACTCCCTAGTTCTTCACAAGCGACATAAAAATGACCTCAAATTTGCCTGACCTAGTCATATGCTTCATATCTCTCCGCCTGAACAGAAAAAAAGGCACGTTCGCGTTCTAGCGTCGCTTAGAAACGCCTCTTTCAGAGAAATATTCTTCTGCTTGACAAAAAAGCTATTGCGTAGTAAATTCAATTCACAAAATACTCTCTCACGGTTGTCAAGCGTTGATTGAGCACGAACGTGAGACAAATTTTCAATTATTATTTGGCTAAGGGATAATGAATTACCGCGAAAAGGAAATAAGCATGTTGGTTTAAAAACAATTTTTAGCAAATGTCTTTTAATGGTTAATTAGTTCGCTTCTGCTTAGCATAGCCCTGAATGATTTCATACTACAGGGTAAAACACGCTATAGATCGAACGTAAGATATTAGAGATAGCCGATAACTGATTAGTCTAAAATGTCAAAGAGACGGCTGACATTTCAAACTAATAACTGACCGTCGATATTTTAACACCCATCGTTGGAGTTGAACATATTTCTATTTCTAATAACTCATAAAAAGGATAATCGTGGTTTTCAAAACACTGAGCAAAACTGCCTTCGTCAACTTTAATATCTAAAGGCAAAACACTTGAACCCTATGGGATGAATAGACGAGATGAAATTTAATCTATCGACATATATTTTTATGTATTAACCTCTTTATACAAGTTTTTGTCTGCTGTATTCCTCCACCAATCACATTTTATTTTTTGATTTTTTTATTATTTTATATACTGTAACCGTTTATTCCATTCTCACTTAGCTTTTCCAGCTCCTGGTGAAGACTAGTTTTGTCTAGTCGAAATATTAAGCAATAAATTTGCAAACCTTAGCTGTCCGATCAACCTTGCCTTCAATTTTAAGGCTGACCAAAGCCGGTTAGAAAAGAATCCGTCGAGTGAGACTGGGTGGGAAGGCCGGTGGGAAGAGTATTATGTACGATCCATTAAAGAGTTGAGAAGCTGTCACGTTGCCATGGTAGCAAAATTTCTGCATATCAAAACCGTGATCCTGCAAATATGGCAGAAAAAGACGAAAAAATTGACATGTATGACTTTCCTGTGCATGACAGCCCGCAGGAACAAAACGGTAGCCCACACTTTTCTTCCTGATCGTTCGTTCGAGAATGCAAATAGCCGTCTCAGTCAAGATGGATCGTTGAGATCCAGAAATTTTACTACCATGGTAACGTGACGTCACACCTCTCTATTGATCTACGCTTTGAGCTGGAGAATCTCACTAAAAATATTTTGTTAAGAAGCAAGTTCCATAGTTGTTGGTTATTCATTTTAAAAAAGAGAGAGCGAAAAAAAATGCCAAATGGCTTTTTTGAGGCTATTCGAGGACACAAAAACTTACTAAAACAGTCAACCTAGTGCCCAGGGCTCGTTTAGAGGTATCACTCTCAAACTTGGCAAGTTTACTAACGTTAAGGTGTTTTTTGAGTGGTTTCAACGGATAATTTTGGATATACTAATAATAATAATAATAATAATAACAATAATTAGAAATAGATATTACGTACAACTAAGAAATGCTCAGAAAAAAACCGAGCCCCCAGCAGGAATCGAACTCAGGACCTTCCAGATGGCGATAGGACGCCCTAACCACTGAGCTTTGGACGACTCACATGGCCAGCATGTTCGATTCCCGCTGGGGGCTCGGATTTTTTGGCTGAGCATTTCTTAGTTGTAAGTGATATCGATTTCTAATTTCATCACACTTTGGTGGTTGGTTGGGTTCAAAGTGTAAACAGCACTTTCTTAAGGTGTTTGCGTGATGCAAGTAAGCCAGTGTGTTGCTTTGCTTTAGTCCAGCATAGTCGCGAGATAAGAAGTTCTGTGGCCACCCTAAAAACCGCGACCTGCTCGCCAAGTGAGTCGCCCATAGCTCAGTGGTTGGAGCGTCATACCGGTATCTGGAAGGTCCTGGGTTCGATTCCTGCTGAGGGATCCGATTTTTTTCCTGAGCATTACTTAGTTGTACGTAACATCTATTTCTAATTTCATCACACTTGAATAATAATAATAATAAACCGTGGAAAAGGTCCATCATGTCGCCTAATTGTTCCTGATCGGTTGCTCCGGTAACTATGATAAATATTTTGGAAAGTCGGCTATAATAAAAGGCTTAAATCAGGCCGTTGTTATGACAACCTCACCTAATATTTACCTTATTTTCTTGTATAAATATGAGATAAATCTGCTGAAAAAAAACAAAAAATTCCCTTTTTGTCCAGGCAAGCATACCACGCTTTCTTTTTCGTATCTGTTTTGTCATGGCCTTTAGTGGTCGATTTGAGATACTGTAGTAACATGGTCGTTGAAAAGGACACTTTGACTGATGCTAACATGGGAAAAGAAAAAACTGCATTCAACGGTGATGATAGTTTCTTTGTTGCATATATTGATTCATTATCGGATGATGACAACGAAAGTGATGAAAATGATGTTCTAAAAGTCAGCTGCCACGGTAGTGATTTAAAGCGAATGAGAGACGAGCCCTGGCAATGCGGAGTTCTCACAATGAAACGAAGAAAGATAAGCATTCACCTGGAAATGATGAGCTCAGGTCTTACTTCTATTGCATTTAATGAGAAAGAACTAATCAGTGAAGATTCTCCTAAATCATCTGATTCTGAGCAGTCATTCGATGAATGCCTAAAGATTCAAAGTGAATCCGACTCTAAAAATGAAGGTCCTTTACAGTCTAGTAGAGAGAAGCATACCCGTGGTGATATAACGTTGAAGAAATGACGCGCGAAATAGTCTTTTAACAATAAACTGAAAAACATATTTCCAATACGTAATGGGGACAGTACTGTTCTTAACGTATGTCATCTTTAATTGGCCACATTCGGGAAATATAAACTAAATGTGTAGGTGTAGAAAAGTTTTAAATGGATCAGTGTAACCAGAGAATCCGAACTTGATGTTGACTAAAATCACAAAGCCAAGGACAACGACGACGATCAAGCTGAGACTACGGGAGAATGGAAAAGAGTAAAGTCAAGACCTTGTGCAGGCTGACACTGAGACTAAAGATTAAGATAATGGCGACGTGAACGTCCGAAAAGTAAGGTTCAATCTCAGGAAAGCAACAGCACTGTATCTCATCACATTTTTGGTACATTTTTGCCATTCTCTCGCACCATTTGCAACAGCAGCGGGGTCGAAATATAAAGTTCAATGGGATGGACATATGTAGGCATACTGAATTCGACAGTTTTTTAAGTTGTGATATAGAGTTGTATGTTTCTGATCACGGTTCTAGCCCTGCACAGCCTACTCAACAAAAAGTAAAGTATCCGACTACAGCGGTGGTGAGACCCTACAGTTAGAGCCATTGCGAGGCGAAAGGTCTTACCTAAGCGATATCAGAATAATAACTTCAAAAAAAATGGAACATGCTATCTTAGTCATTTATTTAGTCGACAGAGCGTGAGACGTATGACGTAAGCGTAAGGTAAGGGATAGTGACTGACTAGTAATCATTCATCATACATTATGACTCAATTTATTGCAGATAGCGCGACCCATGCATCAAATAATTGAAGATTACTCAAATAAAAATGAACTAGAATTACAAGAGCAGTGTTCTGCGTTCTTCACCTATGACATCAATTTATAACTTGACTGAAATGGCCGTTAATTATTGGACCAAATCTTTTTATCCCGCTGGTCAACTTATGGTGGATATGAATACGACCTATTTCATTGTCGATTTAAATCATCACTCTGTTTTCTCTGCCCACTAACAGCCTTCCACGCAGACGTTCTTTTGGCTCGTCACGTGATCCCCCACGACGAACGTCAAGAGGAACGCGTGACGAAACGCTAAGAGCGTCTGCGTAGGAGTCTACCCGCTAAAGGTAAATGCTAATCTGCACATTACGTGTAACAAAGATCTAGATAAAGCAGAGGTTTAGATATGGTCGCTTGTCCAGATAAACGTGCTGGGTTGTCAGAGACTTGATCTTAGGGATACATTTGGGCATGGTTCCTGACTGGAAGAAGCCATACTGCAAAGGAATTAAGTGGGAATAAAAAAAAATCACTAACCAGTGGGACGTAAAAAGAAACCCGTTAACCGAATATGCAGAAAGCCAGAGGCCTCCCCCCCCCACCCCCTCCGTGTTTAGGAAGAGGAGAAGGATGGCATTTTAGACTAAAGAGGCTGGGTTCACTGTGCTCTGAATAGACGGTGGACCCATACGCATACAAACCAACTGCAAATTAAGAATTCCTGGCAACCCATGAGCAGTAGCGTCACAATGTACAAGGAGTTAAAAATTCATCAGTGTATAACTGAATCGAGTTTCTTTTTTGGACTTGACTTACCTTGAGCCTGTTGGGGGGAGGGTGTTCGTATCTTGAACTGTCAGCGTTGCCCTGGGCAACCCATCCAAATCCAGTCAAGCGATCTCTGTTGTACAGAAGAAACATCGGATAAAAGTCATCGCAGTCCATGTTGGCTGAGATGTTGTACCAGTAATGACGGCCTATATAAAACAAATGGATTAAATGACTGGATAAAATCGTGTTAGTATAAGGCTTAACTCAGTAGTCTTTAGGCTAAACCAGCTCAATGCGTCAACTAACAAACAAACGCTTCTGCAACTCTAAGTTTCCCCAGGTTTCAAGGGAGCGCTTGTTTTTTTCTTAGAGGTGCAAGGTTAAATCAAAGTATGTGGCCTACAGCCTCTTTCTTGTTCACACTTGAGGGATGATATGTTTGGCAGTTTTTCTAAACTCTTCTCTATCCACCGCTCTGTGCTAAAGGTGTAAGTCACATTTACGTGACATTAGCTAGCCTGCGAGCAAGCTCTCCCAGGGGTAGGGGGTGGGGGAAAGAAAGAGGGTAAGGAGAGCCAGCACTCGCGTCCCACAAGCTAGAATTCCGCCCCCAGAACGGGTGTTTAGCTGTCACAATCTGACCAATCAGATCTTACTGGAAATACGACACCGAATGGAAATTAACAACCTCCTAGCATTTTCCTTTCCCTCTTCCCTCCCCCACCCTCATACCCCCGGGAGAGCTTGCTCGCAGCCTAGACATCAGCCTAGTCCGTAGGTGTTCCAGCTCGGTTAGAACTGGGATCTACTTTTCCGCAGTGCCGTCACTGATAAGAACGAGCTCACCCTTTCCCAGTCTTTGTGCGGACAATGGGGCAAGAGGGAACGTCTAGAGACCAGGCTCACGTGACATTATAAAAAACCTCTCCCACGTTTTGCAAATCCCAAAATGTGACCTGGTGCCTTTATGATGGGCCCTAAAGTCAGGGTAGTGACAGTTAATCGTCATTAAGCCAACGGCAAAGTTATTTGTTTTTTCCAAAGAAGCACAGAGTCCCTCTAATTATCACGTTTTCACCTCCTAACCGCTCGCACTCCGTTTTGACGTTCGCAATATTTCGCAAAAGAAAAGAAAGAGAAAGAAAGAAAGAAAAGAAGGGGAAAGAAGAAGAGAACAGAGAGCTTTGAACAGCCTAGGGGTCAATTATGAGGGACGGGACAAGCGGGGTCTTTTCACACAGTCATGCAGGTCATGAAACGAATCGTGACTTCGTGACTGTTATGTCATTAACTCACCCATGGCAGGGAAGCATCCACCACGAACCCACTCTGTTCGCTCTAAATCTTCCTGTTTGAAAGGGATTGCCATAGTATTGGACGACTGGAGTCCAGTCTGCAGTAACAGTTGGTCGCCCAAATATTGAGAGGAGGGTCTGGACCCAGAACAAATTAGCCGCGGCTCGGTGAAGTAGGCGGTGATGACGTACATATCATCCTCAGATATCCAGGGCTCCTTTAAAACCCCAACAGCTGATTTGGGGATCTAAAAAGTAGTTAAATAGATACAAGACATTCTGAAAATGAGAGCACACTACTGTATCAGCACGCATCAGTAACAGGATATAAAAGCTGAAGAACATAAAAATATTCTATTTTTGACAAAATACCATTTTCTAGCCTAGATCTATTATTTTTGCTGATTCTTTCGAAAAAGCATCAGCGAGAACACATTGTGTTAGCTTAGACGTTTTTCTCTATCAATTTGTTGTCTCCAAAAACATAAAAATCGTCCTTTACTGTCGCCATCGTCATAGCCACCGCTATCATCATCATCATCATTATCGTCATCGTCATCGTCATCATCGTCCTCCTCCTGATCATCATCGTTTTATCATCAACATCATCGTCGACATCACCATTATCACCATTACCAACACTTAATGATCATATTATTATTAAATACATTTATTCTTCTAAGGGGACAGAGTAATAAAATTGAACAAAATCAACCTCGTCCCCAGGGCGCTTTTCCCTTCATTGCTAAGATAATCATTAACCTCTATCGGAAACTATGACTAAAGGTTGAAAGGATGTGAAAACTTACTCCATTTTGAATTCCAGCTATTTTGCCCATGTGATCGAACAAGAGCATCACGGCAGTGTCACCTTTCAGCACATAACGATTTCCAGCAAAAAAATTGGACCCTGTTAACAAAATGTTTCATCAGAAAGCAGATATAACTAAGCGTTTTTCCTAAATATGGAGAAAAACCCTCAAAAGAGATAAGAAGACGACGTGGACATAACACACGGTTGATTTGCCAATCAGTAACAACAAGTTCCTTGGGTGACCAAGTCTCGTGTTCGCCCCCTACACCATATTTCAGTATCCAAACGACGCGGAAAGGAATTTTGTTGATGGTTTTATTCCTGTTTCACTTTACCACAAGTCAACTGAAAGCAACAAGACAAATTCTTCATCTCTGAGACTTGCATGTGACACTGCCTCTCACCGCCGATCACAAATTTTGCACAGATAAGCGCGGCGCGGTTAATACGTGAGAGGCTAGTTCAAGAGTGATCAACCTCACTTTTCGCCTATCAATATCAACACATAAATCAAGATAAAAGATTCGAGATTAACAAAATGATAACCTAAAGAAAAATGATTCGATCCTTTATCAACTTTACGTTTTCTTCAATTTAAATTAAGAGACAGATTTGGAGAACATCCAAGAGCCATAGAAAACAAAACTGACCACGCAGTACCAGAGCATTTCAATCAACCCGGACACCATCTTAAAGACATCGAACTTATCCCACTCAAACTTATCAACACCAAAACAGTATCGATACGTAGAGCCCGCGAACGTTTGTACATTTAAAAGACATAAACTATGCTGCCACCGTGAGGAATAAACAGAGAGGGCGACCGTTAAATCATTTATCTACTTATTGATTTCATTATTATTATAATTTTTTAACTTTAATTAATTAATTTTTTACTGTAATTATTATCTATTTTTTAGTTACATTACCTTTGTATCAAATTTATATTCATTAATGTAATGTTTATTTTTTTATCTCGGATAAAACAAAAGGATTTGGCTTTCGTCATTTTATTAAAAAAGTTTTAAATGTATGGATATCAGTTTAGAGAATTTGTATTTAGATATTGGAGCTCAAGTGGATAACTCACTGATCTCTCTTATTTGCCCTTAACTCGACTTAACGCTGATCTTAGCCGAGAAAACATCTGCTATATAAAATGACTGACAGCCTGTTCGTAATTTCTTACCTTCACATGTTTTGTTCAATAACCAGCCTTCAGCCTTGGCTTGGTTTACAGTTATCGGCAGACCGCTGAATCGCCCGAATGTCACTGAAAAGAAAAAAAATATCCAAAGCATTCATTCAAACTGCATTCAAGCATAAAAACGTATTATTATCACTTTGTCGTTAGGCATTGTGGGCCATTTTGTGGGCTAAAATGGAGAATTTGACAGGCTCGGGCTAAAATGAGCCTGAGTCGGGCCTAAAACATATTAATGCCCGCAAACATAAACTCGACGACGAGGACGAAACATTTTCCAGGGAATACCTAGGGCTGTCACAGCCTATCCCGTTCCAGGCCCTTGGTCTTAAAGGTGATGTTACATGGGACGATTCGCAACGACGATTTTTAGCGCAACACAGCGTTGAAATGGTGGAACAATGTTGTAACAATGTTGTAACATCACCTTAAGTCTTTTTGCTCGTCCCTACTAAATGAAAGCCTGTAACAAGCTAAACACAGCATAGACAACATGGCTGTGCGCATGCGTAATGTAGGGGCATACCGCGAAACCGCTAAGCAAAAGTCGGTGGCTTCCAGATATGGCAGTTTAACTTTTCAATAAATGTACCTGACAACTTTGACCATTCCGGAGCTGCAAAGAAAAAAACAAAATGTTCAAATCATAAACGTCGCTAACACATTCATTACATAGACTAAAATGGGCAAAGTTTGACAATTCCTATTTATATTCGCGACTAAGAGACGGGAATGGGTATGCAGCTCGAACTGTGGAGCCTGAGTGTTTAATGCCGTCCAAATAACATACGAAGTTCAACATCATAACTAAAGAATGGTACACAAATATTCCTAAATAAAGCCACTCAGGCTAAACTTGCGCCGTGCGCCGCCTGATACGAAAACCTAAAAACCCAATGGGAAAAAATTGGGAACGTATTCCCCAAACGATGCGGTGGAACAACCTCTGGGGGTGAAAGGCAATCGATAGATGAATAAAGTAAGATCGACATAAAAATAAAAGTTGATACCACGAGACCTGAGATGAATACATTACAACTGTCAAAATCTTATATATCTAATAACAATAGTCAATTAACGCCATAGCGGCTCACGTGCGTTCATACCAATAGGAAAGTATTTACATTCTCTGTCACTGCCACTATGTTTAGCTCCGCCGAACGCAAATACATTTATTTTAGCTGCAGGATGACGTTTGTAAACTCAGAGCTAACGCTGAAATATTTGTTCACATCCAGGAAGGTTACCCTCTTTGGTTACCTAGGCCTACAGCTTTCTCAGCCAAAAAGGAGAAAGAAGTATCGTCCGTGTTACTGGGAGCTTCTGGAGACTGGGACACGGAAAAACTGAAAACCGCGTGACGAGTGGGGAGAGGCAAAAGAAAGCCCGCGAAAATACGAGGAACCATAGTGGTGGCTACCACACCAGCCTTGTTGCCCTAATATTTCCAAAGCGGAATTGACCAATCATAATGAAACCGTTCTAGGTAGGCAAGCTTCTCATAACACTCGTTGAAAAGAAAAGGCGACCATAAGTACATTTCCAACAGCACGTTCCTCTTGGTGATCTTTTGCCCTCTTTTATCAGAAATTGTCACCCGCCAACTTCTAACCACTTAGATAAAAAAAAAACGATCAT
Organism: Porites australiensis; assembly: GCA_022179025.1. Classification (NCBI taxonomy): domain Eukaryota; kingdom Metazoa; phylum Cnidaria; class Anthozoa; order Scleractinia; family Poritidae; genus Porites; species Porites australiensis. The sequence goes on along the minus strand of BOPM01000171.1, from coordinate 115,257 downwards.
GTTTGTTGCGGTTATTAGTTTATTGCGGACGTGGCTGATCTCAAGTTTCATGGTGATACAGTTCAAACTGTTTTTTTTTTCTCACCAAGTCGCTGCAAAATCTCTCACAAAGATAATTTCCGTTGATCTTACTGGACTAGAGCCAACCGTGGTAAAGTAATACGTAGCTGGATATTTTGGAATGCCGTTCTCTGAGAGGCCTTTTGCTTTGGGATTGTTTTTTAGGAAAACAAATGAAGCAGCAATAGTAGTTTGTTTTGTTTGTTCAAGACAATGTCAGCTTGTGACCTTATGTTAGCAGGGAAGAAACTGAAAAATTTAAAGAGTCCTTACCTTTAGTATTCTTCAGAGTGTTTGCAGTCTTTTTATTTGAAGCGAGAAATAGTTTAGCCTCCCACGCAGGCTTTTACAGGGGAGCTCGTATTTCGTCCCCAGTTTCCTCCCGTTTTATTTTCGTGTTGGCGCTTTCTCAATTTAGCGGACCCGACTATCTCGGAGCCTGGAACAGGCTACCCTCCCCAGAGAACAAAATCCCAGCTCCCCTAAAAACGCCATGCCTGGGATCGGAAGGCTAGAAATAGTTGAGCACTATCAAGTTTGAATTTGGTTTTGGGTTTCGAACTGACGTGTCTGGTTAAAAAGGCTTAGTCATGCACCGAGGTGACACCCAGCCCCAGGGAAAAGCTTCGTAATTTTTGACATCCTAAAGTTGGATTAGTATCGTACGACGAGTATTATTAAAAATGCGTAAAGCTTTCCTCAATGGCTCTTTTAAAAACCGGACTTTTAGGTTAAAGAAATATCAATTTTTATTGAAACGCGTATTTAAACTACCCACGTTTGAGCAGCGAGGCGCTGGATTGTATCGGATCATGGATAGGATTTAATACTCTAGCCCACTACTCGCTAATAAACTTACATTGACTTTTGCCATTGGACTTTACTAGAGGTCGTTGCAGGCAGATTTCCAAGATTTCCCAAATACAATGTACAGTTTTTAGGTTGCTTGACCTATTTTTGCGGCTTCGAATTTTCAAGACGGTCCAAAGTCCAGGCCAAATTCCTAGACTCCAATTCAGTGAACGCAGAAACGTCTACACGCCTGTACAAGTTAGTTTTCGATAAGCACTGAGAGTTTTCAAAAATTACCACTCTCTGATATAAACCCTTCAGATAACATCTTAGATTACTCCAGCCTCCTCGCGCGTAAAGAAGCAAGCTATAAACTATGACTGGTTCATACTGTTATTAATCTGGCCTGCAGCAGTATAAGCCAGGACAATATCGTTATGACGATACTAAAAGGTTTAATCGATATGAACTAGCACACTAGAGAAACCAACATTTTAAATTGCGCGTTGAAAAAGAAATGACTTACTGTCCGGCTTCTGCCAAGGCCAGCGCCACGCTTCGGCCAATGTTCCAAACAGAGCAAAGATCAAAAGAATAGGAATATTCTTCATCTGTTAGCTGTTTGAGACGAATAGTGTCTTTGGTACTGACCGAAGCTACCTCAGAAAAAAAGGATTTGCTGATGAACCGTTCTAGCTGGCTAGAGTGCTCAAACTGGCTCAATGTCCAGTTTTTGCTGTCATTATATTGTGTGATTATATTGTGTCATTATATTGTGTCAATTACCGTTTCCGGTTCGATATAAACCAAAATTTCTTTAGGTAAACCCCCCTATAAAAGGCCTCTGCTTGCTTGTAAATCATTTATACGGTCCTGTGGTCCGGGGGGGCACTCAAGGGAAGTCTGGGTAGAGCTGCTGACCCCCCGAGGCCTTCAAATTGCTCATTTCGCTACTCTGTTTAAGACAGGAGACACTACTATTTCACCCTGATTTGCACTGTTTTGCATACAGAATTAAGTAATTTTTCGCTCTAAAATCGTGGAAATATATATCAAAGGGAAAAAATATTGGTATTGCAAAAATAGACCGCTCATCGCAAGTCTTCACAGTCAAAAAGGGAAACCCTTTAATAGTGAAATTGTATACCCTGTTTAGGACTTAAGACCTTGAAAACCATACCCTGTTCAGCTGCATATACCCATAGAGGCCAAATAATAGAGTACTCCCCCCCGGGCCTCTGGCACCCCTATCTCGCTAAGGACGTAAACACCCTAGAGTGTTTACGAAGAAGAGAGACACGATTCTGACACCAGTTCTGACTCTTTATGAAAGAAAAGGGGATATGATCTGTGAAAACAGCTGTAAAAATGGACGTCAACTACTCTTGTGTCTACGACAACTTTCATATATGTAAATTTTTATCTTTTTAGATGGACATTGTAATTTTTTTTCAATATTTTATTGATTTATGTTAACAGAGGGCCACAAGTTTATCAGTTTAGAGAGGGTCTCAATGGGGTGGTAGCTTTGACGGTTAATTTTTTTCCAATTTTGACGGTTACATTTTAGAGCTTTTGACGGTTGACGGTTATTAAGTGGAAATGTAGTCCAAAAGTTAAAGTAAATATCAGCTTCTGTATGGAGCTTGTATTGGCCTTTCACTTACGAAATTTCGAAATATTTTCAGATATAAGCTGGTTGAAAGGTATTGTAATTACTAGAAAGAGTGCTTTTGGGGACATGGAAACTGGTTTTTCCAGTTTGGAGATTCTTCGGGAGCCAGAATCCTTGGAGGATCAGTTGACTTGAAACTCTTTTATGGTTAATCTCAATCTGCATTTTTGACGGTTGACGGTGAAAAATAACCTTTTTTGTTCCCTGCTAGCAGAGGTCTTTCATTTTTGCCTCGTCGTGAGAGACCTCTGCTAGCAGGGAACCTTTTTTGACGGCTGACGACAAAATTTTAGGCCGTTTGACGACTGACGGTTAACCTCATTGAGACATTGAATTCCTATAAATAAAGGCGTAGTCAGTATATAGAACCTATTGCGTGCCTAGTGCTTAGTCTAGCCTGCGTAGCTGGGGTTGAAAAGGGCAGTGTACTAGGGAGAAGGAAAAGGAGGGAAAAAAAGGAAGGGGACTGGTGAGTTCCAAGCAAACCAAATAAATTCCCGCGTAGCCAGAGGGTTCAGCCTTGCGTTCTGATTGGCGAGTGTAACGACACTTGATTGACAGTAAACGTAATCGGATCACTAGAAAATTGGTGAGCGTTATGCAAAAACATAGGCTTTCAGAGCAGGCGCTCCCTTCCCCCCCTCTCCCTTTCGCGCCTTTCTCCCTCCCCCCCTTCCCCTTCCCTTTTTGCGCCTGCCATGCAGGCTATACTTAGTCCTCTGAATCTCATCTCTTATAGCCTGGGGGATTTCCATATTGAAGAGACAGGAATGCCCTTCGGAACTTTGGGTGTGGCTCATGCGTTTTTTTACCCCAAAAGGAGACAATTTAATCTAAACACCCTACGCGTTACCTTTGTAGGTAAAACAATATTTTTTGCATACCTCTATATGGGGGTCCCTACACTAGGCTCTCATCGAACGGTTATCTTTCTGCCATAGCACAATTTTCTTTCATGAACTTTCTCTCCATTTTGCGCCTCACTAAGTTCTCCGCATCACAGTACCCATATCTTACTGTCGGAAACACTCCTAATGCCTTTTCGCTGAGATTATAGGTGCTTCAAATAAAACGATCTCACCCCACAAGGTACCCAAGATAGGTCTTTTTAATAACTCTCACGCAAAATACACCGATAAATCGCATCAATGTTCAAGAAAGCAGTTTTTGAACCTGAATTTTGCAACGAAAAACTCTATGTAATTTGGTTGAATCAGGGTCATGTAGCCCGCAAGCGTTTGGGTCCGAACAGCAAAGAAAAATACTATTAAAGGGTGGTACAGGGAATTTGATTCGATTTGGGCTATTAATTAAAATGTGAATCAGGGCCATGTAAACCGTGAGCATTCTCCTTCTCGAGTTTAAGTTTAAATCTGTATTCTGCTTAGATTGCAAACTCTGAAAACAGTTAGAAATGAACAGTTCGACTGAATTATCTAAGTTATATCGACCGGGGAATGACAAAGCAGACTTAATCTTACGGCAAGAGAGTGTTATTGCCGCTATGTCTAAAAATTTCAAATTATAGCCGGTGCAACTCTGGAGCAAATAAGTGTTCTAGCCTATATATATATATCAAGCAAGCGTGATGCTCATCTTAGTTAAGGTGAAACATTTAGTGAATTTCAGCTAACAAGTGATCAGGCAATTGATACATTAAGATTATTTTTAACATCATGGAAATTTAAACGGAAGTTATAATAATTAATAAGAATAGTAAAAAGAAAAATCAATATACTTACAACCTGGCTTCTGCCATGGCCATCTCCATGCGTGGGTATATGTGACCAGAATGAGGATGGTTATGATAGATTTCATTTTTCAAAATTTGTGAAGATTATTGTCCTGACACAGCCACCCTGCGTAGTATCTTAGTGATATAATCCGCTTGCTTCAGTCGGTTTGATTCCAACAAGCTCTGCCGAACCAATAATAAAAAGGAATCAGTGAAATAATTTAAACAGCCTTAAATTTCTTTACGAATTTGTTGAGCTTGGTAGCCGGTTTTCATAAAAACAAGCAATTACTCGGCTTTTTCCATTGATGGGCTATTTGTGCAGGGTACCTCTGCATCTGTGCAATTAGGTGTTGAATCACAGGCTAAATAGTACATAGCACTGAATAATGAAACGTACGAGCACAATGGAGCTTACTTACAACCTGTACACAAACAAATTGAATGACGAACAATTTGTTATTGTTTTTTTTCACAGGTTTAAGGCAAATAGTGAGTAAACATAATTTCACTGAACAAAGCCTTTCAAATCTGTACATTTATCAGCTGCTGGAAAAAAGGGCCGATACCTACAAACGAGTGTTGATATGACGTTAATTGCCTGCGTATGAATTTGTACTTCAGTGTTTACAAAGCACAACAAATAACTGACGCCCGTCATTATTAGCTTCTGAAAACACAGTTATTTTACTATTTAAATTGTAGTATTCTGTTGAATGTTAAATGAAAGTAAGGAATATTTCTTTTCATAGAACAGATCGGCCAGCTTAACTGTGACCGATGTATGTTATGTGCCAGTGTTCACTTCTAAATTTTGGAACTGTCCAGACTGTCATATTTTATCGATCAAGTGTTAGGGAAATAACTTATTACTCTCTACCTTCATCTGAGTTGCTGCGGTTTTTAGTTCAAAACAGTGTACAAAAGCAACCAGTATTATATCACCCAGGTTTTAAAGGAGAGATGAAGGTATCCAGTCACTAGGAGAGGGGGCGGGGACAGCTTCAATGAATTTTTCCTTGGCCATGGTGGGCCTCAGTTTAGCCTTAGAATAAGGTGGGGCTACTGTTAGGAGCCCATCAAAACACATGATTGGCACAAACTGTTTGTGTTCCATTTTGACCCAAGAACATCAGTCTTCATGATTAGCATCTGATCAGTGAGCCTAAAAAAGCCAGCACCCCTTCCACAAAGAAAATTTCCATTCTAAAAGTGTAGCCCGTGAGATTGGAAGAAGACGCAGGGCTAGAGGTAAAGATTCACCAAAGTTCTGGTCACTGACGGTGGAACATTTGGCGGTCTTGCAGAGTTTTTCATTCTATGAAAGCAGAAACTCAACCCTTATGAGTTTCCGATGAAAGATATAGATAGGGACGTTCGTCACGCAACGTCTCACCTCGATGGCTACTGTTTATGTGCCCAGCGGTATCGCCCTTGAGACGTGGAACGAAAATGGCGCAGGCCACAAGCAACATGTGACAAAATATGTTTTCTTTTTCACGATCGCACAGCCAGAATTTTTCAAAACTGCTCGTTCAGGTAACTGGAGAATATATTCTTTGTTTCCGCATTTAGGTATAGTGCGACCTTGAGGTGCGTGAAGTTTCAGAAACATCACTGTTGAACTGTCTGTTTCCGGCGCTCGCCGGACGTGTTCTGTCATTTTAGTACGATTTTAAGGCTATCGATTGCATGATTTGACAATAACTTAGAATTTTAGACAAGCAAGCTTTGTCTTGTTTTCTCATACAGTTCGATATCTTTTGCTTGAGCCAAAGACTGTTGGACTGAGGGAAATAATAATTATACTGGCTAGACAGCTGAATACTGGTATGTGTAGACAATGGCAAGAAATCGAAACCAGCTGACGCACTCTTGTCAGCTTTAATATTATAATACAGTGCAACCTCGCGAGAAAGAACCTGCATTTTTCCCGGTTAGTCTAAACAGGTCCTTAAATGAGTGGTTATCGGTACAAATTTAGGCTATTTAGGTTCTTATGTTTTGAAGAAAAAAATACATATTTGCAGCTAAGAGTAATATATCTACATACTTTTACCTTGCGGTTGGAGTGATAAGTCACCTATTGGGAAGAATCATGAATGTTGACTTATCTTATTTGCCCAAGTGTACAGATTTTTTTTTCATAGGTTTTATAAAATAACATGTTTCAATTTAAGGCTAAACAGTTCTTGTATAGAGGGGATATGACTGGCAATTTTAGCCTAACAGGTTCTTAAATGCCAGGGCCAAGTTGTTCAAAGGACGATTAGCACTTAACCTAGGGTTAAATTTAACCCGGGTTTCTTTTTCTTTCGTTCAAAAGCATTTTCACAGATAATTTTCTCTGTTATTTTTAAGAGCATCAAATCATCAACTTGTTGACAGAAAGAATTAAACTGAATTTTACTTTTTAATCTTTCATATCTAAATTCAAATGTGACTTATTTTATGTGGTAAACTATGATATTCTGCCGATTTAACTTTTGTCTTGATGTCTCTCTGCTGTGAGGGTCAATAGTTGGATACAGAAATTGTCATCATCTTGTATTTAATGATTCATTAATAAAAAGTCCTTTGCATCGTCTTTTTCATGCATATTCTAGCCCTGTCTATTCATGGCTTGGAAAACCAATATGATATGTTAAATTACCAGTAAGCTGATGGACAGCAGCAGTAGTGAAGAGGAAGACTTTGAAGGTTTTGTTGTTACTCCTGAAGAAAAGTTAAGTTATAAAGCATGGACAAGGAAGAGAAGAGCTTCAGAGGCCTTTAACGATAGTAGTGATGATGACCTAAGTGGAGATGACGACAATGAAGATGATGATGATGATGATGATGATGACGATGAAGATGATGATGATGACCAAGGTATATTCATGTTACAGTTTTTTTCATTTTCTAAATCAGTCATTTTCCATGATGTATTAAGGAATCCATCAGGAAATTACGTAATTTTATTTTCAGTACGAACAACATTTTAAGCCATATATGGCATTCTTTTTTACACTTTTCAAGGGCTAATTAAATGTAATAATTTATATGAAACAACTCCAAAGATAAGGTTTTTATGGAGTGAAATCTTGTGCATGATGATTTTACCTGTGCTTTCTAAATTCCTGTGAAATTGAAATTTATTTTTTGGGGCTCCCATAAAGAAATTGTCTTTGGTGTTATTACAGATAACTAATTACATCTATTGCACTTGAAAAGTGTAAGAAAGAATGTGATATGGCTTAAAATACTCTGGTTCAAGGTTTTTGTCCACCAAAGGTTAAAATTACTTAATTTCTTGATAGATTCTGTCTTGATTTTTTCCTTGGCCTGCAGATGAAGAAAATGACGGACTTGATAATCCACTGGATGAAGTAATTATTGAAGAGTCAGGTGATGAGATGTCCTCTGGCAACACTGATCAGTGTCCAGTGTGTCTTATGTCCCTCAAGGATCAGCTTCTTGGGACGCCCAACAACTGCACCCATGTGTTTTGTTTTGATTGTATCCAGGAATGGGCAAAGGTGAGAATAATCAGATTTAAAAATCATTTGCAATCACATGCAACTGAAACCCAAGCATAGCTGCAGCTGTAGATGTTGGGCTTGGCATCAGTTAACAGCATGGCTGTGTGATTTACATTTAGGCACCCACCTTGAAATCAGGTCCTGGGATTGGTTCTGCTGTGACCAGTTCCTAAATTTGTTTCCTGGTACATGAAATCCTGAGTTCATCTGCCTCTTCACCTTTATAGATCGGCAACTTTTTTGCCCACCCACCTTTTTTAATCTTAGGAGATATACCCTTAACATGACTATTCATACAGATGTAGTACACAAGATGTACATCAGTGCATTGTTTTTTACTAACAGTTTGGCATAAAAGGTATTTTCTTAAATTTATGTGGCCGAAAGTCAGACTTACGCTTGATTAAAACTACATATTCATAGAATGCTACTACCTGTCCAGTGGGAAGGAAACCATTCAGTGAAATATTGGTTCATGCTTCAAAGAAAGGACCAGTCCTTCAAAGAGTAAGTAAATGTTCCTACTGGTATACTGCAGAATTTCTTTTATCATTCGTCAAACAATATTCAATTCTTGGTGTTGCAGAAATTACTGTTAGTAAGATGATTATTTTGTTTTGGTGTGGTTATTGTCTGGTGTGTCTTTCCATTCTTTTGTATTTTAGGAGGATGTATCCACTGAGGCCTTCAGCCTTAGAACTAGCTGGGGGATTGGAGCCAATCAGAAATGGCAGAATATTTTGAATGAATTACTGCATGGGGCTTGGTCTCAATAGTTCAAATTTTGACAGCTCCTTCCTCTGGATAAGTCACTATCCATCGGATAAGTAATGTTAGGGAAACCAGTTGTATTATCCACTGGGTGGGTACTTATCCAGTGGCTAGTGGTATCCACCTTTGGAACAACTTACATCTGGTGTTTACCGAAGATTGCAACCTGTACTCAAATCCCAGTCCTGGACTTTCCTGCATTATTGTTTGTCAGACATTAGTGGAAAATGAAGAGTAACAAAACATGCTTGAAATTAATTTTATCATTTGTAGATTCCAGTTGAGGAGCGACAAGCAGAACATGATGAACAGGAAGATGATCCCACCTACTGTGAGGTATTTTGTAGCTATTCAATTTTGCTATTTGTCTGTTCAGTTGTCATTACATGTAGATCACATAGGCTGTAAAGACATCAAAATGCAGCAAGAACAATCGTTACACAGAATGTACAGTCATTTCCAGCCATGGGTGCATGTATATTACAATTTTCATTTTCAACTTCAGGTCTCTTTTTTAATTCACCAGGTTTGTGGTGAATGTGACAGAGAAGACCGAATGCTGTTATGCGATGGATGTGACAATGGGTGAGATTAAAACAGCTTATAATATTGTTTGATGCAGTCTGGTGTAGTGCCTCAAAATTTAGTTCACATTTCAGCTTACAAAGAACAGTAGGCAGTAACTTGTTGCTATGTTGGTTTGAGCCTCAAAGTACTGCAGTTTTTTAGAGAGATTGTTGGTGACAAAGAATATGATTTTGTCAGTTTGTAGAATGTAGTTAACTTACACTGTATGTGCAGACGTCATGCAAGTCAGGCAGGTTAAAGAGTAACTTGACCTGGGGTAATACAACGTCACAAAACTACGCCCAAATGTATGATGCCTTATGCCGTATACTGCAACTAAAATCTGAGAGGGACCCTGATACAAAGAAGGATAAAGGGACTGGAACAATCGCTCATTTTAACCGGGGGGGGGGGAGGGGGGTACGATTTATCAGAGTCCTAGTTCTTACATTTCGTTGTAACTGTGGCGTAGAATTTCCTTTGAAATACAAGGGGTGTCCGTTATTTTTGTATCATAGGAGTTCAATTTTATTGAGGGCCGACTGCGCATTTGTGTTTGTTTTTAGTTACCATATGGATTGTTTAACTCCCCCTGCCGAGTTTGTACCGCTGGATGAGTGGTTCTGTCCATCATGCTCATCATACCAGGAACCGGAAGAACAAGAGGGTGACAGCCCCAGGGAATTAACACGCGCGCGTACCACGCGCGGTAGACCACGAGGAAGTACTGGAAGACGCGTTTCTGGTTCGGACCGAACAGGTACAGTCGATGTGGATTTTTAGTATGTTGTCTTTTTTTCATCAGTGAACTGCAAAGACCACTATTGATGGTCCTCGGCGGGTATTTTTTCCCCTGCCCTTCCCCTACAGGACTCTCATCTGCTGCAAGGATCCCCCGCCCTATACGTCGTTATGGCTGCTCGGGGTTAAAACAGGTTCTTGCGTAAAATAGCAGGCTTCCAAGGCTTGCTGTGTACAAGTTAAAAACAGGAACAAGAACAGATTTACGATAAGGACGACAGGCTGTCATTCGTCTTGTAAATTAGTGGCTTCTCAAAGAGCTTACATATATATTGCAAATGGTAAGCATCAATGGGAATAGCCATAAAACGAATGTAATCCAAAAATAATTTTCCATTGGAGGAAATTGGTGTAAAAGAGATGTCTTGAATTGGCGCACCAGGTTCTTGATCAGAATATTTCGAGTAAAAGCCTTGAGAGGTAACGCCCATAGCTCAAGTAACAGATCTAACGGTATAATATCTTCCTGTTAGGGACAACACGGACAGCCCGAACGGTTGCCTCAACCCGAGGACGAGGCAGAACTCTGCAAGGACAAGGCAGAGGGCGGGGAAGGAGTGGCAGTCGAGGCCGCGGTCGAGGAGGACGAAGTTCGAGTACTAGAGGACGGCGATCAAGTTCAAAAAAGAAAACAAGAAGACGAAAGAAACGTCGATGTGGAAGCACCAAAGAAACAGGGTCATCGAGTAGAAAGCGGTCAAAAAAGACGTCAAAAAGAAAAACAAAGAAATCGACTAAGAAACGAAGAGTAGCAAAAGAAGAGGAAGTATCGCCGTTTATTTACGAACCAAAAAGGCGCGGCAAAACTGTTCACGCACGCCTGTTGGAGAGTTTGAGTGCTCCAGGTCCTTCGACTGAACCGTCACGTTCCACTTCAAGTGGAAGGGTACCATTTCCGAGCAGACTTGAACCGAGTTCCAGCTTTTCGTTGTTTGGCAACGCCTTTGCTTTGCATGATTTCGATGAGCAGGAAAATGATGTCCAAGAAGAAACTCCGAGGGTAGAACAAGCAACAGCGTGGAGGTAAAGTTTTGGGTGAAACTGCGTTAACATTTACTTTAGCTAATTAGTTTTTTCTTTATCATTACAGCTAGATCAAGTTGGTCCAAAAGGCACGCAGGGTGTTCTCTCTATACCTGTTTGTGTCAGTAATAGAGTCATAGTATTAGTGTAGAAGTGTCTTGAGTTAGTACCACAGCACCTATGCATAATGCTAGTCGCCAGGAAAGGATAATGATCTCTTGCTGTCAAATTAGAAGGAGACATAACTAATGAGCTTGACAAAGCTGTTTTGTAAAGAAGCGTCAACTTTATACTGTACACAACTCTTGTACCCTTGTACCCTTGTACCGAGAGGTGTATGCTAAATTCCGGAGGAACTATGAAAAACCTAAAATAAACAAACGCTATAAAGCAAGAATTTTAGTAATATTCTCATCTTTACCTTGTTTGTTTTCAGTTCGGAATCAGACAATCCAGATGTCCTTGGATCTATATTTCAAGGTTTGCACACGTTGCATAGTTCCAGCAGTCAGCTTTCACGTGACGGTAAACTGGTTGCGCGCGATGACCCCTCACGTGTCGAAAGATCTCCAGCCAGAAATACCGAAAATAGGAGAGATAGTGCAAACAATTTAAGGGACAAAAACCAGAGTGAAAAGGAAAAGGAAAAACCCCTAGTAGAAAAGAAAGAGCCAAAGGAGGAAGAGATCATTTGCAAAGGAACTAACAATGCGACCGTCTCATCAGTTGACAATCCAGGAGGAAATAAAGACTGTTCGCTGGAAAAATCTGTTGAAAATCGTTTAAAGACGGCGGATTCTGCGTCTTGTGGCAAGCCAAAGGAAACAATACATCCTCCAAAAACATCTTCAACGTCTTCTTCGACACCGTTAAAACCTGTGTCTCCTAAACCCACATTGTATGCTTTCAGAATTCCTAAACGACGTTCATCTCTTAACTCTCAAAATGAATCAAAGCAAGTGTTCTCGGGTGTGGGCGTTGGCTCTACGAGTGATAAACATGATCAACTTTCCGTGTGCTCCATTTCCAAGTTCAAAATACCCAAACGGACAAATAGTTGCGGTGACGACATCTCAATGAATAACTTTGCCAATGCAATGGTGACAAATTCAGACACTGCGTGCGTTGGACAGAAGCTAGGAACGTCTTGTAAGGAACAAAGAGTGCTGCTTTCAAATGTCACTTCTCCAAACAAGGGATTGCCTTCTTCAACTTGTGGTGTAACGACTACACAAAGTTCTTCGGGTTTTGATAGAGTCAGGCATGTTTTGCACAAGAATTTTGAGCGAAAAAATGCTCCTAATTTATCAACTGACAAAAAGTCAAACACAAGTTATTCAAGTAGCTTGAGTAGATGTCACGCAAGTAAAATAAGCATCCCTCACAGTTATAATTCAGCTCCAACTGGAAGTACTACTGGAAGTACCATTAATTCAGGATCTGTTAATGTGAACCGTTTTCAAATACGGAAAAGCATGCCCTCTCGTCACCCAGTGAACGCTGTTGATTGCAATTCCACGTCTTCCAGCGTGGGGAGAGAAACAAAGTTGAACAACGTGACAACTTGTCACGCAAAGAACTTTGGTGATGATCCTGCCTCCAATTTTTTTCCCCCTCTAACTGAAGAAGCGACGTTCAATGACAATTCTAAACCCGTGCGGGGCAAAGAGCAACGACGTAGTAACATTGAAATTCTAAAAATGCTGCAAGAAAAGCAGCGGAATATGAGGGAGCAGATGCTAGACGATCCTAAAGCTCCTCTTTCTCTCCGGAGACGCAGTAGCGGTGAAGTAAATTCGAGGACGCGGTCAAGTGAAAGACCGCGCAGTTCAGATGAATTTGCAGTTTGCTCTCGTGCGGTTACTTTGCCAGTTGCTGTCGTGAAACCTTCGCTTCACGTTTCGAGTCCCACAAAGGCTTCGCAAGCCGTACTTCAATCCACTATTTCTGACAGTTCACCCGTTAAGAGTATTGCAAGTGGAATCATTGACGCCCACAGCTCTTATTCTCGGAGTTTTCAAAGAGTGCATTCGGGTTTTCACCCTCGCTCCGGAGATAAACTGTCAAAACGAGGTCAAGATGAAAAGGTACCTGGTACAAATGGTGATCGAGATCAACAGAGAAAACTGGTGAGGATTAAAAAAATAGTTGATTAGTAGTACATATTAGAAATAATAAATGATTACGAATCCGCGTTTGTCTCTTACGGAAACGAAGTCTAGTCGAAAGGAGTCCAGTTTCCCGGCCAAGATGCCCCTGATAAAATCAGTACCTCGAAAATTTGTGGCTTTGTACCACAAGAACACCAAGATTAGGTTACGTTCTGACGAACGCGATAAACTGACACCTACATTTTGTACAATCGATGGCACACAAATTGTGTAAGTGCAACTTACCTAGGAGCTATCACACCTTAACCTCTTTAAAGAGGTGCACTGACCAACATTGATTTGGGGAGGAGGGGGGCGCTATTTATTTCTTCCTTTGACTGGCTAGCTACCTTTTCTCGACAGTTTCGTCAAATTTTGTAAAATTGGGTGGGAAAAACACGCAGTTGATTTCTTAAAAGTTATTTGTTTTGTTTTCTCTCTATGAAAATAATTTTCTTTTCACTTAGAAGAACTGAGGGAGTCCAATCTAACGTCATTTAACCTGAATCCTATCATTTGCTGTAGTGCATGTCATGTGTAAAATACTGAGAGAAAATAATACCACACGAAAGCCATCAGCGAAGTAAATAATTAAGTGGTCATAGCACTGGACTTTAGTCGTCCAACCCAAAAGTTACAACTAGTTAACTACAGTTTATGTCTCCTTTGGACTATGGGGATAAAATCCCATAAATTCGTGCAATTGTCTAGCGATCTAGTCATAGTTCTTCATTTTCAGCTAATAAACCCAAAACTAGTTGACGGACAGGATTTTAAAGTACAGTTTATGTTACAAATGCGCGCTTCTGATTGGTGCATTTGCTCATGAGTAATCGATGACTAATCGTTTACCACTGGACATACAATAATTATTGTCAGGCCTATTTTGGATCATCCATTTCAAACGCTTATTTTGTTTTTTGCTTTTGTTTGTTTGTTTGTTTGTTTTTTTCAGGGAATAGCACGTCTCCAGCGACATCAACAAATCGTAGACGAGGTAAAGTTAGCCCTGAAGCCATTTTATATACAAGGAAAGATCACTAAAGATGACTACAAGCTAATAATGAAAAAGAGCGTGGAAAAGGTTTGTGAGATGTTTGTTCTTGAAGACTATTTGCTTAAACTGAAACAGAATAAGCTATGCCCGTTTCTGTGTGTTGCAGTCGTGATGTTCGCGAGTAGAATATTTAGAATGTGTTCGATTTGTTCTGTTTCAGTCCAAGAATAAAAGTCCACGTGCCACTGAGATACGAGATGTGCCTTAATGAAAATCGTTAGACGCGTGCTAGTTCATACGTTTCAGATTTGTTTCAAGGAAAAAATATGTAGTACGACCAGGAAAAAAACCTGTCGCAAAGAAGGACGCACTTAAGAATTCATATCTGAACACTAGACCGGACCAAAGCTGGGCCATATTGGTAGAACCAAGTGCTCTTAACAATACGTCACTGTTGCTTCCATTGATTCTTTTCCAATAGTAATACACGGGTTTCACTAAACGACAAACCGAAAATCGCGCTCATGAAAAGCACCGGAAGTACTGTTATATGCCCGTCCGGCATATATCGCTTTTTCCATAATAAACTAGAGAAGAATAAGAAAATGTTATTTTATTTATTTTGAGGGATGTTAAATTTTCTTTGTATTCTTCAACAGATTGAAGAATCCAATAGCAGTGTGGATCGTGACAGAGTTGGCCGACTTGTGAAGAAGTATGTGCAAAAAATTAAAGGCGTTGACATTGCTATTCCGCCTTAGGTTATATCAGCGTTAGGGTTATTTATAAAATCAGTATAACGTTTTACGCCTACTTTCAGATGGTAGCCTTTGACAGAAACTTTATGGTTAACCTTAAATATCCATTGAAAGTGCAAATTTGTTAAGGTGATATTTTTAATAAAAAGCACTTTGATACCTGTCGATGTGGTATTGACCAACCTTGTTCGGTCAAGATGGCCGAATATTGAAGAAATCGTTTTCGTTCAGTCCTTAAAATCAAGGAGAATATTCAATTATCACAGTCCTCAGCGAACCCACTGAGTCAGTACAGAATTTCTCTTGCGGGACCAACGCGGGAAATCCCGAAGGGCAAGACGGGCTTATAGTGCCCACTTGGTGAGCCAATCGAAACAATCGATTCGCTTCAACTTGCGCATGTCCGCACGCGGAGCTGGTTATCTAATAAAGATACCTATCCTCACTGACGTTTGTGGGGAGGAGTGTTGCGTGATGACGTAGAATTTGGACCAATTTTATTTGGTTCCGATAGGACATTATTTACGCCTACGCTAACCGTAAAGCACGCCTCAGGCGCTCCAAGTACATTTTGCTGAACTCCACCGGCTCAAACACCTTACTTATCATGAGCCCAACTCAATAGCCCTTTGCAAAACTTGGTCACGTGCTTGGATACCATTTAGCAACAGCTCCAGGATGACCAGTCATCCACGCGTTCATTCCGATCACAAAGCTTTTAGTCCGATCAAGCGAAGAATTCTTAGTTTAATTATTCTGTTAAAAAATTAACTGAAATGACTGGACTAGAAGACTTGAAAAACGTCTGAATTAACCGAGAAGGCTTTGCCCGATCGTACTCAAAGCTTTGTGACCTGAATGAACGCTTGGATAGCTTGCCATCCAGCGAGCCTTTTGCTAAGTGCCATGCAAACATGTGACAAGTGATCCACTTCCGCAAAGGGTTAAGAGTAAACGCCACGTGGTATATTATGTTCTCACTTGCCGCGCGTCGGGTAAATGTTTGCTTTCGTGCAGCTGTTGTGGTGAGCCTGACATTAAACGAAAATTGTGTTGTTTTAGTAAATTTACAGTTCCTCAGTCAGCGTCTGAACTATCTTTGTTTTTAATTTTTTCCTTGGGTAAATGCTATCGTGATTTCTTGTCAAGGGGAGTTTTCCTAAAATGTGACGCAGGCTTACTTGAGGTAGGACTTGACGTCAACGGATCTTAATGGATAAAACTTTTGTATTGATTTAGTGTCTGCAATGCAAGTGTACTTATAACCTTCGTGAATAATGCATGAGTTTCTATATAAGCAAGTAAACTTGTAATGTAAAATTGTTATTTTCTAGTCTCCGGGGTGGGGTTGCAAAAAATATCTTAAGATTAAGGGAACTCGTAACTATTATTCCAAAACAATAGGTTATTGTTCCAGAACAAAAGTTAAGAGCTCTCTTATCTTAAGAAGGTTTTATGCAACCTGGCGCAGGAGAGCAAGAGATTCACAATGGTTCAAGAAATTTGAAGCGTTCGTTGTCGGTCCGTAGCACAAGCTCGTTTACTAAAGCCGTAAGGAGCATTTTACTTGATGCAAGAGCGTTCGCCTCCGGTTTTAATTTCCTCACGAAAGTTTCAGTTTCCTTTCAAGTTCCGCAATTTCCCGCACTCGAGAAATACGGAAAAATCAGAAACTTATAATCACAGGTGTAAAACATCAGATGTAACCAAATTTCAGTGCTCTTTTCTGTGTTGTTTTTAATTGGTCTCAGATTCTGTATTATATCCCGCGCCCAAAATCGTCTACAAAGGCTTTTTTTTACCGTGTCTACACAATTCCTTTCAGTTTGAAATAAGTAGCCTGAAGAAACGCTCCATGATTATTCAGTCACAATGTGTCAACCCAAAAATAAACGATTGTGCGCTCTAAGAACCCCCCGCCCCCCACCCCCCAGCATAAACTGGAGCACTATAATCATTGTTTTCATCTCTGATTTTCCCGAGCTCTCCACCAGTCTCCACTAGTAATTAGGCTTTAATCAAACTCTCGAGGAATACCAAAAATCCCCTTCATTAAATTATTAAACTGCACTGCTGTTTTTAAAGTATTGCAGTATTTTCAGATTTTGAATTTGTATTACATCTCATCGCGCCCAAAGTCGTCTACAAAGGGGCATTTTATAACCATTTGACCGTGTCTACACAACGATGAATAAATTTCTCTCAGTTTGAAGAATCTGGCCAATAGAAACGTCGCAATGATTTATATTGTCACAATCAATGTGAACCCGAAATCTAGTACTTACGCTTTAGCTTTAATTACACACTCGAAGGATACTAAAAATCGTCTTCATTGAATTATTAAATTGTACCGATGTTTTAAAGTATTGCAGAGTAACATCTTCGCCTAACTTCTGCCATGACAAATCACGAACTTGAACAAGCTACAAGTAGATCAACTATAAGTGTAAGTATTGTCACGTTACTCCTTTGCTAAGAGAACTCCACTGGCTACCAGTGCGCTTGCGCGTAGATTTTAAGATTCTCCTTGTTACATTTAAGATTCTTCACGGTGTTGCGCCTAGCTATCTTAAGGATCTTGTCTCTGTCTTACCGGACTCACGTTACCAAATACGCCGTAACAATAATGGTATATTGTTAGAAAGACCTCGGCTAAGAACGAAGAAGACTTTGGGAGATCGCACGTTATCGATGGCTGCCCCCTTTTTATGGAACAGTCTTCCTCTGCCAATAAGACAGGAAACATCAATCGACTCTTTTAAACGCTCTGTTAAAACATATTTATTTAAGAAGGCTTTTAGTTAGATTATTTATTTATTTATTTTTAAATATTGTAATTTTACCGGGTAATTTTACTGGTTTTTAATTTAGTTATTAATAATATTGTAATGCGCTTTTGAGTATTTTTATAGAAAAAGCGCAATATAATTATTAAATATTATTATTATAAGTGCGGCGGAAGTAACTTTCAATCAAATGTGACGTATTCATTATTAACAGTTGTTAAGTATAGTTTATATATTCCCGCGCCGGAACGCTTGCTCCTTTTGAGCTCTGACCGTAGTTAGCTTAAGCTGTATCGGCACTAAGAGGTTCGGCACCATTAAACACTGAGTACTGCATTCCTAACTCCACTGAAAATGCAAATAGCTGCAGACGATATTGCGCTATTGACCGACGAAGAGCGTAGGCTTAGTATAACCTACCGTCTCCGTCCGCACTGTGCAGGAAAGAGATGTCGAGTGATTGCCGCCATTATTTTGATTGTGCTGCTTATCATTATTGGGATCGTTGTGTTTGGTGTTGTATTTGGCATCAAAAACAAGTCTGCGAAGTCCAACTCTGTGAAAGGTACTTATCTGTCACTGTAGATTGTTCAGTGAGAGTTACATATTCATTACTTGGGGCCTCGTCCATCTAATCACCTGCTTAAAGCAGACAAACCTAGCGGAATCGTAAAGTAGTGTACGTTGTCAGTTTCTCACTAATTGACCCACACTTATGCAACTTACATGCTTGAGTTTGTCTGCGTAATAAATCGAATGCCGGTGCTTTAACTTGCACATGCTAGTTCAGTTTACGTTAGTCAGTTAAGGAGGTGGCGTGCGGCGAGAAAATGCCAGGTATGCCGGCATTTCTTTTGAATTACGGAGAAAAATACTCAGTAACAAGATGGGTACTCCGATAAACGTGATAAATCAGTACCTAGTATAGTTTCATGAGGGCCGAAGCAATTCACGGTCGATGCATCTTTTTCTGAAATATTCATATTTATACCTGTTTACCAACAGCCCTTGAAAGCTCTTGAAGTTTCGGTTAGCGAAAAATTTTAATAGTAAAACTTTTTGTTATGTCTACCTAAGCCTGCGTAGCCGTGACAGTTGTGGGCCACCATACCTTGACTATTACCCGGAACTGTGTCCACGCTCTAGAAAACTGATTCGACATTCCTCAATCTGGATCGCGTAAAAAGAACTGTATTCGAAGAGTTTCAGTTCGCGTAAAGACACGCTATTTAAGCCTGCACCTTCGAAATTCACCAGCGGCACTCAACGAATTTTTTCTGTAAAATAACGGTTCAGAGGATCAATTAGAAATTTCTAAACCTCGAGAAAGGCTAAAAGTTTGTGGATAACGGTTTCGTTCGTCTGTCAATATTCGGAATTTTTCTACCAGGTTACCTATGATTTTCGGAGGTTGTTGCTGGTTTTTTTTTTTTTTTGGTTAAAAAAGGGGCTCCTGAAATCTTCGGTGTTAACGCAAAACGTCCCCTATATAATTTCCTAATGAAAGTAAAACTACTCTATGTCCTCGAACTTTCGACGGGACCCATCAGGGTAGCCAACAGTTTCGGATGAGGCAAAAAAGCCACCTAAAACTTTCGAGACGACCAAAGTTCCCCCAAGACATCCGAACAGATAAATAGTTTTCAGGGCAGCTCCAAATTAACCAAGGCTTAAGCAAGGAAAAAACCATCTGAGACATTTCTGATGTATTTGGAAACATTCGGTTGTTGGCTGTCCTTGATTCACTTCACTATAAACAACATGCATGCTTTTTTAAAATTAACTGAAAGGCTCGATTCAC
The DNA here is from genome assembly GCA_022179025.1 of Porites australiensis. NCBI lineage: Eukaryota > Metazoa > Cnidaria > Anthozoa > Scleractinia > Poritidae > Porites > Porites australiensis. The sequence continues at coordinate 95,820 of BOPM01000171.1, read as the reverse complement.
TCATTCCAAAGTTAGCCTAGGGAAAGTGCATATTTCAGTTAATGAGAATCTCATTAACTGTCTGACCGAAATGGTATACAAAAACTGTTATTGGCACGGCTATTCACATGAAACAAGAAAACAGAAGGTTTGTTTTTACCTTAAACGATTTAGTTTCTTTCATTTTAGCCTCTCAAATGTATCCTCTGCCCTTCTTCTCTGACTGAAAAGCACCTCATAAGCTGTGGAAATCTTAGCTGAAAGTAAAACAAAAAAAATTAAAATTCTATGCCATTAAATTACGTTGGTCTGCAGGATTTCTTTAGAACTACGTACATATACAAGAAACAATTGTATTTCGTGTCGTTTTACTTAGCGGTAGCTGAACCTACACCAACCTCCAAAGTACAGAAAACGGCTGGAAGGGATCAGAAGCCATGGACCAAAACATCAAAGCCATGGACATACCCAACCCTAGCCTCAACGAATACATCAAAGCCATGGACATACCCAACCCTAGCCTCAACAGAGACATCACAGTCATGGACATACTCAACCCTAGTCTCAACAGAGACATCGCAGCCATGGACATACTCAACCCTAGCTTCAACGAAAACATCAAAGCCATGGATATACCCAACCCTAGCCTCAACGCCAGCTGCTTCTGTCCTCTCAACGCAAACTCCGCCACCGATCATTTGTAACAATTCAGCGTGCAGGATCTCTCAAGGTTGGTGTTTGAAGTGCTTTAATTGTTACACTATTCAAAGATTTATCAGTACATTGGCTTTGACTACGTTGTGTAATAGCAGTCGACTCCCCGTTGATTGATTGGGGATTGATTACAGTTTGACATTTAAAAATCTAGTAGATCGGATTAAGAACCTACAGCCTGCAATTTAGACACCCCTTTTTATATAAGAACCACTTGCTTTAATTCAGCCTAACCTGAATTTGGAATAGATACTTATTAGTGTGATCTGGTTACCGTAATGTTTATTTTCTATTACAGCACTGGGTCAGCACCCGTTGTTCTTTTGTAAGCTTGTCACAATCTCATGTTTTTTGAAATATTGCTCATACAACAATCCAGAAATAAAATATTTTAAAAGTTATTTTCACTATTTACAGTGGTCTTGCCCAAGCAACTCTACAAGGCGCATACACCATGCATTCACTTTATCAACTTCGAGAGAAGACACATACTGGGTTGTTCTTATGGCTTCTCATTATGCCTTACACGCCCTGCGCTCCATGGCACCTCTTTCGGATGATCTGTTTTTTTCTCCATATCGGGTCTGTATCTTTTACCTGGATGAGGCCGCCAGATTTTCCCATTCTTGTATAGGAGAATGGGCAGGCACTTTAATTAGAATACGGTTGTTTCAATTTTTTTTTTAAAAGAAAACTGTTTACCAGTATCACATGAATCAAATTTCTGAACTCTAGTAATGTTATATACCACACCCATGTTATAGCTATATTTAAATTTCATGACCGGCCCCATGCACCACTATTTGGGAAAATAACAACCCATTTAGTCGGCGTGGAAGGCGTTTGAAGGAGAAGGAAAACGCCCAAACGCCTGCCATAAAGACTAAAACCTACTTTGTCACTTGGTTTGAAACAAATAATATTAGATGATCGCGCTTACATTTTTATACCATGACATCGACTGTTTCACGATTTCAGAAATCTCCAGAGAGCTGAACACCACAGTGGATCCTTGTGAGGACTTTTTCTCTTACGCATGCGGAGGGTTTTTCAAAAAACATCAGCTCGGAGAAAATCAGAGTACGGAAGATGCCTTTTCGGTCCTCTTCCATGACAATATGAGAGTAATACGACATGTGCTGCAGAATGCTACTTCTGTTTACCCTCAGGTTCGAAATCAAGTTTCTTTTAGTTTGGAAATAATATATAACCTCCATAATAATAAACATCATCATCATCATCATCACATCATCATCGTAATCACAATCATAATTTGCATGTATTCTAACCAATTGATGCATTGGTTGTTGTTGTTTAACAGAGCTCATCGATAAGGAAAACCACTCAAATTTACAACTCGTGCCTTAATACAGCTGCTATTAACAACAGAGGAAATGCACCTTTATTAACCTTGATAGAGAAGTACGGTGGTTGGACAGTAGCCGGAAAAGGACTGAACTCCTGGACAGTGCAAGAAAAAATGGGACGCATCCAAAGAGACCTGAATGTACACTCTTTGCTGTTTGCTTCGGTTGGGACGGATCATGCGGATTCCACACGTAGTATTCTTAAAGTAGGCAAAGCATTTGTCGAGTCATTAAACATGCGCAAGTGCCTGTTAAGTAGGTAGATACCGGGCAGAAGTGGGTATCAGTCCAGCGAAAAAAAAAGGAAAAAAAAAACGATAATAGTCATAGTAACAAATAGAGAATAGAAAAGTTAAAACTCTTCTGTTAGTCCCAAGGTCTCGTTATTCCGTTTCTGGTCACGTGATCCGAGCGAAAATACGTCACCGAAATTAGCTGACCGAGAAGGCCTGTGAAGACGCCGCACAGGGCTTAGACAAGAATCGAACAACACCTTGTCGCAAAACATTGTTTCGAAATGTTGCTGGAGAAATCCTTGAAAGAATAAGAAGAGATGTATAATAACTAGGCTCTTACGGGTTTCCAAAAAGGGTGGTTGGTACAATACAGATCATATATTTGATTCAAAATATTAGTCAGCATCCACGTGCTAGTTATTTCTCGGTCTTTTACATCTATTTACTAGATTGGAACCTCACACCTAGGAATCTGGATTTGGAACTACTACCAAGACACAGAAGATCCTGAAGTTTTAAAGGTTGGTATGGCAACTGGCGCCAATTACTCGGTAGCCTATGCCAGGTTCTCAGATAGTGAGGACGTCGCGAAAACAACGTCAGGCGGCCCCCCGCGAGTTTTTCGTTTCAGTTTTCACTCTCTCTGCACGTAAGTATCTTAACAGCTGGAGCAGGCTAATTAATCTGCTCCTGACGCAACTCATTTTTTACACCCATAAAATCCACAATAAGGAGGTAAGAACCGAAACTTATAACTAACTTTATCAAGTTATAGACGGAAATTTAACCTACCTGATTATTTCAGTTTCGTTGAAATAAATAATGTGGATATAACGTGGACGCTGAAGATCATAATATTAAGACAGAATCCATCAGGAAATTGAGTAATTTTATTTTTCAGTGCACAAAAACCTTGTACCAGAATAATTTAAACAATATTGCATTTTTTTTTTACATTTTTTAAGGGCTAAAGATGTAATTAGTCATCTGTAATAATACCAAAGAAAATTTCTTAGGGGAGCCCGAGAAAATGAATGTCAAATTTTACAAGAATGGTGAAAACACAACAGAGGAAAAATTCTGGAAATTTCTTGTGTAAGATGTAATTTTGTAAAATCTGACATTCATTTTCTCATAAGAAATTTTTCTTTGGTGTTATTACAGAAAACTAAGTACATCTATAGCCCGTGAAAAATGTAAAAAAGACTGCAATGTGCTTTAAATTATTCTGGTACAAGGTTTTTGTCCATTGAAAATCAAAATTACTCAATTTCCTGATGGATTCCGTCTTAATATTTTCCATCTTCATTACGCAAATTAATCTATAGTCCATGTGATCAACTGCGCATGAAATCAGGCGGTCTCCATTTCACTTAACCGTTTCTCTCTTTCATAAAAGTCGCTTCTAAATGCAACAGCCCGTGTTTTAAGACGATTTTTCCAATTTTCTAAGCAAACAACATCATCAACAACAAAAGAGGAAGCTATTGCAGCTAAGATAAACCTCTCCTGGTCATTCTCCAAGTCCAACCTTACTAATGATAACAATTTCCATCATTACTGATTCTCCTTTTATCTTCCATCTGCCTCACTTAAAGATTCAACACGCATATAAAACGTACATGACAACGATTGCACGTCTACTTGGAGGAGGATCAGATTCAGAGAAGAAGATGATGCGTATCTACAACTTTGAAAGGGACCTTGCAAGTGTAAGTCATGTTTCAGGTAGAATATAAAACCACCTCCAAAAATATTAAATGTTAAGGGACAGTCTACACTAATAAACAAATTCTTCCTGCTGCAAATAACTAACTGTCGTAATCGTTCATAAGTAAGATACCTAAACGATCTCAAATGTGTGCAATTCCACAGTTGGTTTCATGCAACTCCCATGCAAAGGGGTCTTCCCAGCCAGTGTCTGTGAGGACTCAACAGGGTGAGTGAAACAGCGCAGCTGAAATAGATCTAATCCATTACATCAGAAAGCAGGTGAACGCGTCAAACGTGGGAGCTTCAAACTCGTTCCAAGGAGTTATAGGCCTTATCACGGTTTTCAACCCCATCTTTACGATTAGGTGAGCGCGTGAGAGATTACAGTGTTTGTATGAGAATCTAATGTCGAATAATTTCCTTAAAACGGCTGTTCTGAAAAAGAATATTAATTGTAAACTAAAGCTGCACAGCAAAGGATTGTTTACTAACAAGGTTTGGGGGCCGTTACTGTACTCAAATTTCTCCAGACCCTTGCTTTAGATTTACCATATATTTGTCTGCTATTTTTCCCGGGAAATCTTAGTCGGCAGGAACTAAAATGTTTACAGACAAATGTATAGAAAATTTTAAAAAGTGATTCTAGCGCTTGTAGCCGCACGTAACGCCCTGAAATTTTTCAGTACAATCGTTAGGAGTAAAGCTTTAGGTTACAATTCATATTTTTTTCAGAACAGCCGTTTTACGGAAATTATTCAACATTAGATTCTCATACAAACTCTGTAAGTTCTCACGCGGTTGCCTACTCGTCAAGATGGCGTCGAAAACCTTGATAAGGCCTATTCGGACCCTTCCCCGAGAGAACACGAGAAACGAGGTTGGAGAACTCTCAAGAAAAGAGCGAGAAAACTAGTAGGAGTTAACTTTCGCCAAGACTTCTGGGACTGTACCATTGACCGGCGAGGCCCTGGTGACCATCTCAGAAAGGCAAAAACAACTGCGATACGTATTTTGTCTCCAGTTTCCTTCTTATTTGAAAAGTGGACAACAACATGGTTTCTTCATGATAAACGACAAAGCTATTAGAGATTTTACGCTCTGTGTCCTATCTTCTATTTCAAGATATTGCTTTTTTTCCCGTTTCTACAGAGGCGGGATCGGGACAAAGCATTCTCAGATGACTTGGTCCAGTCCCTCGGGCAGTATTATTATTCAAGAAGATCCCTGGATTTCTCATTGGACAAGACTATCGCTGACTTTTGCTCGGACTCAAATTTTAATGTGCGTAATTTTAGCGACAGAGGACACACTGGAAACCCAGGTTACCAGTTTTAGCCAGACGACGATCGAATAGTATCCCATGATGCACCTCGATTCAT
>BOPM01000171.1:52425-90422 GCA_022179025.1 Porites australiensis | reverse complement strand
AGCATAGTCTGCTACACAGCCGTTTTTAACAACAACAACACTTTATTTCACCCCATAATATACAAGAAATAAAAATTTATAACAATAGTACAGACGATGATAGGGGCGCTGGCTGCCCGAAATAACCTAAGAGTTAAAAATGCCAGGCAGCCAGTTAAAAAAAAAGATGTTTAAATGTTTAGGTCAGGGACACAAGAACAAAGAAAACAGAGAAACGCACACAAAGAGTTAAGTAAACTACCAGTATATCAAAGAGACTAAAATTCATACATTGCAAAACAGTATTATTTCCATTTTAAAGTTACTCAGGCAATGTATAGATGTCTAGTAATCTTTGATAAAGAGCTGTTTCCCTTTCTTTTTAAACAAAGAAAGTTTTTAGTGTCGTCACGCAACGCTCCTCCCCACACTAAAAACGGCTGTGTAGCAGACTAGTTTTAGCACTGTGATTATTTTTAACCCCTTCAATGCCAGAGTACTTGATAGAGTTTTGTACTGGTGACTCTAACTTTTGAGTCTGCAGACAAAATCCTATGATGTGACCATTCAAATGAAAGCTCTCTGCCTGTACTTTCACATGATGCTATTTGTTTGTCAAACTTTTAGAAAATAAAATTTGGAAATTCGGTCGAAATTTGCCTTTGGCCACATTTGGCAGTGAAAGGCTTAAAAGATGAAAGATACGAAAACCAAATTTGTATATAGCTTCTATTTCGGCTTTTTATAGTGCAGGCAAAAGAGTTAATAATGCTACTTTTGGTCGTTCACAATGCCACCTCCAACTCAGACTTGCGAAGGTATATGTTGTGGTTCAATTTTATCCTTGGTTCAAATTTTATTTCGCGTTGTTTTTGGGTATGGTAATATGATAATGAGTTTAAAACAAACGGAAATAAAATTTAAACCAAGGATAAAACTGAACCATAACATATATAATGGGCACTTGAATTCGGTAGATCAAGCACCAGCTCTCATTCAGGGCTGATTTAGCGAAGAATTACTGCCAAAACTTTAGCCTAGAACCGGGCGGTTTATCATTTGCAGAAAAGATTCCGTTAAATCCGGTTCCAGCTTGGAAAATTTCCGGCAGCAACCGAACATCTGAAAACTAAAGGTAGTCCTCTTTTTCCGGCTGGAAAGTTCCAAACGGAAATTCTTCTTGCTCTTGTTACATGATCGCATCTTCGATACCAGTTTCAGGCCTTCTCAGCCGTTTTTCGGTAAAAGGAGTATTTTTAAGTGTAAAACGGTAAACGCGACTCCGGGACGAAATTACCAGTCCTGACTGATTTTGATTACCATTTGACCAAAAGAGTGAACCGACCGCTTTGCCCATGTAAAAATGGTAAACAAAGCGAAACTCCTGCATACTTTTAGAAAGGGCCAAAGGACGTCAGTTACTAGTGAACGCGGATTGCGGGCAATCGAACGACTAAATTATCAATCAACACTATTTTTTCATTTACAGCAAACTTTTATCTTGGATTTTTTGAACACTGCGTTTCTGCACCAAGGAATTACTTTCGACTCTAGGGAAAAAGTTTACTATGGGGGTCACTTAATCTTCCGGCACATTGCTTCGAAGTATCATACTACGTAAGTGTCACGTAACTATTAGTCATTTACAAGAGAGGATAAAGGGGACAGAGAAGGCATTCCCCATACACACCCTATTCCATAGGTAATTCGTCCCGAGTTATTTTTAGAATGGAGATAAAGTTACCTCGCGCGCTGCGTGGATGTTTCGTGGTGGTTTTTCATGACTAAACGCCGTGCAAAACATGTCGGGCGAAAGGCAATAAAAGCGTAAAGAGATCGACAGTATTCCTGAATATTGAAGCCAAATGAGTAGGCGCTCACCTGGGAAAAGGGAATCGCTGGACTCTTTGACAACCCGTGAAATCGGTTTAACTCGAAGTTGTCGTAACCTCAGTGCTTTAATAAAATGAGAAATTTGGCCGGTCTATTGAAACCGGTCGTTTGTACAATAAAGCAAGTAGGACGCAAAGTGTTATTTTTTTTGAATAATAGAAGAGTAATAAAAGCATAAATATCAAACCAGAAATTTCTTTCTTCAAACTGTAAATTATAAATGATCCGGAGAGAATGTTCAGTATGCTGTACTGTTAGCTCTATACAAGAGAGGAAGGGCAATTCTTTCTTAATTTCCGTTTCGCTGACACAGCTTTAGCACAAATCTCTCTGTAGTCGTTTTCGTCGACAAAACGAATAGCAATATTGCTCTCCGCGTCTTCCGCCATTTTCTTCTGCGTCAATTCGTGAAGGACGCGTGGCTCTGAGCGTGGATCATCCACGCGAAACACATTCGCGCTATGTGATTGGCTGTCGTCTAATCCCCCTTGAGATCTGTGGTGTTACAAATAACTCGAGACGAATTACCTATGGAATAGGGTGTGTATGGGGGATGCCTTCTCTGTCCCCTTTATCCTCTCTTGTCATTTATTACTAAATTTTTTAATTATTAAATAGATGAGTAAAAAGGAATTTTAAAAGTGTTTATGAACAGCACTGTCTTGTATCTGGAGAAAATTATTCCCTTTTGCAGTGGTTTACTTTCACTTGTAATAACGATGTTATTTTTTTGGAATATTCTTCATGCCCTTCTCTCAGCGGTGTTCTTATTTATCTTGGCAATTTTATCTGATCAATAACAGCGCCCAGTGCAAAGAAGAGAGCGTCGGTGAATTATGATCAATGAAAAGCAACCTATCAACCTGTCAATAATAGTCTAATAATCATTGCTACCGGACAAAGTCGACAAAAACATGAAGACGGTGATACGACAACTGACACGATGTTAAAATTGGCAGCCCAAAGCTAATGTTTGCCTGACCACATTGACAAAGTTAGGGTTTACTCCAAGTACTTGTACATACTTAGATAACAAGCAGTTATCGGTTTTGGCTTTCGTATTATGCAGATAGCTAAAACATGCTAAACTCGATCGATGTTAAGTTGCATTCAGGATCGGAAACGATGCGTCGTTGTATTTTTTAGGCAGTAGTTCTTTGCAAAACTTGTGTGGTTGACGTCCCTTTTCCTGTCGATATCCAGTAATATTGATGTCATTTTAGTGGATATGGCAAAAGTCTCTTCCAAATTTGGTAACGCTAGCTTATCATGGAGAATACCGCAAGACGGAAGATTTGAGTCAATCAGAAACGAAGAAATATTTTTAATGAATTATTATGGAGGCTAGTAAGTGTTGTTAAGAAACAATAGGCTATTGTTTGAGAAGGACCATTTTAAGAACATTTTGACTTGTCGGCCCATTCTGGAGCCGACGTATCTAAAGTAGCTACAGCCTATTTTTCTTGCCTGTATTTGCTTAATATAGGCTAATTTGTTGAGTTTACATTTAAAACATTTTTTCGTATTTCTGGAATTCGTTTCTATACAATGAACATCCGTGCGCACTGCCCTTCTCGACGGTGTTCCGATTTATTGTGACGAATTTTCCTAACTTCTCTAACCAATTAGTGCGCTGTTTTAAACTCGAGGAAGAGAGGGTCTTGTTGGATTACACCTTAAACTAAAAAGGCGCCAATAAAGAGATCAATAATTAGTGATAACAACAAAAACATAAAAAAGATATGATATCATAATAGACAGGCCAAAGTCAGTGACGAGTGTTTGCCTCCCTAGCTACGAAATTGAAAAACACGATACTTGAAAGTTTATACATTTTTGTTCCAAAACAATAGATTAATATTCCTGAATAATACTCAATACCTCTCGAAGAAGAACAATTTATGTAACCAGTTCCCAACATGTCTAACGCGCAACCATTCATGGTGATATTTGCTTTAATTAGCTCCCACGACATTATCAAGGACTACATTATGTGGCGAGTTGTTTCCCGGTACGTTTGGTCAATGCCTGATGTATTTGTTGAAGCTAAGCTTGAGTTTTACAAGGCTCTGCGCGGGACGCGAAAAAGCCGACATCAAAGATGGTCTTTCTGTATCGATGAAATGCTGACACCGATGGACATGACTCTGGGGAGGATGTATGTTGACGCACATTATGACGAAGCAACTAAATCAACGGTAAAGTTGTAAACTATACTAAGAAAACTAACGGCGACGCACATTCACAAGCACAACTCGAAGCTCGCATCTTCCATATCAATCGTTATGAATATATTTTTGCCCGGAAGTAAGCACATTCGATTGATTGATCGACTGAAGTTCAATAAAAGTCTTTCTTTTTGTTTCAGGTACAGGAAATGACGACTCTTATTCGCGAGGCCTTTATTAATAACCTCAATTCGGCGGATTGGATGGATTCTGCAACAAAAGAGGCCGCCAGGGAAAAGGTAAGGATGTCATCCATTGATTATCAAGACAAAGAGGTAAAAAGTGTTCAAAAAGCTGGTTCTCTTAATTTTACGGGTATCGGAGTAAGTCGATGTTGGTACAGTACACCTCTCTTGCATAGTATTATTTGTATAATATTCCCTTTTTAATTCCCATTAAATCATGCGTCTTGGCGGGTTTATACCATCTTTTAAGTTTTCTTCTTACGGACGTCGATAATGAAAAAAATAGGGGGCCACATGTTTGTCCCCATAACAGTCAGTACTGTAACTTTGAGTACTCTATGACTGGTTAACGCTTGTTATTATAATGACTACAATAGTACGCGCACTCTCATTGGCTGTTCTCTTGTAATGACCGGGCATTAACAGCTAGGTGTCCAAGGTATATACAATCCGTGTTTAACTTAATAGTCGACATCCACGTTATGCTCAATTGACAGCTGTCAAAAGGGTATCCGTTGACCAGTGTCATCTGGCTGTATCGCAGGTTCAAGTGTACAACTTATTGAGGTGATTTTTTAAAGTTATCCGCTGACCAGTTGTTGGTTTTAGTTGATAGCAGGCTCAGGTCAAAAATGAAAAGGCAATATAATAAATAACATATTAACCTCGTCCGTTCGTTCATAATGCACTTAAATGTAATCATTGCAGGCCAATGCTATAAAAGAGGATGTGGGATACCCACCATACATCAAAAACGACACAAAACTTGACGAACATTACTCCAAGGTAATAATAGTAACAATAATATTAGTAATAATAACATTAGCAATAATGGCCGCGGTGGGGACAGCGAATGAAGTGATGTGTTCCTTAGCTCGTTAACGTTCATCTTGATCATGGAATGGTTATGAAACCCGTTAAACTCCTTTGTCGTATGTTTTTGTTAGCTTTTTTGGACCTGACAGTGCACAAGGTTCAACAGCATTCCTATCATTTTTAACTTACCGACCAACAGAAACATCGCACTAATTTATTCAGTCACAATTTGTGAACAAAAAACAAAGGATTGTGCAGGGTCAGGGAGCTTCCAATATAAACTGCAACACCATTGTTTTCAACTGTGATGTTTGCCTGCTTTCCTAGCCAGACTCCTCTACTAACTATGTCGTGATAAACAATTTTCCCTATGCGCCAACACTGCCTCGCCCATGCAATGCATTTAAAAGTTCGCTTGAATATGCCAATCCTCGAGTTCAAATCCTCGGTCGCGCTTCCAGTTGGGGATTTTTATTCCCGTTATCATCTATTTAATTTTCAAGATTCACTCTTTGGTTTAGTTTTTTTGGTGATATATCACTTGTCTCAAAATATCAGCACTACTTATCAATTATTTACTTTTTTCCCCAATATCACCAGCTGAACGTTAGTGATGATTATTTTGAAAATAAAATAGCAATGAACAAAATGCTGGTCCAAAAAAACTTTGGAATGCTTCGCCATCCAGTCAGCAAGGATATGTAAGTATTATTTGCGGATTGCCAGCACATTTGAAATGATTTTAGCCTAACAGGTTGTGGGTGGTGGTAGAGTGTGGATGTGTTTTATTAGATATGTCAGAAATTACCCTTAAAATGTGAGCCTTCAGGGTAACTGCCATTATAAGTCATTGAGCTAACTTTCAAACGATATTTCATAGTAACTCATTTGGCTTATTCCCAAGTATTCTGATCTAAACCTTCATTTAATTTGCATTAATAAAAATAATCTGACTGAGAGACTTCTACCTCTCGAAATATAAGAAACATTGGAAATGATATGCCCAGGGGCCGACTCCTGGTAATCGGCTCCTATTCCAATTTTAGCACTGTGGCACACGTACCAACTCCACGGTATGGCTATTACCTTACGCATGCGCACAGCCATATTACCCCAGCAGTGGCAGCCATGGTCAGCTGTTTCGCCCTTGAGGCTCATCAGCATAGCATAACCGTCGGGTTTATGAACAGGAGAACTCGTGCATCAAAGAGTCTTTACTTCCGAGGCAAATGCAAAGAAGCACTTCTTTGAGTGCCAGCTCCACCGTAAACAAGTAGTAGTTGTTAGTTGGGGACCGCAAAACAGGGGTGATGTGGTTGTGTGCATGCGTAAGGTACTGGCCATACCGCGGAGTTGTCACGTGTGCTTCAGTGCTTTAATCGGCTTCTGTCCGTATAAAACGAAGACTTAAAAAGTCCAAATGGTCCGTTAAGAATTTCTAAACTCAACAGCAAAATTTACTGCATCATCGTTAAGCTCTCTCGCATAGCATTTTGACTTAACTTACATATTTTTATATACATGCCATTTCAGGTGGCCGGAAAAAAACCCTGCAGAAGTCAATGCATTTTACTATAAACATAAAAATACAATAGGTATGTGGGAGTTTTTATTTAAATAGGGTTCATAATGACCATCAATCTTAATCCACAATATTAGTAAAAATTAATAGTTCTCCTCTATGACAGATAAATTAAAATATGGCATAGTTGACTGATTAGAAATGTACAATGTACGCAGTACCATAAATTTGTTAATTAACAATTAATGAATGAGGCTGAGTAATTGTTTTATTATTCATTCAAAATAATTCTCAGTTTAAAAACATAGCTAAAACATGCCGACCTCCATCCATGTTAAGTTCATCTTCGATAGTGCACGTTTAGGGTTGTTCAGCTCTTCAAATATTCTCCAAATAGCAGTTATCGCCCTTGGAGTTGTCTTCGTGCTGTTTTTGCCGTGTTTTTAGCTATTATTTCGTCCAGTAGTTACTCTTGAAACGAGTGAAATGCCCGCCATTTTTGTTTTCACAACCAAAACAACTCAACCTCGTCCCCAGGTCTTCTCGGTTGACGGCGCATTAACCTGCAAGCTGTCTGCGCTTTTGACATCATCGGTTGACTAATCGAAAAAATTCTTCCAAATTTGATAATCAGTAGGTGGTTATGGTGAATTATGCGTGTGCTTTTAACCAATTAAATAACGGAGAAATATTTTGAATGAATAATAATTACAAATGACGATTAGTTAGTCAAATCTGCATTTAATATTTGTTACATTAATTTTTTTCATAGTATTTTTGGCAGGGATCCTACAGACGCCTTTTTACACGAAAAATTATCCAAAGTAAGTGAGTGAAGTGAGTTACCCGCGTGGACACTATATGACACATTTTGAAGGTAGTTTTAAAACTGTTTGTCAACCTCGGAAGCAAGATAAATTACTTTAGAGAGATTTATCTCATTAATTGTTAAGTAGTGGTGCAAAAAAAGAGAAACCAGGAAGCTGCAAACCTGCACGGTTGAGGCTCAATATGCGACCACCTCTTGTAAGCGACCACGTCCCATTATCACTAATTCAAGACACGACCACCCCTCCTAACGACCGCGAGCACCTTCTGAGGTGGCAGTTTTTTTTCAATTTTTCATTAGTTTTGCCTCTTTTAAGCGACCACACGGCGCGTGGTTTGACCATGAGTATGAATGAATGAAGCTTTATTTAATCTCGGGTTTGATGAGGTTGGTTAGACCTCTGGCAAAAAATTTGCTAATGAGCCGAGGGGAAAAAAACAAAGAAAACAAAACAAATAAATAAAATAATAGAGAAAGAAAGGGAAATCCAAAAACTTATTTACAGTATAAAGCCTAAAATTACGTGACATAGCTATTTACAATAAAAAGCCCAATTACTTAATAGAATATAGACATTATATAAAATTAGCTAGAACCTTAGCTGTCGGACTGCTTTTTTAAAAGCTGACAATATGTACTTAGGGATCTTAAGGTATCAGAAATCTAATTCCAGGTAATAGCCGCCAAGCACTTTACTGAGTTCTTGCTGTGACGAGTCGTATTAGGTTTCGGTACTTGCAGCTTGTTAACCCCTCTCAGGTTTTTGATGTTGTCTCTTAACCTAAATAGGTCTCTCAGATATTCAGGTGGATAATTGTTAATTGTCTTAAGTGCAATAATTAACAAGTTCTGGATACGTCGATCCACAAGGCTCTAACCAATACGATCAAAAAGGTGCTAGTTTGTGAAGACACGTCACTGTACAAGTAACGAAGTGCTCGTTAATGTAACCTATCCAGTTTTTTACTATCAGACTTTAAACAGTGATGCCATATGGAGGAACAGTATTATAAACGAAATATAAAGCCAGAGTTTGGTCCGAAACGATAATATGTTCTTTAGTCTACAACAACATCTAGTTGCTTTCCAACTTTCTTGCTAATTTTCGTAATGTGTTTTCCAAAATTCTGGAAATTGTCCAATGTTAGCCCAAATAGATCTACTGTATCAAGTAGTGGTAATGCAACACCTTCAGCAAATAGTGATAGCTTGACATTGGGTTGTCGTGAGAGAAACAGCGCCTTGCATTTTTCAGGGTTCAAGATCATCTTGTTATTACGAAACCGCTCACACACCACCACAAGTTCCTTATTGACAACATGTTCGACAGCAGCTGGATCAGTATCAGCAAAATACAGCTGATTATCATGAGCATAGTTAGACAGCTTCGCCTCTTTAATGAAATAAAATAAGTCATTTATGAAGATGTTAAACAATAAGGGTCCTAAAAAGGAGCCTTGGGGAACACCGCTTTTAACATATGAGATATCACTTGTAACGTCCTCTACTCGAACCCGTTGCCTGCGATTTGTTAAATAGCTCTTCAGTGAGTTTAAACTATGGGTAGAAATACCATAAGCAGAAAGCTTCGCAAGTAATAAGTCGTGTGGTATCAAATCAAAAGCTTTACTTAAGTGCATTATCACAGTCCCAACCACAGAATTCTTGTCAAGAGCTCCTTTCCGGTGCTCGATAAGATGCAACAACACAGAATCGCAACTGTAAACTTTTCTATACGCTGACAAGAACTTAGAGAAATACGGGTTGAAGTAGTGAACAAGCTGCTTTTGCACACTCTTGTCCTTGAAGAAATTCATCAGGCTAGTGAAGTTAAACAGTCGGCTGAAATGTTCTTAAAACATAGCCAGTCTTAACGTCTTATTGATGCTGACAGTTTCGATGACTATCGCAATAATTAACACCTTCAGAAGCCTATTTAAGGCTTCTGACACCTTTAATGTTTTTCAAGTTTTGATAAAGATGGCTGACAGGTATCGAAACTGTCAGCATCAATAAGACGTTAAGACTGGCTATGTTTTAAGAACATTTCAATCGACTGCTTTTGCACACATCTCTCGAAAACCTTGTCACATTTGTCTGTTGAGGAGAACGAAAAGCTTGGAGCCATATGGATTCAAAACGTGTATCACTTTTTGAAGCTAACCCCTGGCTAACCATTCAACTGTAAAATTATTCGACATTCGCGTTGGCGAGCTCCTGCTATGCAGGCTGCTGTCGGGTGCAATTGTTTTTAACCTTTAAGTCAAAACAAAACTTCACGAGCACCACATTAATCCCGTTAATATCGATATCTTTGCACTTCCATCCGCGAATCGGCAAAAAGTATTGGCATAGTAGAGCACCCAAAGACATAAAAATAGCTTGTCTTCCTCGGGATTCATCACTTAAGCGTTCGCGAACTCGATGAAATTATTTCCATAGGAAAAATTAAAAAATGAAGAAAACATAAACAAACAATTGCTCTGGAAATTTATTCGAAGGGGTTTCCACTTTTATACATCACAAATACACGGAAATCACAAATTGTTCTTTTAAAAAGTTCTTCGTATATTCTAAGTAGCACTTTGCACACAGAGAATGAGTCAAGTGTTCGCTTTCAAGAGGTTAAGAAAATAATTAAACTTTCAGGCCCAAAAAGTGGTCGCGGTTGTTAAGGTGATGTTACACGAGACGATTCGCAACGACGATTTTTAGCGCAACACAGCGTTGCAACATTGTTGTGACATTGTTTCGAATAGTTACAACATTGTTCCAACATTGCAAGGCTGTGTTGCGCTAAAAATCGTCGTTGCGAATCGTTTTGTGTAACATCACCCTTACGAGAGGTGGTCACACATGGAGGTTCGACTGTATACCGTTTTCTTTCGCCAGGTATCTCAACTATGGTTCACTGGCAACGGTCATTGGACATGAAATTACACACGGATTCGACAACAGCGGTATCTTTTATAGTTCTCTTTTTCAATACTTGAGGTAGAAAAGTTGTAAAAAAACACGACTTTGAATTCATCAACATCAGATGTTACGAAGTGCTAGGAAGATACTGGCATGAACAAGGACACTTTTTGTGGAAAAGGAATATTAGCCTGATTTTTAAAAAGACAACAACAGATCACACGGTGATAGTTTGGTCAAGGTTCAAACTCAGTAAATGTCTTTCTATTATTTGCATCAGAACAAACATCGGCAAATTGTGATGGTAACGTTTTAAATAACAACATCAAACGTTTGCTTTGTCTAATTCAAATTCTCTCCGTTAAATCACTCGCCCTTGAGAGAGGGAAAAAATCCCGTCATTGCATCATCCCCATGGTCATACTCACTATATACTCTCTCAGACCAATGTCACAACCAATAAACCCGCGAGTATTTCTAGAGTAATTGTTACTTATATCGATTTTTCATATCTTATTTAGGTCGCCTTTATGACAAAAATGGAAATTTTAACGATTGGTGGTCTGAGGAATCGGAAGCAAACTTCAAATCCAAGAGCGATTGTCTTGTCCATCAGTACGGTAATTACAAGGTGTTTGGAAAAAAGGTAAGTGGTTCAATAAATTTTTTTTATGGAAGGCTCTGGAAACTAATCATTGGCTAATGTTGCAAAGGGGAGAGCTGGCAACACGGTATGAAATTTACTGTATTACAACTTATAATTGCATTATCAACACTTGTATAATATTTTAGCATTGTAATACTAAATTACATCTTCGATTGTTTGTACTACAGATAAAGGGCAAAAAGACGTTGGGTGAAAACATCGCTGACAACGGAGGGTTAAAGTTGGCATACGAAGTAAGTTGGCATATGAACAAAGATGGAAGGGTTTTCATTGATTTATTTGTAGCTTTGGTTAAAATATTTGATTCGAGGCTGTCAGTAAGCTCGATCCCAACCAACGACAACGGCTCAGCAGCAAAACCACCAAGGAAAATTTTATCGTCATAGATTATCTGCATACGGTTTATTCGCTCTGTGACTATAAGGTCTACAAATGTACTGTTCAGTTTAGTTTTATAATAATAATAATGATAATGATAATAAATGGTAAAGACAATGAAAATGATGATGATGATAATGATAATAGCAACTTTCATGTCGTAGCCCGCCCTTGAAAGCTGATCTATCAAGGTTATACGGTTTAATGTCTGCGCTCACTTGTTTTCTCTTTGTAGCGTATCATAACGGACTTAAATGTTTTTTATGGTCGTTCCCTTATCATTTTTATTGTAATCTTTATCAGTATAATGTGACTGTTATGATTCCCTGGTATTTTGTTACATTGCATTTCATTGTCGTGGTATGGACCCGGAAGAATACTCAACAAAGTTTTATACGGAGGCTTCGCCCTGAGGTCCAATTGCCCCCATAGCCTTTTTTATGCCATTTTTGACAGATAAGCTACCCCTTTTCATATATATCTTCCATTAAAGAATGGTATTTTACTCACATATCTACTTAATAAGAATAATTCGCTATAACAGGAAGTCTCTTGTCATTTTCAGGTAAGGTTTAAAAAGGAAAATAATAGAGTCAATTAAGGCGCGTCTTTTCGAAACATTTTTTTCAAAGGACCTTTTAATACTCAAATGATAGCTTTTCCTACCATTTCATTTACTTCAACTAGTGAATTGCCTACC
The DNA here is from genome assembly GCA_022179025.1 of Porites australiensis. Lineage (NCBI taxonomy): Eukaryota > Metazoa > Cnidaria > Anthozoa > Scleractinia > Poritidae > Porites > Porites australiensis. The sequence continues at coordinate 78,309 of BOPM01000171.1, read as the reverse complement.
CATTGATATACCTGAAGCCTGGACAGGCACCCCTTCTGGACGGAGCCTCCCTTATAGGCCATTATAGAGATTGCCCCACGGTTATGGACATAAAGTATACGAAAATTTGTTTGTGGGCGACAGGAGGAGCCCGCAATCCTAATCTCCAGGTTGTTATTGCCATGCGTCGCATGTATGTAGCTAGTATTCGTTTGGACTTCCACTAAGCATGTATGGAATGCAGAGAACGCCTTTGATCACGTCTGTTTGTACCTTCTATCACTCGTAATCTGAACGAAAGCGTTTTGACTTTCGAACGTTGTCGCTCGCACTCCGTAACCTTTGGTTATTACTAGTTCTAGTATATTAAGCAAAAACAGACCAGATTTCATTTTCTGTTTAATTTACTTGTATTTAGGCATATCAGTCCTGGGTGAAGGCCAATGGAAGAGAAAATCCATTACCTGATCTTTCTATGAGCGTGGATCAACTTTTCTTTATCGGATTTGCAATGGTATGTTTTGAATAAATTATTCGTTGACCGACCTTCAGTATTCCATTATACAGGTGTTTTCGGTGTCAAAGCGCATACATTCAATACGAGGTTTAATTGTAAACAAATCCAGTTGACAGAGGATGTGGAGTTCTAATGTGTTAGTATTTTCAATGTTGCTATTACTGCCAGTAAATTACTAGTCTGATATCGGCAAAACGTTTCTACGAACTTTCACGTAGTATTTCTGATGACAAATTTCCTGGGACAGAAACCCTCTTCACACATATTATTCACCACGATTATCACCGAGCGCACCGTTTTAGAAAAACATAACAGTTACTTGTATTAAAAACTATGAGTAATAAGTAACTTAAAAACAAATAAAGAACGTATTAAATCCGTTTACCTTTCATTTCATGTACTTTTCAACGCATGATTTGCATCCATTGTTGCCACCTCGTTGAGCAAGATATTTTATCTGATTTATTAATAGACTGAAAAGTGGAGCGTTTTACGTTGCGTTGTTCCGTGTAAATTGCTTTAGCTTTCCTATGTTACCGTCTTGAAGGTACGATTCTAATTGAAAGGGAATTTCAAAGGAAACCGAAAATATTGCTAGAAAAGTTGGAACTGACGACCAATTCTTTTCCGCCAAAAATCATGCAAATGGTGTCGGTAGCGAGCACCGTGAATCCAATTTTCCCGCGCTGGAGCCTGCGGGTCAACCTCGTTTCCAGATTCATGGTGACGTCAGAATTGTAACCACTCGGCAAGGCTGCTAAAAAAAGTGATTCATGTGGACAGCATTTTGGTTTATGTTTTACGCCAAAAATAATGTAAAAAAGCTGTCTGGTTATTTGTCATGGCTACTATTAAAACTGAACTGTCTCCGCTGTTTAAAAATTCGAATTTCCCGAGGAAGAAAACCCTTTTACCTCCGCTTTTTGTTACGTAACCAACAACAACTCCCTCTAAGCTTACTTTTATCATTTTTGAGGGAGGGATGGCGAAGTTACCTCAATTATATTGACTACGAGCTCGAGGAAGGGCCGGCAAATAAATTCTTAGGTAAAGCGAATATATTTTACAAGAAATATTTACCAATTTGACTACTCCGTTCGGGCGTTTAATGATAATCGTCATAATCATTCATTCATTCTGTTTCCGCCCTACTCCGGTAAATCGAGATTTGATCTATTTTAAGTCAGTACTTATCTCAGTTCTGAATGGCGCGTGAAGTAGCTTTACAGTATAACCTGATCAAGAACATGTTTAGAATGAAAACAATTTAAAAACAAGTCCTCCTTCTTTACATCCCACATACTCTTTTCCCTCATTATTTCAGACACACTGTGCTGTTTACAAGCGGAAAGCGGCTCTCTACCAAAGGGAAAAAGACTCACATTCGTATCATAAATACAGGTCAATAGTCTTTAAGTAAATTCAAGAAACACGATACGCGCCTCGTAAGTCAGTGTATAAAAATTAGATTGTTGAACAGTAGAAGACTGGTGCATACAAATAGCCCGCGAATACAGTTGTCAGCTCTCCTCGCTCCTGGTCGCTAAGGCGAGGAGAGGAGAGACAGCTGTATTCGCAGACTACATTACAAATAGTGCGTCTGACTGACACTTTCGGGAAACGAAATGTGTGTTGGTCCTGCACCATACGCTGTTACCCTAACTGCCTTCCCTATATAATTCAGTTTTAGACCTAGTTTTTAAAGGCTGCACTCCATTACTCCCTCAGGACTACTCGCTAATCTCGAGTACTCGCCACATTTTACTCGACCATACAATTCCTGTATCCTTGTTAGTCACTGATGACTAAAGGCCTGTTGCCGGCTCTTGCCTTGTTTCCTCTTAAAATTGTCGTTGCGTTTTTATGAGAGGGCGGGCTGAAACCACCAAGTATCAATTACAGCCATTGGTTTATAGATTAATATCAGTGTCCTTTTTTCTTTCCAGAGTCATTGGCTCGCTATCTAACTTTAATAAGTTTGCGAAGGCCTTCAATTGCCCTATTGGAAGCGAAATGAACCCCGTGAAGAAGTGCTCTGTATGGTGATGAACCCGCCTAAACAGCCGAACATCTTTAATACGGACATCAAAAGAAGAAATTGAACACAACTATACACATTACCGAAAGGTGTCCTTATTTTGGATTAAGGAATTGTATAAAGTTTGGTATCTTTGGGCCTACAGAACTGAATGCATGAAGTTTTGGTATACTTGAGTCCATAGTCCGCAAGACCGTGAGGTGTCCAATTTATATGGATTACAGTAGAGATAAAGAAGTTTTGTATCCTTGAGCTTTTACTGAGGTCCGCATTACTGAGGTGTCCCTCCGTATTATGGATGTGTTGTCATTTGCCTCCGATTAGAAAAATCATTTTGACACTGTATTGACACTGAGTTGGTTTAGTAGCCAAACAATAGACTAAATCATTCTCTCTTGACGAAATGTAAGAGGTTAAAAATAATATTAAAGCAGGTTCATTGAATTTACAGACCATTTCAGCCATTTCAGAGTCAGTACTATTTGAGGGATGAAAAACGAGCTCCCCTAAAAACGCCTGCGTGGGAGTCTAGTGCTATCTTCGCTTTGATTTACTTATGAAATGACGTTTTTCCGTCTGCGTACATCGTAGCTTCTTTTCAAGGGGAGTTGTCCTAAACTATGACTCATCTTGCTTTCACGAAGTAAGATGCCATGTAAACGGATCTTGATCAAACTTTATTATTTTTAATATGCATTTGTGTGCCATGCAGATGCACTTTCAGATTTTAACAATATTGAATAACGCACGAGTACATTGTGCTACAAACCAAAATAAACTTGTAAGATCAGATGGTTACCTTCTTGTATTTTACGCTGGTTTTTGAAATCAGTTTGCAGTATTTGTTGTTCGTCGTAGCCTGAATTCGTTTACCCAGGTCGTGACGACCAGTTTACTTAGCTTGCTCAGTGCAAGCGTGCAGCACCGAGTTTACCCACGAAAGTTTCAGTTTCAGTTCCATTCAAGTTTCACCTTCCCACATACGGGAAAGACAATCGAACCGAGTAAAACAACGAATATAACTAAATTTCAGTGCTCTTTTCTATAGATCATCAATTGGTCTTACTATTGCTATTTAACAATTATTGAATGAGGCTGAGTATGATCTGAAGATTTATGACTGAGATCGAGAAGGGTGTTACCCGCCTCGTTCAGATCATTCGAAAACTGAATTCAATAATAACATTGTTTTATTATTCAATGAAAATAATTTATTTTTAATAACCAACTAAAACATGCCTACCTCGATCGATGTAAAGCTCCCGTCTTTGTTTCCCTGATCCTCCGTGTTCTTGCTCTGTTTTTAGGTAATGGTGCAGCCCGGCTATTTCTTCTTCGTAAAGCGTGTGAATTTTTGCGCCAATTTCTCCAGCTATACCAAAACAGCTGAGCTAACCCAAACTCGTCCCCAGGGCTTCTCTGTTTCCATGCCTTTTTCTGTGGTTATCCTGCATCAATGATGTCATTTTTTTCGGATGTCCTAAACTTCTTTGGTCAACTCTAGCTGGTCATGACGAATTAGCTAGAGGATTTGAGCTAATCAGAAACGGAGAAATATTTTGAGTGAATAATAAAGTGTCAGTATTTCGCGCCCACAGTCAGTCTACAAAACATGTAGGAGCTGCTTGTTTCAAGTCCGACAAAGGCTTCGTCAGCCGTACTTCAATCAATCATTTCTGACAGTTTATCCCTCGCCGAGGGTAAAAACTCGAGTGCACTCTTTGAAAACTCCGAGAATAAGAACTATGGGCGTCAATGATTCCACTTGCAATACTCTTAACGGGTGAACTGTCTGAAATGATTGATTGAAGTACGGCTGACGAAGCCTTTGTCGGAGATAAACTGTCAAAACGAGGTCAAGATGAAAAGGTACCTGGTACAAATGGTGATCGAGATCAACAGAGAAAATTGGTGAGGATAAAAAAAAACGAATAGTTGATTAGTAGTATACTAGAAGTAATAAATGATTACAGATCCCCGTTCTGACGAACGCGATAAACTGACACCTACACCAACGATGGCACACAATTTTTGTAAGTGCAACTTACTTCCCCTCCCCCTTACTCAAAGTTGATTCTGGTAGCAGCCACCACAGGGTAACCTCTTTAAAGAGGTGCGTCCAACTTTAATTTGGGGAGGAGGGCTCTTCATTTCCTCCTTTGCTTGGCTAGCTACCTTTTCCCGACAGTTTCGTCAAAATTTGTAGAATTGGGTGAGAAAAACACGCAGTTAATTTTATAAAAGTTATTTGCTTTGTTTTCTCTCTATGAAAAGTTTTTTTTCACTTAGAAGAACTGAGGGAGTCCAATCTAACGTCATTTAACCTGAATCCTTTATCATTTGCTGTAGTGCATGTCATGTGTAAAATACTGGGGGAAAATAATACCACACGAAAGCCATCAGCGAAGCAAATAATTAAGTGGTCATAGCACTGGACTTTAGTGGTCCAACCCAAAAGTTAGAACTACAGTTTATGTCTCCTTTGGACTATGGGGATAAAAAGCCCATAAAGTGGTGCAATTGTCTAGCGATCTAGCCGTAGTTCTTCATTTTCAGCTAATAAACCCAAAGCTAGTTGACGGACAGGATTTTAAAGTACAGTTCATGTTACGAATGCGCGCTTCTGATTGGTGCATTTGCTCATGAGTAATTGATGACTAATCGTTTACCACTGGACATACAATAATTATCGTCAAGCTTATTTTGGATCAACCAGTACAAACGCTTATTTTGTTTTTTGTTTTTGTTTGTTTGTTTTTTTTTTTCAGGGAATAGCACGTCTCCAGCGACATCAACAAATCGTAGACGAGGTAAAGTTAGCCCTGAAGCCATTTTATAGACAAGGAAAGATCACAAAAGATGACTACAAGCTAATAATGAAAAAGAGCGTGGAAAAGGTTTGTGAGATGTTTGTTCTTGAAGACCATTTGCTTAAACTGAAACAGAATGAACTATTTCTGTTTCCGTATGTTAGAGTCGTAATGTCCACGAGTAGAATATTTAGAATGTGCTGGATTTGTCCTGTTTCAGTGTAAAAATAAAATTCCACGTGCCACTGAGATACAAGATGTGCTAATTGCTAAGTCAGTCAGTGTTACAGCTATTCATCATGCATGATTAGATTAAATACAAAAGGGTAAATAAATTTAATTTTGTTAACGGTGAAAGCGTTAATGAAAATCGTTAGACGCGTGCATCTTCGCACGTTTCAGATTTGTTTCAAGGAAAACATATGTATAGTACAACCAGGAGAAAAACCGGTCGCAAAGGATACACTCAACAATTCACATCTGACCACTAGACCGAACCAAAGCTGGGCCATATTGGTAAAAACAAATCCTCTTAACAATACACCACGCTTGCTTCCTAAGAGTTATTTCCATTGATTCTTTTCCAATAGTAATACACAGGTTTCACTAAACGACAAACCGAAAACCGCGCTCATGAAAAGCACTGGAAGTACTGTTATATGCCCGTCCGGCATATATCGCTTTTTTCCATAATAAACTAGAGAAGAATAAGGAAATGTTATTTTATTTATTTTGAGGGATGTTAAATTTTCTTTGTATTCTTTGGCAGATTGAAGAATCCAATAGCAGTGTGGATCGTGACAGAGTTGGCCGACTTGTAAAGAAGTATGTGCAGAAGATTGAAGGCGCTGAAATTGCTATTCCGCCTTAGATTGTATCAGCTTTAGGGTTATTATTTATAAAATCACTATAACGTTTTTACGCCTACTTTCAGATAGCAGCCTTTGACAGAAACTTACTGGTTAACCTTAAATATCCATTGAAAGTGTAAAGTTGTTAAAGTGATATTTTAAATAAACAGCACTTTGATACCTGTCGATGTGGTATTGACCGACCCTGTTAGGTCAAAATGGCCGAATATTGAAGAAATCTTTTGCGTTCAGTCCTTAAAATCAAGGACAATATTCAACTATCACAGTCCTCAGCGAACCCACTGGGTCAGTAAAGAATTTCTCTTGCGGGACAAACGCGGGAAATCCCGACGGGCAAGACGGGCTTATTGTGCCCACTTGGTGAGCCAATCGAAGCACGATTCGCTTCAACTTGCGCATGTCTACACGCAGAGCCGGTTGCCTGATAAAGGTACCTATCATCACTGACACGTTTGTGGGGAGGAGCGTTGCTTGATGACGCAGAATTTGGGCTAATTTTATTTGGTTCCGATGAGACATTATTTCACCTACGCTAACCGTAAAGCACGCCTCAGGCGATCCAAGTACATTCTGCTGAACTCCACTGGCTCAAACACCTTACTTATCATGAGCCAACTCAATAGGCCCCTTGCTGAACTTGGTCACGTGTTTTTATACCACTTAGCAACATCTCGCTGGATGGCAAGTCATCCAAGCGTTCATCCGATCACAAAGCTTTTAGTCCGATCAAGCGAAGCATTCTAAGTTTTAAGTATTCTGTTAAAAAATTAACTGAAATGACTGGACTTGAAGCCTTGAAGGACGTTTGAATTAACCTAGAAGCCTTTTGCTCAGTGCTATGCAAACATGTGACAAGTGATCAAGTTCTGCAAAGGGCTTAGTCCGGGTCTTGTTATCCCGACGCAAAACTTCCCCCAGGCTAAAACAGTTGTCTGTAAAGTTATGAGAGTTAACACGTTTGCTATTATGCTCTCACTTGCCTTCGGGTAAATATTTACTTCCGTGAAGCTGTTGGGGTCATGTGGTGAGCCACGCAAAAACGAAAATTGTGTTGTTTTAGTACATTTACAGTAACTCAGTCAGCGTCTGTACTAGCTTTAGTTTAATTTGCTTTCCAAAGGAGGTTTTTCCTTGGGTAAATGCTATCGTAGTTTCTTTTCAAGGGGAGTTTTCCAAAACTGTGACTCAGGCTTACTTGAGGTAGGACGTCACGTGAACGCATCTTGATGAAACTTTTGTATTGATTTAGCAGCGTTTGACTTCTATGCAGGTGTACTTATAAGCTTAGCGAATAATGTATGAGGTACTATAAAAGTAAGTAAACTTGTAATATAAAATTATTTACAATGGTTCAAGAAGTCTGGGGCATTTGTTGTCGGTCTACAGCAAGATCTCGTTTACAAAGGTCGTAAGGAGCATTTTACTTGATGCAAGCGTGTGCAGCTCCGAGATTAATTTCCTCAGTTTCCCTTCAAGTTCCGCAATTTCCCACTCACGAGAACTGTAAATCACAGGTGTAAAAGATGAGATCTAACCAAATTTCAGTGCATCTGTTTTTTGTACTGTTTGCAATTGGTGTCAGAGTTTGCATTATTTCCCACCGCGCCCAAAGTCGTCTACAAAGGGGCTTTTTATAGTTATTTGACCGTGTCTTCACGTTGAATAACATTTCTGTCAGTTTGAAGTAACTGGCCAATTACCAATAGAAAGGTCGCATTGATTTATATAATCACAATTTTTCAACCCAAAAATTGACGATTGTGTACTGTTTAAACAATGAGCAGAAGTGTATTCTCGAGGCGAAGCCGAGAGCTTTTACACCTGATAATACACGACTGTGAGTTTTTTGAACGGCTTTAAAATCTCTGATATAGATCAACTCATTCTTGCACTAATATTTAGATTTGGGGTTATTTTGGACGTGAAGATTAATTAATTTCTATTGTTTTTTTTTTTTCTTTCTGAATTTTTAATTAGTGTTTGAAGCACCTACCAGCATAACCTGAAACACTATAGAGTGTTTTTACGTGACGTCACGGCGGCCATTTTAATGTCCCAAAACAATGAAACAGCGGCCCTGGTGGTCTCCCAAACCAATCCTTTGGGAGTTGAACTCTTTTCTTATGCAAACGCTTTCTTTTGTTCCAATAAATTTGCATAGATGCTGGCTACGTGAGTGAAAACACTCTATCATTATTGTTTTCAAGTGGGATTTTTGCTGGCTCATCACTAGTCTCTACTGGTTATAAGGCTGTAATTAAACACTCAAGGAATACCAAAAATCCTCTTCATTAAATTATTAAACTGTACCGATGTTTTAAAGTATTGCAGAGTAACATCTTCGCCCTATTACTGCCATGAAAAAATGAACTTGAACAAGCTACAAGTAGATCATTTGCAATTGTGGCGGAATTAACTGTCAATCAAATGTGACGTATCCAGTAATGACTGTCCTCAAGTATAAGTTTTATGCTCCTGCACCGTAACGCTTCAGACGCTTGCTACTTTCGAGCTCTGACTGTAGTTAGCTAGAGCATTATCAGCACCATTAAACAAAGTACTGTTTTCCTAACTCCACAAGCTGAAAATGGAAATTGATATCGATGCAGACGATATTGCACTATTGACCTTGGAAGAGCGTAGGTTTAGTGTAACTTACCGTCTCCGTCCATACTGTGCAAGAAAGAGATGTCGAGTGATAACCGGCGTTATTTTGATTGTGCTGCTCATTGTTATTGGCATCGTTGTGTTAGGGGTTGTATTTGGCAACAAAAATAGGTCTGCGAAGTCCAACTTAACTAAAGGTATTTATCCGTCATTTTAGATTGCAATTGAGCTTACAGATTCATTACTTGGGGCCTCGCCCATCCAATCACCTGCTTGAAGCTGGAACAGCTACCTCAATCAAGCTAGTGAGATCGTAAAATGGTTTACATAGTTTAGCTTCTAACTAATTAACCCAAACTGTTGCAGCTTGCATGCTTTAGCTTGTCTATGTACGTGATAAATCGAATGCCAGTGCTTTATTTCGCACATGCTAGTTAAGGAGGTGGCGTGCGAAAAATGCTAGGTAAGCCCACATTTCGTTTGATTTAGAGACAAAAACACTCAATGATAAGATAGATACTTTGATTAACGTTATAAAACAGCCGAGTACCTAGTACAGTTTCATGAAGGCCGAAGCAATTCACGGTCGATGCGTCTTTTTTAAAATTTTCATATTCATACGTATTTACCAACAGCCCTAGAAGCTTCGGATAACAAAATATGTTAATACATAGTCCGTTCTGGTTTTTGGACATAAAGTTCAAGGAGTATTCAAGAAGTATTCAAGCACTAAAAACGGAGTTTTCAAGGAGTATATTCAAAGCAAGTTTACTTTGTCTTGCACTATGTTTCGAAATGTTTTCATTGGTCGAGAGTAACTTTCAAAAAGCTCTCCCGCATATAAAATGCATTTTAAGAGACAACCACAAATAGAACATTAAATTTACTGATATATTATCAAATCTGTAATAATTCACAAACAGGGATGCACAACAATTTCATAGTTCTTGGAGGGTACAAACTGCTTGGATATTGTACATGGAAAGAGGAACTGAAGAAAACTAAACACATTAACTAGATGCAAAATCTGTCCCCGATTTTGAAATCTGCGTTCAATCCCTGAATTAGTTTGATGCATTCCTACACTATTTCCCATCAGAACAAAAATTCAGGGAGTTTTCATCATATTCAAGCACTTTCAGCAAAAATTCTTCTTTTCAAGGGCTTTTCAAGCGCCCTTGAAATCTTGATGACATTCCAGGGCTTTTCAAGGAATTCAAGGAGTAGCACGAACACTGTTAATAGTAACACTTTTTGATATGTCCACCTAAGTCACCTAAGCCTGCGTAGCGAGCGTTTCCGATCGATTTATTACTCGAAAGTTGGATCCTTCCTTCCTCTTTTGCTTTCGTTACAACTTTCTGGACGACGAACCCCTAAGAACGTCCGCGGGGGAGCCTATGGCGCGCATGGGTATTAGAAGGTTTGCCTGTTCCACTTCCTTGAACGATATTGTGCTAGTGTTTAGTTAGAGACTTGTCCATCTTAAAATTTCTAAGGCAAATTATTTTGATCAGAAAGTTGTTGAATTAAATGAAAGGCTCGATTCACTTATTCCAGATTTAGACTAGAGAAAGTACATCTTTTAAGTAATAAAAACTGTGGTTACTGGGGTGATGGTCTACAAAAACTAGCAAAAAACTAGCACGGCTATTCACATCACATGAAACAAGAAAACTGAAGGTCATTTTGACCTCTTAAATCAGAGTATCCTCTGCCCTTCTCCTCTGACTGAAAAGCAGCTCATAAGCTAGATATCGTTCGTAACTGAAGGTACAAAATATTATCTCAGTAAATTCTGCTGGCCTGCAGTACTTTTTTTAGAACTACGTACACATACAAGAACCAATTGCATTTGGTGTCGTTTTACTTAAGCGGTAACTGAACCGGCACCAACCTCCGAAGTGCCACAGAAGTCATGGACGACATTAAAGCAATGGACGACGACATCAAAGCCATGGAATGTAACATCAAAGCCATGGAATGTGACATCAAAGCCATGGAATGTGACATCAAAGACATGGACGGCATCAAAGCCGTGGACGGCATCAAAGCCGTGGACGACATCAAAGCCGTGGACGGCATCAAAGCCGTGGACGGCATCAAAGCCGTGGACGACATCAACGCCGTGGACGGCATCAAAGCCGTGGACGACATCAAAGCCGTGGACGACATCAACGCCAACAGCACCACCGATCATTTGTAACACTTCAGCGTGCCGCAACATCTCTCAAGGTTGGTGTTTGAAGTGCTTTAATTGTTAAATTATAAATTCAAATATTTATTTTAGCCCAAATTTGTCGTTTCAGAAAAAACTGAAAATACGAACTTGAAAAATACCTAATTGATACTCATGGACCCTCTCTTTACCCTGCCAGCAGAGGTCCTTCGATCTTTCTAGAAAGGGCCTCTGCTCGCAGGGTACCCTCTCTTTGGTTCTCTTATTACAGTGAGGGTTGGTCCGAGATCCTGAGCTGAATCCTGAGTTGCACTGATGAAAATCGTAGCTTCTTATATGTGGTTCTGGTTACACAGTTCTACATGTAAGACCAAATCAAGACTCATAGCATGATCACGCTTAATACCTTTCTACACATCGATTGTTTCATGATTTCAGATATCTCCAGACAGCTAAACAAAGCAGTGAATCCTTGTGATGATTTCTACTCTTACACTTGCGGAGGGTTTTTCAAAAGTCATGAGCTCAGAGAAAATCAAAGCATGGAAACTGCCTTTTCTATCCTCAACGATGACAATATGAGAGTTATAAGACACACGCTACAGAATGGTACTTCTACTTACCCTCAGGTCTGAAATAGAGTTTCTTTTTTTCAATCCGCTGAACCATATCAGGACCGGTGGACAGGAACGTTCTAAAAACCTCAGGAATTCCGGTACTGCTAAAAAATAGACAAAATTAAAGAAAATTGTAGTGAAGCCTATTTTCTGCAATTTTGAAGCTACTAGTATTATTTAAAATGGCAAAGTGAAGAGTTTTAATTTGAATAGACCTCTAAAAAGTCACGGCAGAACTTACATCCGCCGCTCTCAGAAAGAAAAGGGATTTGGTCTTCGAGATATCCCCGCTCCCACTTCTATAAAGGCCTTACAGGGGCTTTGTCACGAGGATACAGTTGTTTTAGGTCAATTCAGTGCATAAGTCATTACTTCGTGCCTTAGACTTGCCCACAAATAAAAGTTCGAAATTTTTCTCGAACGCAAAGCGCAGACTAGAAATTCTTTATGTTCTTGGTGGCAAAGTGAGTGACGGAGAGAGCGGGAGACTACTACCGGAACCGGAAACGAGAAGTGAATGACTTTGAGAAAGTGTATTCGTGCCTTTACCCACGGCACAAAATGCTCCTATAGGGTCCTATAGGATAATGAAGAGATCAAACAAATTAAATCAGGGAACGGTAACCATAACAATTTTTGGTGATCGATTTTTACAGGCATAGCATTAATACTTGAAAAAGTTGGCCCAATCTTTTGGTTTCAATCCATCTTCATTCTTGCCATCTGTAGCATCAGACGACTGAATGATTTTGTAGTCTTAATAACAAAACTGGGCTATAAAGAGGTTTCGTTATATCGAAGTTCCTATGTAACAACATATTTTCCCAAATAAGCGCCAGACCTTTATACAAAGTTACTGGTGAAAACTGGAAGGGGGTCAGGGGCGCCTTATCAAAATGGGGACGAATCTTTTGACGTTCTTGATGCAGCGCACTTTTACTGCTCGCAAGTAACAAATCAAAATATAGTGGTCTAACCAAAGGTATGGATTTTTTTGCAGAGCTTGTCGATAAGGAAAACTACCCAAATTTACAACTCTTGCGTTAACACAACTGCTATTAATAACCGAGGAATAGCACCTTTGGTAAGCTTGATAGAGAAGTACGGTGGCTGGACAGTAACCGGAAAAGGACTGAACTCCTGGACAGTGCAAGAAAAAATGGGACACATTCAAAGAGATCTGAATGTGCAGACTTTGCTTTCAGTATCGGTCAGGACGGATTTCGTGGATTCCACCCGTAATATTCTTATGGTATGCAAAACAGTTAACGAGTCGGTCAGTGGCATTGCACTGATTGGTTTCTTTTAGTTTGCAGATAATATACCTTTTTAAACGGCCACTGAACCTGTGGACACTGGGAGCTTTCATACCAGGTCACTGAATAAGATACCGCAAAGCTGCCAAAAAAAAAATCGCGCCAAACCGCAAACTACACAGAACTACCAAAACAACTACTGTTTTCGGAAATTTTCTTTTTGCTTACATGACCAAAAACCACACTCAATACTTAATCGGAAGCGCTCTTTAGATGTTGGTTGAAACCGAACAACCACTACTAAAATAACCGAAAACCACAAAACCCGCAAGAAGCAAAACTTATCGAACAAACGATCCCAAAAATGGCCACGTCCGTCATCTACAATTTCCACTGCACTGCATTACCCGGTAAGAAGCTCCGGAGGTAGGCAGGTAATCGACTTTATTCAACTTAATATAAGAAGCGAATCACATAACAAGCAAATCACATAAGACAGCTGTCTTTTAACTGACGAACCTGTGGTCAGGAACGAGAATCGGACCACACCGTCAGCTTTAATAGGCCTCTTTTTTAACAGCACATGCTCAGTAAGGGTGGTTGTTACAATACTTTACAGATCAGATTTTATCGAGCTTTTAAGGTATGCGAATTTAAAACATCGGCTAACATTTTGGTGGTTCTTTCAAATCTATTTACTAGATTAGCCCCTCAGTGCTAGGAATGAGTGCGAGTTACTATGACAAATACACAGTGGATCCTGAGATATTAAAGGTTGGTATGAGAAACATTCATTTAAGAAAAAAATCTTGCTGTCAGTTTGCGAAATTACTCATCTGTACATCGTACGATCTTCATTAAGAAGGAAGACAGCTGATAGACTAAGTCCACTAAAGACTTAAATTATTAAAGTACAAATCAGTTTACATTTCATCAGTGTCATTGCAAATGCAGTAAATAAAGCTTCTTGGTTGAAGATCATTGATATTTTATAATATCTATCGACCTCTTTTGCACAAAAAACATCATAGCCTATGTGAAAAAATGCGCATGAGATAAGGCAGTCTCCAGCGTACAGTCTCATTGTGACTCTCTTCCATAATAGTATTTCCCAGAGAAGCATCCAGCTTTTTTTGAAATAAAAAGAGGCGGTTATTGTAGTTAATAAAAGCTGAATGAAGCCTCACAAGGTCAGTTCGGAACAAGCACTAGTTAAAATACTTGAGCGAGAGGTCAGCTGCCTTTGGGACCAATTTGCCTTTCCTAAGGTGGTTCGAAAACATGAAATCAGTCCATTTGTGTATTATATCGCACCTTTGAAATGAAACAATGAGTAGAGATCTCTATATCAAAAGTTTAGTAGTGAATATTTTGATATTCATTTATTAGCTGAGAAGGAGACTAATTAAAAGTTAACTCTTCTGTTTGATGATTTATCAATCCAGCCGATTTATATTGGGATTCACTGAGGTCCCGCGGGGTACTCCCTATAATGGCCTATACGTTGAGGCTCTGCCCGAAAGGGGTACCTTTTTCAGGCTTCAGGTATATAAACACGAAAGCTTCGACTACTTTGGTCACTGTGCACATATCAACAAACTTGTATATATTTTTTCATTATTTGTTAACGTACTGATTCTGTAAGCCATCTGATGCTGTATCAACTTGAATAGTGCGAAATAAACTTGACCCTTGAACATTGAAAGGGTAGGGATTTCACTAGTTGAAGTACGTGAAAGGATATGGAAATCTGTCATTTGGATCCACTGTAAAAAAGGGCTAACAGATGAATTTTTTGGCTTTAAAAAGTCGAGAAAACGTTCTGGTCTTGCGATTGATTCCTATTTTATAGCCAATAGAAAGAAAACGAAAGGGGTACTTTTTCTGTCAAAAATGGTCTACAAAATTGTAAAAAAAAAAAATTTTGTTAAGTGTCCCCAGGGACAGAGGTTCACGAGTGACTCTAATTATACCCATTAATTTCTCCAAACGTTAACACATAATAGAAATTGAATTTTACTCACTCCCTTTTTTTCTTTTACTTTGAGATTCAACGCGCGTACAAAAAGTACATGAAAACCATTGCAGGTCTACTTGGAGGAGGATCAGATGCAAAGCAGAAGATGATGCGTATCTATAACTTCGAAAGAGACATTGCCAATGTAAGTTAATTATCTTTCGGATATAATTAAATATTGAAGGAGGAACGACTCTTAAACTATTGTTGCTCTTGTGCAAAAATCTAACTGTCGTAGCCGTTCATCAGTTAGATGCTTAAATTGTGTGCAATGGACTGAACCTTCCACAGTCTTTTCAACTTTTGACGTGGATCAGTTAGCGAAAATCCGTCGACACCGCTGGGAAAACCCCTTAAAATCAGAAAATATTCCGAGTTTGGGACTGATTTGTTGAAAAATTACAAAGATGTAGTGTGGGATGTTGGTAACAGTTTGTGCCCCCCACCATACAAACATTTGTAATATTTTGTGACGTTTCGGAATTATATCTTTGCTCGCTTCAGACCCAAGACCTTCAAGCTTTGCAACTTTACTAATTTTTTAAGCGATAGCTTCCAGCTGAGTTCATAGCCGGTTCAAATCAAAACTTGAAAATACAGTGGCAATGTCTATACCACCGTATACCAGTTGCAGAAAATTTTAGGGGAAGCCACCCACTATGGACGCGCAGATGCTGACATAAAATAAAACAACACAATACAAATGCAATGTGTTGCACTTGCAAACTTGGTGAACGCGTCAACCATACGAAGAATAAGCGAGCTTGGGGACAATATGAGGTGCATGCTCCCTTCATGGTACGCGGCGAACTCTTCATTCCTGTTTCGGAATAAAGCATTAGACATTGCAGCATCGACTGATTTAATAGAATACACCTGCTAATCCGTGAATGTCCTATCTACTATACAATGAACCTCTTTTTTTTCTCCAGTTGGCCATTGGCAAAGCATTCTCATACGACTTGGTAGAATCCCTTGAGCAGTACTATCATTCGAGACGATCCTTGGGCTCATCATTGGTCAAGACCATACGTGAATTTTGCTCGGACTCAACTTTCGAAGTACGTTAATTAATATGGAGACTCCCAGGAGACTCAGGATACTTTTCGGTACTTTTTTTAGGAGTACTTGTTCCGAAATTCCAAGAACCTCTTTAGCTTTTACGCTTTGTTTTCCCAATACAGGTCATGTGAAAGTACTCAAAGGAAATGTTTCTTTCAAATTTCACGTGCTTATCTACGCATAATTTGGTGACAAATTAAAAATTTCTAGGTCTGGACTTCTGCTCTAACGATTTCTTTGAAACATAGTTATTACATCAATAAAAGCCGGTTCCAGAAATTTCAGCAAAACTTTTTTAAAAACGCAATTTTATTTGAACGTAGAAAACATAGTATTTATTACCAGTAAAATTGGAATGTTTTATGTTATTGGTGAATAATATCTGAAGGTTTTCCAAAGTTTCGTAGCCATCGCGTTAGAAACAAAAAAGCTATGACAAAAAGTTCGTCATAGAATCGAACTTGCAAATTCAAAATGGTGAATAACAATCTTCTGTTTTCTACTTTGCTGGCACTTATTTCCAGTCATGTTGTAAGCAATGAAATCAATATTTTCGATTTTGACTACAACAACACGCCATTTTAGAAGTAAGCTAAATCCTATGCAGATTGTGGAATCGTTTGGTTCGAAACGAAGGCGTGCAAAACGGCTTCGTTCTCAACCTCCTGCAAGACGATTTTGGGTTTGGCAGGGCTTACAAGTGCCTGATGGGACAATTAACATAAAGGCAAGCCTGACCATTGAAGAAAACTGAAAAGAAAACAAGTAGTTTAATAGGAAATGTATTCCTAACGATGGGTGAATCCAAACCGGAACAACCACACCGAATTTGTGTGGCTTGGATTACTGGATTGGTGTGGACCGGGCCTTAATTGCAAGCGCAATCGTCTACACGAATTCGCAGATGCGTCGGATCCAAAACAACACTCTCGGATAGCAGTTCAAAAAAGATAGGCTTCGATGAGTCCCGGGTGGGTGAGTGGATTCACTGGTTTCATGTGGATGAAAGGCCGATTTGTGTAAAACAATATGCAGTTTCAAACATTTCCAGATTCATGTGGACAGGGCATTTATGGGAGAGTTACTGCAGAACAACTTCTGCCCAAGGGTTTTGCCTTTCTTTTTCTCATTAATCCAGATTTTTTTACGGCATTAATTTCACTCTTGGTACTAAATTTTTAACTAATACTATTTTTTCCATCCGCAGTTAAGTTTTATCCTGGACTTCTTAAACACTGCTTTTTCGAACCAGGGAATTACTTTCAACTCTTGGGAAAGCGTTTTTTACGGGTCTTCATCTATCTTCTTTGACATTGCTTTGACCTATCAGACTACGTAAGTCATGATAAATTCTGATTCTACTTGTTTATCACTACTTTATTTAATTAAGAGATTGATAAATACGGGTAGCGTTTTATGAATAGCACTGAGTCGTGTCTACAGAGTCAAATTTTCCCGTCAATGTTAAACCTTAAAATGAAGATACGATCGTCGCAGTGGTATTGCAACTTAAGCAATTGCAAATTAACCCGAACTTCAACGGGATTCGAACCCATGAGCTATGAAGACCCATACATTGGGGACAGGCTAATTTGTTGAGTTTACATGTAAAACATTTTCTCGTATTTCTGGAATTCGTTTCTATAAAATGAATATCCGTGCCCACTGCCCTTCTCGACGGTGTTCCGATTTATTGTGACGAATTTTTCTATAACTTCTCTAACCAATTAGTGCGCTGTTTTAAACCCGAAGAAGAGAGAGTCTTGTCGAATTACACCTTAAACTGAAAAGCCGCCAATAAAGAGATCAATAATTAGTGATAACAACAAAAAGATAAAAAAGATATGATATCATAATAGACAGCCCAAAGTCAATGACGAGTGTTTGCCTGCCTACAAAATTGAAAAATACGATACTTGAAAGTTTATACACAACCAGAGCTGGTTTGCATAAGGAACCTTAACATTGCGACTACTCGGTCGTATTGTTCCAAAACAATAGATTAGTATTTCTGAATAATACTCAATAGCAATAGTAACCAGTTCCCAACATGTCTAAAGGGCAACCATTCATGGTGATATTTGCTTTAATTAGATCCCAAGACATTATCAAGGACTACTTAATGTGGCGAGTTGTTTCCCGGTACGTTTCGTCAATGCCTGATGTATTTGTTCAGGCTGAGCTTGAGTTTTTCAAGACTGTGGCTGGGGCGCGAGAATATCAAAGATGGTCTGCTTGTATTGAGCAAATGATGACACCAATGGACATGACTCTGGGGAGGATGTATGTTGATGCACATTTTGACGAAGCAACTAAAACAACGGTAAAGTGACTCCTTTGAGTTAACGAGTTTTGAGTGTAAAGCAGCCGTATTTGGGGCTGGTCATAGGAAGATTTCAAAACGGAGTGTGAGACTGGGCACAGACGGACGTGTGAGGAAACGCACGAAAATTTTGTGGCGGTTCTCGGTCCATGCGTACGGCGATTAGGAGAGAAGGTGTTTCGATACAGTTTTTCGAAGACCATACCGAATATAGTTTTAAGTAAAATCGACGTTTAGCAATGACAACAATAAACAAAAATCTTTGAAATCAGTTAAAGACGAATTTCGCCACATCTACACCTGCTATCTTTGAGTTTTTTTAGTTTTCCCACGTGTTAGGTGGAAGTAAAAGTCTTTGAAACAGGAAAATAAATGTTAAAGAAGCTATGAATTATTCGTCGAAACGATGCAAAACAAAAAGTAGATCGTGACGAACTGAGGATTACTTGACCACCGGACACTGGTATCATGCACTTGATTTGAGTTTATCTATTGTGTTACATGTATTAACGTTGTTTTAGTATTGTTTCTTTTATTTCAGCCACTGATCAGGTGTATGTGTGTGTAGTTGCTTTGACACTTGCTGCTGTTAGCATCTGATTTTGTAAAAAATTCCCTCTTTTTGTTTTAGGTTCAGGAGATGACGACCCTTATCCGCAAAGCCTTTATCAGTAACCTCGATTCAGCGGATTGGATGGATAGTAGAACAAAAAAGGCTGCCAAAGAAAAGGTGGGGCTCAATATATATACACAGAAGAAATTTGCCTGAATTTCAGTGTCTCCGAAACACTTTGATTTACACCTAAGGCTGCTTTAAACCTCATTTTAAAATTTTCCGAGTCTGCTCCATAATCCATTAGATACTTCTGCTCTAAGTGACCATACATTTTTAACTTGTTGCCAAAGGTGCTATTTCTAACAAATTTTAATAATGAATGCTTGGCTTGAAGAGACGACATTTAACATTGATAATTCAAAGGCCATTATGTCACGCATTGGGGTTGGTTGGGGGGCAAAAAAAAAAATTCTGATTATTCCTCAAAGAGGAAAACAAAAAGCTCTGTTTTTCCACCAAGGACCTGATAGGAGGGCAAACTTGTATTCCTATTCACCAGTTTCCCTCGCTCCCCCTTCTAAAATAACCTCTTGACAGTCTAACGACGCTACTGTTGATCCTCTAGCAAGCTAGGCTAAGATTTGTCACTAATTATTAATACAGTGACATACTCCTGAAGAAGATTTGGACGGTTTAGACGCTTTTAGAGACGATTGTCAAAAAAACATATGAAACCACACGGGCTAATGTTTCTATAAGTTACAGTGTACACATCACAAAATAAATTCTATAACTCCGAGTAGTTCAGTTATTGTTTGTTAATCAGTTGTAAAGTTCAGGGTCGCCAACTTTTGAGATCTGGACCCTGACCAGGCAGTCTTTCGGAACTAACACCTATTATTAAAACCTGAATCATTGGATAATGAAATTCTAGAGCTCTGATTGGCTTAGCCATCTTGGTATATGAGCCATTATACCATGCTCTCCAAATATGGCAACTGTACACGTCTGCTCAAAATGAAAAACACGCTGAAAATCGGTCGTTTTTGCATATTAAGGCGAGAAGAATTCCCGATATTTTGTGGGCGTTTTTAATAAAACAATTATTCCACTCGCGCTTGTAGGATATGAGATGATTATAGCCAACTCTTATCCAACGCGCACTCGTGCAATAATTGTTAAATAAAGGCACTAACACCTTATAAAATATAATCATTGCAGGCAAATGCTATAAAGGAGGATGTTGGATACCCACTATACATCAAAGACGACACAAAACTTGACGAACATTACTCCATGGTAATATAAACTCTTCCATTATTAAGGTTTTTCATAATTTAGCGGAATCACGTTCCCTCAACATTTTTTGTTGCCTGTTTGTAAACAATAGAGAGCTTTAGATTCTGAGACAAGAACGACTACAAGTACGACATTTTCTCAATACTGAGTATTGCTCACGCGTGAACCAACGTTATTTTGGCGGGAAAACGTGATAGTCGTCGTCATTCTACCACGCGTTTTAGCGCTGGAGATAACCTGAGATCAGGCTCTACTTTCGGATCATTCACGAAAACAAGCACGCGGGGAATAAGCACTTTCAACTTCCGTTGATTTCAACAGCCAATTAGATCATGAGGCATTGTTCCAACAGCCAATCAGCGTTACGGCCAAAATCAGGCCGCAGTGAGCACAAACATGATAGAGTTTGTATCAGGCCCAATTTAAGCGGTAGCCGCTAGAGAGAATGTATGAGAACCGCTAAAATTGGGCCTGATCTCAGGTTACGCTGGAGAATGTCGTAGTGGCGGGAACAAGTTATCAAATGTAAGATGTTTTATCATTCTGCTATCGGGAGAGGACTCATTAACCTCCTTCAGTATAAATAACAGTACTCTTGGGTTCAAACCTTTCACAGTACTAACTTTCTTGGTGAAAAAAAAGTAAATTGAAGCTTTCCGGGGTGTCATTTTTTTTGGAACACGCACAAAAACTTTAAGTTAAATCTCGTACTCGTACTCGTTATGGTCCTCAAATCTAAACCTCTCTATTGGCTAGGTTAGTGGTGTCTTTTCCTTCCGGTCATGTGACACGGAGTGCACTGAGAAGTCGCGATTTAGTGGCATTGATTAACCTTAATATCAGACTTTATTAGGTAGAAAGGAAACATCGTCTTTTTCAAATCTCTTCTTCCTTAACAGGCCCTAAGAAAGCAGGGGCGTAACCAGCAAGCAGTCCAACATAGGGCTGCTTGATTTTGCGCCTTTTACCGCAGTCGCCCCTTTAATCTTCAAGTTTTTTAACCTACACGAGCAACAGAAACTGGTCCTCCTATCACGTGGCTAATCTCTGCGGAAGCCAACAATTACAAAGAACACTAGGAACCCTCCTTTCACGATTACTTATTGTCTTGTCTGGTTTTATACGATTATTTTCTTTCCTTTTGTTTTACAAAATCACCAGCTGATAGTCGATGACAATTATTTTGAAAACACGGTAGCAATGAACAAGATGCTAGTCCAAAAAAACTTTGGAATGCTTCGTCACCCAGTCAACAACGATTTGTAAGTAAAATGTTGCGGCTTGTCAGCCTATTTCAGCCAAAGAGGGCTTAAGGTGATTCCCTAGTAAAAGAACCTAACATAGATTGTAGATGAAACTTGGTACACTGTTGTAGCAAGTCAAGAAGATGATAAAAAGGTAATAAAAAGTGGGGGTGACCGTGCTCGTTTTGACGTCACAATGCTGACAAATACGGCTATTTTGGACCCTTTGACAAAAACCGCGCGCAGCCCAAAATTAGACAAAAAGGAAAGATTTTTCAATGATGCATGTGGTATCGCACAGAATTTGACTTTAATGTATTGTTTATCCACTTACGTACTGCAAAAATGCCTTTTAATGCCCTTGCTTTTACTTTACGCTCCAAAGAAGAATTAAATTGGACACGCGCTATTCGACACGTGATAGCTCAATCCGTACAATTTAGTAAAATTGCCAAAAAAGTGAACATAGATTTGTGCCAATTGTTTTCTCACCGAAAGGAAGTATTGTCCTTATTAAAATCATGAAATAGAAAATAGGGGTCACCGTACTCGTTTTTGCGGTAGAGCTGCAGAAAGTGCGCACCAAATGCATTTTCCCTGATTTTGGAGAGGTTACTGGGGCGAGTTTCAAAAATAGAATGTATGCGAAAGGGGGAAGAAAGTATTAAAAAATCCGTTTTTTACAGAATTTACATCGAGATATCACATTTAGGACACAATGTGATAAAGAAAGCGTTTAAATGAAAATCAAAGTGAATAAGCACAAATTAAACATCCACTATCGAGGCTCTCCGTGAGGAAGTCGAACGAAGCAACACGCGTACTGCTCACGTTATGCACATTCCCACCACATTGAGTCTCACCTCGGCAAGAAACAACCGCAAGCAAAAATTGCAATAGCGTTTCTCTTCGGTCTACTTCATTTTAAAAATGTTACTTC
Organism: Porites australiensis; assembly: GCA_022179025.1. Taxonomy (NCBI): domain Eukaryota; kingdom Metazoa; phylum Cnidaria; class Anthozoa; order Scleractinia; family Poritidae; genus Porites; species Porites australiensis. The sequence goes on along the minus strand of BOPM01000171.1, from coordinate 55,993 downwards.
ACAAGCGCTTTTTTACGGAGGCCATCTTGTTATGCGCAGTAAGAGATGCGCAGTGCAAAACCAGGGAATCACCTTAAGTTTGATTGAGGATGTGTTTGATTTGATACTCCAGATCCAGAGTTGACCTATATCCGTAAAATAGGACCTTGGGGAGAAACACCCACAAGTCGTTCAGCTATCTTTCAAATGTTGTTTCATATTAGTCAGGCATCATATTCCTAAACATTCTGACCAGGGTAGTTAATTCACAACAATAAAAATGATTGCTTTCCTTAAAGAAGCCACTTCTCTATTTAACTGTAACTAAAACACTACGAATGATAATAACCTAAACAAAATGAAGCTATAAAGGTCTAAATAGCCTGGTAAGAATTTTAGATTCTAAATCAACTACCAACAGTCAAAATCACATACCCCTCGCTCATACATATATGTTCATTCTGATTTTAAAAGAAAAATCATACATATATATGTTCTTCTAGGTGGGGAATGGGCCCTGCACAAGTCAACGGATATTACGATCCACAGCAAAATCGGATAGGTATGTGGGAGTTTCCAGTCCGGGCATTTTATAGCTGATACCGCTTTCCGAGATCGTTTAAAATAAAAATGTCTAATATTATCTACTTAATTAGACTCTAGCTTAGTATAATGAAAACAAAAACCAAAAACATTAACAAACAAAAAAAATGAGAGAAACTTGTCAACTAGAGGCCAATGCACAATATCAGTATGATTTAACACTGCCCTTCTAAGACTTAGCATTGCTCTACAGAATGATCCGATCTAGAACTTGAAGGGTCGTGAGTTCAAGTCTCAATTGGAGCTCAGAATTTACTGCAGACTATTGCGAGCTTTCTGGTATTTAAGGGGGCAGTCTGGTCAAAAGCATTGTTTTTCGTTGATTTCCACCCTTTTTCTTAAATATCTATTTAAGATTTCATTCAATCAGAAAATTACTCAGTTCAGTTGGAGTCCTTTTAATTCAATAATATTTTGGATTTGTGGGACAAATACCAGATAGTTCAACACCAGAACAAGGTGCCTAATTGGTTTATGTGTATGCTTTTTCTAACCTAATTTATTTCCTTCCAAAATCAACATCATTTCCCGCCCAAAAAACAACTGTAATGCCCCCTTAATTTCTCCTTCTTCCAAAGTAGAATACAGCATAGGAGAATGATATTTATACACACGACCATGAGTCTTGTAACTATAGTTGAGACGGACCAATCGGCAATGGTATCTCATTGTCGTCTGTCCTGTTTAATTTTTGTTGCTTTTTTTTTAGTATTTTTGGCAGGAATCCTGCAATCACCTTTTTACAAGAAAAATACCCCAAAGTAAGTGACATGAAGTGAGTAACCTGTGAACGCTCAAAGAGTCGACATTTTGAGACTGTAAAACTATTTTTAAATTACAGAGGCGAGATAAATGACTCCAGAGAGATATTTCTGAGTATTATTTTGATTAAAAAAATGTAAAAAAGGTAATCATGATGCTGGGAAACCTAGTTCAAATGGTCGTTCCACACACGCCCTTTCTGACTGATACCCTAAAATGTGGACTACTCGTAGTCTATCACGGAGAGAACGGCGTCTTTTTATCACGTGATCCACGGATTCTCTTCTTGGCGTTGGCTTAGTGGTTGCTTAGTCTCGAATACTAAACGTTTTTGGATAATTTTTTCAACTTGGCCGGATTAATTATTTCCGTAAATCTCAGTATGTGTCCACTCTGAAGGAAAAGTGTCCATTCTTGAGGAGATAGGGACAGTGTTTCCATTAGACACATGTCATCGTTCACCAAATCAAACGTCAGGGTGCAGAACCAAGAAAGAATAAATTCAGACGAATAAATTTAATGGATTCAAACCAGATATAACGAAATGTAAGGGACTGGGAAATGTGTTTGTCGGACCAAGGGGGTACGTCACACCAGGGTACTATTCCATACATGACTGCAAATATGCTAAAGAAAATTGTTCGTCAGTTACACTGGGGTGGGGTTATTCGTTACGTCCGTGGTTTTAGGTGTTCGCCATCATATGTTTTATTACTGTTATAAAACAAATTATACCGTTTTCTTTCCAGGTATCTCAATTATGGTTCACTGGCAACGGTCATTGGACATGAAATAACCCACGGATTCGACAACAGAGGTATTTATATTTCTAGATGCTAGAGGCATAAAAGTGCACGACACTATATATAATAAATCAAACTTTATGAACTTGACACGTTACGAATTGCTAGGGAGATCACCTTTTTTTCACTTTTTGTGGAAAAAGGGCAGATCACACTGTTTTATATTTCATATAGTCAATTGTGAAACATAGTTGTGTCCTTCTATTTTCTTTAAGTTCAGACATGGGAAAATTGTGATGGATTCGTTTTCAAAAATAACATCAACCATTTTCACTGCCTACTTCTAAGTTTCTTGGTAAAATTTCGCGTGCATCTCAGCATGACAGGGGAAAAATGCGCCCTCGTTGCACCTTTGCCATTATCCATGCTGTACTCTTATAGAACACAGAGTCTCGACCAATGAGCCTGCCAGAATTTCTACTCTAATTGTTAAATATCAAGCTATTTCGTTAGTTCATATCTCTGTCTTTTTTAGGTCGTCTTTTTGATAAAAACGGGAATGTTAAGGACTGGTGGTCTTACTATTCGAGTTCAAACTTCAAATATAGGAGCAAGTGTCTTGTTAATCAGTACGGCGACTACAAAGTGTTTGGAAAATACGTAAGTAGAGCAATAAATTTAAGGGCAAGGATTTTCCAATTCAAGCTCTTGTGTCATTAAAATATTTAAACTAATCCCAATAAACCATAGTAATAAAGCTAAAAAAATACGACTTTTGGCTGAGATGCAAAAGTACAAGATAAGCAGGTGGTTAGAATTGTCGAGGTATCGTATTTTCTCCCAATGTTAAACACTCCCTGCACCCCTTACCCCCTCGCTACCATCACTATCATTTCAGGGTATTGAAAGCCCCTTACATTTGCACTCATCTCTGTTTTCTCTGTGAATGCTATTAAACTTGTGATAAAAATCTCTACTAGAAATGCAAGTTCTCTTCTGGATAGGTTGTTCTTACAGCCCAAAAATGTGTTGCCTCGTTGAAAAGACACCCCGGGGACGAGGTCGAAAAATACGTCGCCGGTTACCGGGTTGCAGAGGGGCAGAATGGTAACAGCTTGAATGAAATTTACTGTCTTACAATTAGAGGGTTCCAAACAGTTAGAAGTATCAACACCATTATAATAATTTCGTATTGTACTTATTACATTATTGATTATTCTTCATGCAGATAGATGGTCAACAGACGTTGGGTGAAAACATTGCTGACAACGGAGGGATAAAACTAGCATACGAAGTAAGTTGGCATATGAACAAAGATGATCATTAGTTGATACCGTTTTTATTTTGCATTCGCATCTTCTTTGAGTAGCTTATCATCAGTCACTAATTTAACAGAACTGTTCATGTTATTATGACTATACTGATTTACTAGACCTTCCAGGGGAGGATCCAGGAGTTTTTTAGGAGGGGGTGCACTCGTC
>BOPM01000171.1:13433-47109 GCA_022179025.1 Porites australiensis | reverse complement strand
TCGCCATCATATGTTTTATTACTGTTATAAAACAAATTATACCGTTTTCTTTCCAGGTATCTCAATTATGGTTCACTAGCAACGGTCATTGGACATGAAATTACCCACGGATTCGACAATAGAGGTATTTATATTTCTAGATGCTAGAGGCATAAAAGTGCACGACACTATATATAATACATCAAACTTTATGAGCATGACACGTTACGAATTGCTAGGGAGATCACTTTTTTTTTCACTTTTTGTGGAAAAAGAAGGAAACAGCAGATCACACTGTTTTATATTTCATATAGTCAATTGCAAAACATAGTTATGACCTTCTATTTTCTTTAAGTTCGGACATGGGAAAATTGTGATGGACTCGTTTTCAACAATAACATCAACCATTTTCACTGCCTACTTCTAAGTTTCTTGGTAAAATTTCGCGTGCATCTCAGGATGACAGGTGAAAAATGCGCCCTCGTTGCACCTTTGCCATTATCCATGCTGTACTCTTATAGAACACAGAGTCTCGACCAATGAGCCTGCAAGAATTTCTACTCTAATTGTTAAATATCAAGATATTCCGATAGTTCATATCTCTATCTTTTTTAGGTCGTCTTTTTGATAAAAACGGGAATGTTAAGGATTGGTGGTCTTACTATTCGAGTTCAAACTTCAAATATAGGAGCAAGTGTCTTGTTAATCAGTACGGCGACTACGAAGTGTTTGGAAAATACGTAAGTAGAGCAATAAATTTAAGGGCAAGGATTTTCCGATTGAAGTCTCTTGTGTCATTAAAATATTTAAACTAATCCCAATAAACCATAGTAATAAAGCTAAAAAAATACAACTTTTGGCTGAGATGCAAAAGTACAAGATAAGCAGGTGGTTAGAATTGTCGAGGTATCGTACTTTCTCCCAATGTTAAACACTCCCTGCACCCCTTACCCCCTCGCTACCATCACCATCATTTCAGGGTATTGAAAGCCCCTTACGTTTGCACTCATCTCTGTTTTCTCTGTGAATGCTATTAAACTTGTGATAAAAATCTCTACTAGAAATGCAAGTTCTCTTCTGGATAGGTTGTTCTTACAGGCCAAAAATGTGTTGCCTCGTTGAAAAGACACCCCGGGGACGAGGTCAAAAAATACGTCGCCGGTTACCGGGTTGCAGAGGGGCAGATTGGTAACAGCTTGAATGAAATGTACTGTCTTACAATTAGAGGGTTCCAAACAGTTAGAAGTATCAACACCATTATAATAATTTCGTATTGTACTTATTACATTATTGATTATTTTTCATGCAGATAGATGGTCAACAGACGTTGGGTGAAAACATTGCTGACAACGGAGGGATAAAACTAGCATACGAAGTAAGTTGGCATATGAAAAAAGATGATCATTAGTTAATACTGTTTCTATTTTGCATTCGCATCTTCTTTGAGTAGCTTATCATCAGTCACTAATTTAACTGTTCATGTTATTATGACTATACTGATTTACTAGACCTTATTAGTAGCAACGGTGTTGCTTTACCGTTTTTTGTAAAATCATTCTTAGCGACTCACTGTGTCATGATTCTCTGCTATTTTACTGCATTGTGTTACACTTGCAATACATTACATCGGTTGTTATGGTGTGGAAAAATATGTGGAAATTTGCTTTTTAGGATAGCGAGTATTAGCAGGAGATATTCTTGCAGGTTGACGTGGGAGTATCCAGGTCTTTCTTATGTTTGAACAATCACCGTAGAAATTATTCCAAGGGCCGATTACCCGATTAGGGTCAGTCATTCCAAGGACTTTTCTGAGAGTTAGAGGCTCCGTTAGCCTGCAAGCAAGCTCTCCGGGCGCTTTGGCGGCGGAGCGGGAAAAGGAAGAAGAGCTTGCAGCTGAGTCTCTGGAATTTGAATTCCACCTCCAACTCCCCCGTGGTTCCCCGTCGACTGAACTGCCAGATTTCCGCCAATCAGCGCGAAGGGTAAACGAGCGCGAAACAACAGCAGCCAAGAAAAACACCAGCCAAGGGTAATGACGTCATTACTAATGCCATCTCCACCAATCAGCATGTCGCATCGACTTTTTAGATGCAGATATTCAAATTCCAGAGACGTAGTTGCAAGCTTTCCTTCTTTATTTTGCCATTTCGCCCCGCCAGAGCGCCCGGAGAGCTTGCTCGCAGGTCAAGGCTCCCGGTAACCGGCTCCATCTAATCATTAATATTAGTCTTGATTTTCCTTGTACTTCAGGCATACCAGTCCTGGGTGAGGGCCAATGGAAGGGAGAATCCTTTACCTGATCTTTCAATGAGCGTGGATCAACTTTTCTTTATCGGATTTGCAATGGTATGTTTTAACACCCCGGCGTTCTTTCTACCGTCGGAAAAGTGAAGGGGCTTTGGAAGTTTCTGCTTCAGGGTGTAAATCTTTTTTTTTTTTTCATGTGTGCAGGTTCATGTTTTCATGCCTGTTTCGCTGTATGCATTTTCTTTTCACTTACAATTTTTCATGTAAATATTTTCTTTTTTTTCCCCAAACCCCTCTCCCACCCGCCCACTTCACTCTTCTAATTGTCCTTCCGCAAAGCTCCCTGGTGAGTCCATGCATTCTCACGCGGAATTTTTATCAAATTGAATCCTGAAATAACGCTACCACTACTTGTTTGTTCAAACCATAGGCTTGTACATCTTGGTAAGGGATTTTGGGAAGGCTTACAAACAGAGGGGCTTATATCCGAGGGGGGCTTACAACCAGAACAAAAAAGAGCTTCGAAACAAGCGATAGCAGTGCTGATCAAAAGACATTTTTAATTTACTGATTTTTAATTAAGATTCAATGCGTCTTAATAAATTGAATTCATATCAGTATATTTTTAATAAGAGTGGGGTTTATACCCAGATGGGGCCCAAAATCGGATGTATTTTTTGTTTACTGGTAGATGGGGGATGATTCAAGGTACCTTCTCGACTTTCTCAAAGTCCTTCACTTCTCATTTCCGGTTCTGGTAGTTGGCCCCCGCACGAAGAAGCTCTCGCTCTCTAGCTCACTTTTGCCTCAGAAAACGTTAAAAAATCTACCGCTAGCGCTTCGCACTCGTGAAAATAATTGAGCTCGACTTGTAGGCAAGTCTAGGTACTTTCTTGCCCCGAGGGATGTTGAAATTTCGAATTGATCGGCGCATAATCCGTTTGATGACATGCTGTCCGTCGAGAGCGAAGACGAATTTTAAAATACCCATATTACCTTACGGTATATTTGCTTTCCTTCCGACAACGTTTGTTGAAATAGCTGTTTAATTTGCTCGGCGTTATGGCACTTACAACATTATTTCATGAGAGAAAGGTTGTTGCGTGCCGGTATGTGGAGTTAAGTGTAGGTGTTTTCAATGCTACTGATCAAGTCTGATTTCTGAAGCAAAACATTTTTGTATACCTTAAAATCGTAGTATTTCTCATGGCTAATCCATACAATAAAAATCCACTTCATAATGGACCTCGTTCGAGATAAGAAATGATCTTTTGCATAGGTATTAACCAAATATCTGATATTTTCTCCAAACAGAACGGGGACTAGGAAAGAAGCTAAAACACGAGCAAAGCCGATTCTCAACCGGCGAACGCGCTATAAAAGTTTCGACAAGCGCAACAGTTAGATTATATTAAACTGAGCCAGCTATGAGTAACTATCATCTTAAGTATAGTATTGAAAGTTTTATAACCAGAAAAAAGAGTAAATAACGTGGTTCTTTACCTTTTATCCTGTTAATGAACTGTCAGTTTCATCCGTTGTGGTCGAAGCAAAATATTTTGCAGGGTCTCTCGTTGCACTGTTTCGTAAAGCTTTAGCTTTCCAACGTTACCCTAGTCCAGAAGATACAATTATCAAACACTTAATTTTTGAACTTGTCGAAATTAAAACGTTCTGTAGAGCAAAAATATTTCTGGAGAAGTTGGAAATTGCGACTTTTCTTTTAGAATGCAAATGAAGAAACAACTTCAGCAGCCGTAAATATTCAAATTTTTCCCGCGCAGGAGCAGGCGGGAAGCATGACCACTGACGTAACCACTGACGTTGCATGTAAATGGTGACGTCAGAAGTTTTCAATGTGGCCGCTCATTTTTTACAGGGAAGATGTGATTTGAGGGGAGAAATGCCAAAACATATGACCTCAAAGGGGAACAGGCTTAAAAATAAGCCTTCCTTTACACAATAATAATGTAATTGACCAGAAATGTATTAAATAAAACCCTTAAATGTTATACGAAATGACCATAAATGTAATAAAACCCTCCAATGCAAAGAGAACCGTCTTTGCTCGAAAGAGCGTCCCCTTTAAATTTGACCCAAATATGGGCTACAGAAAAGTTAAATCTTCCCGAGGATGTATAGCCTCGTTCCTCCCACATTATTGTGTACCCAACAGCAACCCTCTCTTGGTTTAACCTTTTTTGAGGGGAGAGGAGGAGGGGGTAATCACCACGACCGGGCAACAAAAACCAAAAATAAATAATAAAACAGAAGTAAAGAGGGGGTTATGACATATTTCAGGAAAGTAAAGGAGCTTATTATATATTACAGGAACTACCCATCAATTTTAATAATACTTAATTAAAGTGGGTTTATGATATTTTAAAGGAGTTATCCATCAATAATTTAATCGTACAGTTCGCACCTTAGGTGATAAAACTTCACCAATTTATTCTGCGTGCACCCTCTTCCGGCAAATCGAGATTTTATGTGGTATTGTAATTGTATATTTCAACTGTAAGTACATTGCTTATCACGATACTGACGCGCGTCCTGCACTCGAGGACCAGAAGCGCTTAGCTTAGTTCATTGAGAACGCAATGCTTTTCAGAGTTTCACCAACAAACCCACTGAATCAGTGAAAATGCCTGAAGTCTCTGTAAAATAGTTTCAGAGAGTAGCCTGAGTATATGTAGAAGTGAAAGCAAAATCAAACTCGTTTATTACTATGTATGAAAATATGTTCGCCTTGACGTCCAACATATGTTTTTTCATGTTATTTTAGACACAGTGTAGTGTTTACAAGAAGAAGGCGGCTCTCTACCAATTGAAGAGGGATGTTCACTCGTATCCCAAATACAGGTTAATATTCTAGACACTCGATACTTATTATTTAGACGCTATAGTTCTTTTTCGAATACGCACATGGAAAGTTTATAAAAACTAGTTTGTTAGTGCCCTTTTGATCAGACATTATATACGTGAAATGATGTCATCAGCAGTAATTTAATATTATAAATTTAAAACGATACGAGACATTTAGGGCAAAAACGGAGTACACAGGCCACCCCTATAATGCGCTTTGTTGATATGTGTGAAGGTCAAACCGCAAAACAGTCGGTTTTTTTCTCAAAATCAGTAAAGAAATCGGTAAACCGTGGCGTAAGAGTCTTGAGAGCGCGAAGCGTGCGAGCCTCACACTCTCCCCAGTCTCGCTCTCCGTTTTCAGCTTCGTTCCAGGCCTTTTGTTTGACTGCTCTCGTGTACTTAAATATGTAAAAATAGGGACTGTGAAGGTCGACAAGTAAAACGGTATGAAATGCACTCTTAGTGCTGATTTATACTGATGTTTCAAATTCCTGCAATAGTATACATTAAGCCCTTCTGGGTCGTTTACAACAACAGAGAAAACCCATCAAGCATCAAATGTAGCTATTTATAAAATAACAGTGTCCTTTGGTTCATTCCAGAGTCATTGGCTCGCTGTCCAACTTCAAGAAATTTGCGAAGGCCTTCAATTGCCCGTCTGGAAGCGAAATGAACCCAGTGAAGAAGTGCTCTGTATGGTGATGATCCACTTTCGATTTACACTACACGGACATCTAAGGAAAAAACACCTGCAACTGTCCTTGGGCCCACAGAACTGTTCGTAATACTGAGATATCCGTATTCATAGAGGTGTTCGTTATCATAGTAGTTGACAGATTTCAATTGCAGGTGTTATAGTCACAGATATACCACCCAAGAAATAGGCAGTGATGACGCTTGTTTTCAATATGCAGTGACACACATTTCCTTGTTAAATAACTGCAGATAAGCAACAAAGTACCTTTAGAGGGTGAACGATAAGACCGACACACAGATCAGTTATCTTTGACTCTGAAGATGATTACCGAACAGGACCTCGAAAGTCACTGTCAACAACAGTCACTGTCAACAGCAACAGTCCTATTCAGAGCTACGTTCACCCGGACGATCACAAGCAACCTCCTTATGAAACATAACAGGCTGATGCGCCCTAAATCAAAGTTATCCGATAAAACTGGAGAAAAAAACTTGTCAAGCAGATACTGATGAACTTAACGGAATATGCGTGTCCTGTTGAACACTCTTCAGTGGAATTTCGTAGCCTACAGTTGATGTAATTCGTTAATAAAGCCTATATTAAAGTGTGTTCCTCCATATCTAGTAGTGGAATGATAAAATTTCTTTGTATATGTTGATTAATCTAGTTTCGCGTAACAATCTTATAATGGAAACAAAAGGCCTGCCTAAGCTTGCCTGGTCTATACTTACTTAAAAACGCACAAATTTCGAAAGAGCTATATTTCTGAACAAACCGATTTGCCACACAAAGTTTATTCTTGAATTTTCCAAGGCGTAATGGCCCACTAGGCCCAACGGGCCATTTTCAGTGTTTGGGAGGCGTTCTTTATTATGTTAGAAGTAGGGATTGTAAGACGATTGGTATCCATTGGGCCTACAGAACTTTCCGTAATACTGAAATCCCTGACTTACAGAGGTGTTCTCATTTGCCTCCGGGTGAAAAATCACATTGACAGCTGGGGTAGTAGCCAAACCATAGAAGAAATAGGTGAAAAAAAATATTCAAGTAAGTTCATTGAATTTACAGTTCATCTCAGAGCCCGAAAGTTTTTCTGTCCTCGTACATCGTACTTTCTTTCCAAGGGAAGTGTTTTCATGATGTAGGACGCCATGAAACAGATCTTGATTTTTTGTAGTATTTTTAACATGCATAGACGTTGTCACGGTTTTCGACGCCATCTTGACGAGTTGGCAAACGTGTGAGAAATTACAGTGTTTATATTAGAATCTACTGTCAAATAACTTCCGTAAAACGGCTGTTCTGAAAAAAATATGAATCGTAAACTAAAGGTACAAAGCAAAGGATTGTACTAAAAAAATTTGGGGGCGTACCTGTGCTTAAATTTCTCCAGAGGCTTGCTTTAGATTTTCCATATATTTGTCTGTAATTTTTCCTGGGATTTTCTTACAGACAAATGTATAGAAAATTTTGAAAAGTTGTTCTAGGTCTTCTAGTGGAAGTAACGCCCTCAATTTTTTCAGTAGAATCCTTAGGAGTAAAGCTTTAGTTTAAAATTCAAATTTGGTCAACTCCACCTGGTCATGAAGAATTAGCTGGAGGATTTGAGCTAATCAGAAACGGATAAATATTTTAAATGATATATATGATAAAGTGTTAGTATTTTGCGCCTACAGTCAGTCTACAAAACATAAAAAAACCGAGGGCGTATTAGCAATGAATTATGTAACAGCCTTAGTTTTACAATATTTAATAAAGTGAAGTGAGGTGAGGCCTGACGGGCTTCTTTGTTTTACGTACTTGTTAGCTTTCAGTTCCACTCTCCGCACACAAAGTTGAATAGCATTTCACTTACCAGTCCCCGCTCTGATCTAGTGACTGGGTCCTTGTACACTTGAGGAATACCAAAAGTTCTCTTCATTTAATTATTGAATTGTATCGTTGTTTGAAAGTATTTCAGGGTAAAACCTTTTCCTAGATACTACCATGTCAAGTGAACTTGAACGAGGTGCATTATTTGCAAGTGCCACGAGGATGTAAATGTCAATCAAATGTGACGTATTTACTATCCAGTATAGTTTTTATACTCTGAACGCTTGCTTCTTTCGAACCCTGGCTGTAATCGATGCAAGCTTGAGCTATATATATCATCATTAGTACTCTATTGCTGGCTGTGTTCTCCTAAGGCTAAAAATGGACCCAGATACAGACGATTGTCGGCAATTGATCGAAGAAGAAGGCGGGATCAGCATAACCTACCGTCTCTCGGACCCAGATACAGACGATTGTCCGCAATTGATCGAAGAAGAAGGCGAGATCAGCATAACCTACCGTCTCCGGGACCCAGATACAGACGATTGTCCGCAATTGATCGGAGAAGAAGGCGGGATCAGCATAACCTACCGTCTCCGTCTGCTCTGCACATGTCGAGCGATTGCCGCCATTATTTTGATTGTGCTACTTATAGTCATTGTGATAGTTGTGTTTCGTGTTGTATTTGGCATCATAAACAAATCTGCGAAGTCCAACTCTGTGAAAGGTACTTATTTGTCATCTTAGAATGTAACCTAATGTATTGAACTTGTAGACATTTGTCATTTTAGAACTTAAGCTAATGTATTGAGATTGTAGATTCATTACTTAAGGCCTCGCCCATTGGACCACGTGCAGAAAGCAGCCATGGCTGCATGCAGATTCTAGGATGAATTGTATTAATATAGAGCAATCGTAGATTTAGCTTATATACTGATCGAACGTGTTTATGCCGGTTCAGTTAATTTAAGCCAAGGAGGTGGCGTGCAAAAAAATCCCAAAATGCCAGGTAAACCCCAATTTCTTTTGATTTACAGACAAAGGTAATCTATGACGTGCGGCAGTACTCCGAAAAAACCTGATAAATCGGTAGTAGTCTACTATGTTACGAGATAAGCCCCATTGGTGCCTAGTCAGTGCCTAGCGAGTGCCTAGTCATTGCCTAATGGTGCATACTAATCAAGTGCCTAGTCACTGCCTTCCTGCATACTAATTAAGTGCCTAGTCACGGTCTAGCCAGCTAGGTGAAAATGCGTTCCTCCATCTAATAACTGTCTTCCTGCATACTAATTCGGTATGGGCTTACTAATGTAAACAAGACATTGCTAGTTGGCAAGAGGTGGCTTAGCATCTCGCTGAGGACTCAGCTGGTCTTTAAAGGGTACAATAACACGAACAGGGTCAGATTTAGGTATTTAGGTATTTTATTTATTTGCCACACAATTACAATAATTACTTAAAGATGCCAAAAGAAAAAAAAAATGTAGGAAGAGATGGCGAGGAGGCCTAAAAGAAACTATAGAGCTTATGTTAATTAGGCCTCCCCAATTACAATTTTTCGAAGATGGCATAAAAATTACGGCGACGGGTACAATATAATATCAGGTGAAAAATTAAACTAATCAATATTACGGAAGTTTACATGTACAAATGTTGAATATTAAAAGGCTTTTTCCCAAGATTTTTGTTGAAGTATACTAATAATTATTACAAATAAATGCCTTAAGTGCTCTTTTAAAGGAGAAAGGTGAGGAAGCGTTGATGATGTTGGTGTTTAAGGTGCTGTAAAATTTAGGTCCTTGATAAAAAACGGAAAAGATGAATCAAAAACTGCCGCGGGTGATGAAACAGGTCAGTTGATCAGAAACTTTTGTGGCAATAAAGCGTGACATAGTAGAGTTAATCTAACTGAGCTGCTGCAAAGCAAACCAGTAAGAAAACAATTTCCAGGAAGGCAGCATATGTGTACTAAAGCCCTCTGCTGACAAGCATAAAGGAAAGGTAAGATTCCGTACAGCCTCATGCATGCAGCAATTTCATACTATGTCACATAAATATTTAATATGAATGGCGTCGGAAAATGTGTGCATAATAAATGTATGGGTCTGCACGGAACTCTTACCATCACTTTTCATGGAGTTAATCAAACCAATTGATCTTACTTGACGAATCATTATCGATTAAATTGATTATATCGATTGCCTTTCAATCATCGACTTTCATTGACTGGGCACTCCAGCTCAGACGCCCCGAACGTCAATATTTTTACATCTTCTGCACAAGTAATTGTACAGCAATTCAGAATAGTTGTCTAGTGGTACATACCGCTATCAAAACAGGGGCACCCAACGAGAATATAGTTCAAAACCACTTATTAAACATAGCATTGTTAGCGTATTTTAGTATTTAAACGGTAGATATAGGCATATTTTTATCCCCTAAGAGTTTTTCATCCGTTCGGAGTTCCTAGGTAAAAGTCTAATGACCCGAAAATTATAGGGATCAAAACTTACCTTTTCGAAAATTTCAGCCAGAAAAAAGACTCCCGAAAATTCTAGGTGACCTTTTTACGGTAAAAATCCGTTAAAAATGGGCAATTATACCGTTTTTTAGACGTTCGAAAATCCTAGGAGAGGCAGACAAGCAAGACATTTTACAACAAATGTTTCGAAACTTCTAGATCTCAAATCATCTTCCGAACACATATTTTCCGAAAATTGACGTTGGGTGCCCCTGATCAAAAGCCCACTCTGGTTCCGTCTTTGGATATCTGCCATTTATTAACTCCATCATTATCACCCCAAAGGAGAAAATGTCGATTTTGATGCTGTACTCGACTTTTGGTGATGAACGGCTTGGTGAATACGTCTCTGGAGCAGCGTAAGCTGGAGTTGCGGGAACTGGAGAAGCAAGCATTTTTTGATCTCGCGAAAAGAACTTTGCAAGGCCAAGATCGGCTATCTTGGCTTGCCTATCTTCAGTCAAAAGTACATTTTTACTTGCCAAATCTCGATGAATTTTCGGAGGGTTGCATTCATAGTGCAGGTAAGCAAGACCTTCTGCTACATCCAGCACAAATTTCAAAGATTCCGGAATCCGGATTCCCTTACAGGGGAAGATTCAGTTTTAACAAGATTGAAAAACGAGTACATTGTGCCACCAACGCAAATAAACTTGTAAGATTAAACGGTTACGTTCTAGTACCCGCGAGTGCAAGATTAAAGATTTTACGCTGCATGGTTTAATCATTTTGGATTATTTGTTGTTCGTCCGTTCGCCAAGGTCGGTGACGACCCTTTTACTTGCTTTGCCGCAAGCGTGCAGCACCGACTTTACTTTTCCCACTAAAGTTTCAGTTTCACATTCTCTTCAAGTTCTGCCATCCTACACAAGCGAAAGACAAGCAATAACTTCCAATCACAGATCGTGTAAAACAAAGACTGTAACCAAATTTCAGTGCTCTTTTCTGTAGATTATCTATTAGTCTCAGCTATTTAGCAATTATTGAATGAGGATGAGTATGATCTGACGAAGTATGAAGTTCCTGGAGGGTGTTATTCGCCTCGTTCAGATCATTCGAAAACTGAATTCAGTGGCAAAATTGTTTTATTATTCATTCAACATAATTTATATTTTAATAACAAACTAATGCTTACCTCGATCGATGTAAACTGGGGTTCCGTCTCCATTTCCCTGATCCTCGGTAAGGTGTATTTTTACTGTTCTTGCTGTGTTTTTAGGCAATGGTACATTTCGGCTATTTCTTCTTCGTAAAGCGTGTGAATGTTTCCGCCAATTTCTCCAGCTATACCAAAACAGCTGAGCTAACCCAAACTCGTCCCCAGGGCTTCTCTGTTTCCATGCCTTTTTCTGTGGTTATCTTGCATCAATGATGTCATTTTTTTTCTTTGGTCAACTCTAGCTGGTCACGAAGAATTAGCCAGAGGATTTGAGCTAATCAGAAACAGAGAAATATTTTGAATGAATAATAAAGTGTTAGTATTTGGCGCCCACAGTCAGTCTACAAAACATGTAGCAGCGGCTCTAAGGTCTCTCCTAATTGATCGCAGGAAACAATCACATGTCATTCTTCCAACAGTATTGTTTGGAGTCAGGGAAACGCACCATTGATGACTTCTCTTCCGAGCAGCTGCTACATGACCCGAGGGCGTATTAGCAATGAATTATGTAATAGCCTTAGTTTTACCATATTAATAAAGACAACGCAGAGTAATTTTCAAGGAGTTCTAATAACTCCTCTAGTGGGGTTAATTTAACTCCTTACAGTGGAGTTATTTTTTGGCGTTATTTTAACTCCAAAAAGGAGTTTAAAGAATTCTTTTTCAGGAGTGAAAATGACCCCAGATATTGAGGAGTTATCCTATACCTAAAATTGAAGCCTGACGGGCTTCTTTAATTTGTATTATGTACTTGTTTAGCTTTCAGTTTCTCTATCCGAGCACAACGTTGAATAAAATTTCACTTTCCAGTCTTCGCTCTATTAACTGGGGCTTTTTGTACACTTGAGGAATACCAAAAGTTCTCAGTCTTCATTTAATTACTAAATTGTATCGTTGTTTTGAAGTGTTTCAGGCTAATATCTTTGCCTAGATTTGACACGTCAAATGAACTTGAACAAGGTGAATTATTTGCAAGTGTCACGAGGAAGTAACTGTCAATCAAATATGAGGTAATTGCTCTTAAGTATAGCTTTATACTCCTGCACCGGAACGCTTGCTTCTTTCGAGCTCTGGCTGAAATCGATGCAAGCTTGAGCTATATACATCATCATTAGAGAAATTACTCTATTGCTGGCCGTGTTCTCCTAAGGCTGAAAATGGATCCAGTTACAGACGATAGTGCGCAGTTGATCGAAGAAGAAGGCGGGATCAGTATAACCTACCGTCTCCGTCCGCACTGCACAGGGAACAAATGTCGAGCGATTGCCGGCGTTACTTTGATTGTGCTACTTATAATCATTGGGATCGTTGTGTTTGGTGTTGTATTTGGCATCAAAAACAAGTCTCCGAAGTCCAACTCTGTGAAAGGTACTCATTTGTCATTTTAGAATGTAAGCTAACGTATTGAGATTGTAGATTCATTACTTAAGGCCTCGCCCATCGGACCACGTGTAGAAAGCAGCCATGCATGGTTGCATGCAGATTTTAGGGTGAATTGTATTAATATAGAGCAATCGTAGATTTAGCTTATATACTGATCGAATTAACGTGTTTATGCCAGTATGCCAGTTCAGTTAATGTAAGTCAAAGAGGTGGCGTGAGAAAAAAATGCTAAAATGCGAGGTAAACCCCATTTTCTTTTGATTTACAGACAAAGGTAATCTGTGACGTGCGGCAGTACTCCGAAAAAACCTGATAAATCGGTACTCATAGTTTCACGATGACCGAAGCAAGCAATTTACGGTCGATTTGTTTTAAAATACTCATATTAGTATCCTGTTTTTAAGCAGAAATAAACTGGCTCTCGAAGAAAAAAATGCAACCGTTATTGATCAATCATTGTCGTCCTTTATTCCAAATAACGAAATAATTTGTTCTCACTCTACTGCCGGTCAAATATACCTTGTTGATAATTGTCGGTCATGAGAGATTCTATTTTTATATACCACCTTCAATTAGCTATACCTTGCACATTCCAAATCCATTATATATTAAAATATGTACCTTCCTTATGTGAATTTGGAGTATTATTGGAGCCTTTAAACAGTTGTATCAATGAAAATGTAAAACCGAAACACGTTCCTCGCAGAGAGTACGGGAATTTTAAAAGTACAGGCCTTACGTATTTACTAACATTTCGAAGTCTCCTCCAATTCCAAATAAAAGCTCTTTAATTTATACCCGCTTATCATATGGCTCTTACTCCGATAAGCAATTAACGACAAAATGAAAATGAAAGTTGAAAAGTAACGAACCTCGTTGCTTTCCGAAACGGCAGCCTTCTCTTATCACTACTTTCGGTGGGTCGCTACTTAATCGGAACTTTACGGTAATTTGTTTGAATGATTTTTCGGGACGTTAAGTCCCAGACATAGTTCCACTAACAATTGCGGGACTTTGAAGAACAATCTATATATTGCTCACATCGCGGATCGGCAATTTTATATAATAAACGGACAGAGCAGATCAAATTAAAATTACGAGCTTTCTGATGATTAACTTAAACCTTGGAAGCCTTTCCATCAATGAAGTGATCTACTAACAACAGCCATACCAGGTACAAGCAAAATTCAAGCCTCTTTGGACAAAAATTTGCTCAAATCACGTTAACGCAATATAGCACCGAAGAGGAACAAACTTTCCAATAAACTGTCTCGACAGGCTTTTCCTACATCAATTTTTTTCCTCAAATGCCTATTTCAATGTAATCAGTTTTTCGATTACCGTGCAAAATTCTCATTCGTGCCATTTCATGTGCTTGATATTGGTAAACAAAAAGTCTTTTAAGTGCACGGCTAGGCGGTAGGAAAATTCTTGGAATTTTGAATTGTTAATTACCTCAAGTCACATGGTGCACACAATGAATGTAAACCAGCTAGTGGGATCAATCAGTCATTTACAGGCATGGCTAGTCACAAGTTTATTAGTTAATTAACCCTCGGGCGTACATGCAAATTCTACATACCCCCCACCGTGGTACTAGTGAGTGTGTGTGTTAGTGTGTGTGTGTGTGTGTGTGGGGAGGGGGGGGAGGGGGTGATGGAACCCCTTCCAAGAGTTTTTGATATGTTGCGTTATTTCGAACTGATTTTGCCTTCAGTGGAAAGTCTTTATCTTCCAATTCTCTCAACAAGATGAGGTATATTTTATGGGTGATGGCGCTGCTGGAGGCCTGTGACGTCACCAACAATGGTCGCACTCTTGGCCGCGATCTTGGATTTTACCAAGAATTAGAAATCAGGTGAAAACCGCGATAAATGGAAATTCTTGTGTGCTGAACATGTAAAAAACACATAAATAAGCACTTGCATCATTTCATCCACAAGCTTTACTTTTATTGTTGAAAGAAGTTGAAAAAACATGGATTTTCACTCAAAAATGGCTTGAACACCTGCTACTTATGACGTCATATCTCGTAACCATAGAAACCGATCTCACTTAACCTGCCTCAAAATGCGCGCGAGGGATAAACGCACAGCTACTGAAAACGTCAGGAACTGATGTTTTATCGTCTAGGAAAAAAATAAAAAAAACCTGAGAGGGGGGTGGTAACCCCTTCCCCCTCCCCCTTGTACGTCCGAGGATATTCATGGAAACAGGTCTAGTTTAGTGCACTTATGAGTAGTGATAGTGTTTTTACTGAGGAGGCCTTTGCAGATACGTATTAATTTTTATTAGAAATTATCAGTTGTAGTTATATTTTTTATTGTACCAACCTGGGCGCAGTTGTTCGAAAGCCGATTAGCGCTTAACCCAGGGTTAAATTTAACCCAGGTCTCTTTTGGTCCGAAAGCATTTTCTCGGATTTTTCTCTGTTATTTTTAAGAGCATCCAATCATCAAGTTGTTGACAGAAAGAATTAAATTTAATTTAATTTTTAAGCTTTCATATCTGAATGCAAATTTCTGTACGAGCTGTACGAGCCCGAGTGGAATGAAACAGTTCTTTCATTGATAGATACTCGGTTTGCAAGGCTATTTGATACTTCAAGACCCAAACAGATCTTATGAGTTTGCAGTGTATGAGGGTATACTATGACAACAAATACTATCTACATAAGACCTAATCAAGACTCATTTCTGGATCAATTCATGTCTAATACATTTCTACATATCGATTTTGTCATGATTTCAGATATCTCCAGACAGCTAAACAAAGCAGTGAATCCTTGTGATGATTTTTACTCTTACACTTGCGGAGGGTTTTTCAAAAGTCATGAGCTCAGAGAAAATCAAAGCATGGAAACGGCCTTTTCTATCCTCAACGATGACAATATGAGAGTTATAAGGCAAACGTTACAGAATGGTACTTCTATTTACCCTCAGGTTTGAAATACTGAAAGCTTTTTTTAGTTTGCTGACTATTTACCTTTTTAATCCACCTGGTCCAGGTCCATGAATTCCCTGCTAAAACTAGACAAAATTAAAGAAAACTGTAGTGAGGCTTATTTTCTGCAATGTTAATGAACAAGCTACTAGTATTAATTAAAATGGCAAAGTTAAGAGTTTTAATTTGAATAGACTTCTAAAGAGTCACACCAGAACTTACACCTGAGGCTGTCAGAGTAAAAGAGACTTGGTCTTCGAAATATCCCTGGTCCCATTTCTAACATTTCAGAATCCGATATCTTAATTCAAAATGAATGGAAGATAAACCAAAGTGCTTTTCTTAGACGCACTTTGGTATGCGAACAAGCTCTCTCAACGCGGTTAAGGGCAAACAAGTTGCCACCCTCTCCGGCCCAGGTTGAGGCAAGTTTCTAAGCTTTTGGTATGCATCCACCGTTACTATGACAACTATTACTATAACTCACGTATGAACTAATATAATAATGTATTTCCCCAAGGCACTTACTCAAAGTTTCGGCTAAGAGTTGGAAGGTGGGATAGGGGAGCCTATTTCATGCTTCTTGATTATTGTCACTCCCAGATAACAAAAAAAAAATACTAGTCTAACCAACTGTATTGTTTACAGAGCTCATCCATAAGGAAAACCATCCAAATTTACAACTCTTGCGTAAATACAGCTGCTATCAACAACCGAGGAATAGCACCTTTAGTAAGCTTGATAGAGAAGTACGGTGGATGGAGTGTAACGGGACATGGACTAAACTCCTGGACAGTGCAAGAAAAAATGGGACACATCCAAAGAGACCTGAATGTACAGACTTTGCTGTCTGTATCGGTTAAGACGGATTTCATGGATTCCACTCGTAACATTCTTATGGTATGCAAAACATTTAACGAGTTGTGGCATGTTTGAAACCGCAAAACAGCCAAAGAATACCAGAGCAATCCATCCTTTCAGGGATCCAAGTTCTGTTTGCTTAAAACCAAAAACCTCACTGAATAATAAATCCAAAGCACCGTTCAGATGTTGATTAAAATTGAATACCAACTACTAAAATAAAAGAAAACTACGAAAAAAGCAAGAATCAAAACCGAAAAGGCTTTGAAAAATGATCACTTCCGCAATCTGAAATTTCCACTGTCCTGCAGTGCTCCGCAAGGAAGTAGGCAGGTAGTTGACTTAACAAGCGAATCACATAAAACAACAGTCTTTTAAATGACGAACATGTGGCCTTATTTCCTTGATCGCAAGGGATTGTGGAGAACGGAAACCTGTAAGTGTCTGAAAAAAACTTCTGCAATCACCAAGTTGAACTCACATTTAGTCTCCCTCGAAGCTGTTTTTGTTTCGTGTGATGAGACAAAAACGGCTGCGAGGGAGACTAAACTCACATTTAAAGGGCAGAAACGAGAATCGAACCACACCTTTAGCTTAGACCTCTTTGTAAATACCTCCGCACAGTTCATGCTTTGTAAGGGAGGTTGCTACAATGCAGGTCAGATATTCTTGAGTTTTCATATGCGAATTTATAATATTAGCTAACACTCAGGTGGTTCTATCAAATCTATTTACTAGATTAGTCCCTCAGTGCTTGGTATGAGTCAAAGCTACTATGACAAAAACACAGAAGATCCTGAGATATTAAAGGTTGGTTTAAGAAACATTTATTTCAGAAAAAAATGGGTATGAATCATGCTTTGCAAAATTACTGCCGTGTACATCGTGCGATCCATAGTAAGAAGGAAGAAAATTAATTACTACGTCCAGACTGAAAGTATAGCACAATTCAGATTATATTTTATCAATCTCCTTATAAATGCAGTAGATAAAGCTTCTTATTTGAACATCAGTAATATTTATAATATCTATCACCCATTTTGCGCAAATTATCATATGGGTTCCCGTGCGCATAAGATCAGGCAGTCTCTAGAGCGCACACTCATCATGCCTCTCTTGTATTAAACTAGTACTTCATAGAATCAGATGCCGGTTTTCTTGCGATCATTTTATCCCACTTCTTAAGCAAGCAACAGCTATATAAAAAAAGAAACTTAATGAGGCTGTTATTGCAGTTGATGACAGATTTCCCTACCTTTTACATACTTCAACTAGCGAAATTCCTACCCGTTTATATACCTGAAGCCTGAAAAAGGAATTCCTTTCGGGCGGAGCCTCGCCTTACAGGCCATTATAGGGAGTACCCCCCGACCTCTGTAAACCCCAATACAACTGAATCAGCTGAGTTGATTTATTATCAAACAGTACATTTAACTTTTTTGTAATCTTCTTCTCAGCTAATTAATGAATATAAAAAATATTCACCAATTAACTTTTAATATAGAGATCTCATTATTTCATTTCACATGTGCGATACATGCGCTGACTTCGAACCACCTTGGGAAAAGCAAATTGGTTCCAAAGGCAGATCTTCAGAAGGCTTCAGAATGCAGCGTAGATGAATTTTATGGCTTTAAAAAGTCGAAAACACGTTCTGGTTTTGTGATTGATTCATATTTAAAATACAGTGCGTTTACAGGAGTTAAAAGGGACTTTGACGATCTAAAAGTCCTTCTTTTTTCAAGGTTGGTTACGCCATTTTAAAGGACTTTTCATACCTGTTTGGCGCGAAATTCACCGGTCGAAAATTCTACCGGTGACGTCATGACAAATAACCAATAAGACAGTGAGTGATATTTCACGCGGCTCCCGACACAGCATATTTTTATCATTTTTTTCCCGCGTGAATTTATAATATAATTCAAATCCATTCGAGCGAACTTGACAAATCGACCTCGAGACTCGCTCGGTTGCCGGGCGACTTATTAGAGGTCGACTTGTAACAAGTCTAAAAGGGACTCAAAGTTCTAAACTAGGTATGTGAAAGGGGTACCATTTGTCAGTAGAAGGAATACGAAAGGGGTACCTTTTTCGTGACAAATGATACACAAAAGGGTAAAAAAGCTTTGTTGAGCCCCCCCGGGACACAGGTTCACGTGTGACTCCAATTCTACCCATTAATTTGTCGAAGATTGAAGACATAATGATAATTGAATTTTACCAACTCGATCACTCATTCCCTTTTTTTCTTTACATTTAGATTCAACGCGCGTACAAAAAGTACATGAAAACTATTGCAGGTCTACTTGGAGGAGGATCAGATGCAAAGCAGAAGATGATGCGGATATATAACTTCGAAAGAGACATTGCCAATGTAAGTTATGTTTCAGATATCGTAATAAATTGAAGGAGGAACGACTAAAAACGATTGTTCCCCTAACAAAAATCTAACTGTCGCAACCACTCATTGGTGAGATGCCAGAGTAAATCTGGTGCAATGGACTCCTTCACGGTCTTTTTGCGTGGACCAGTTAGCGAAAATCCGTCTACACTGCTGGTCGTTACAATCAGTAAATATTCCAAGTTTGAGGTTGATTTGTGATGTGTCCAAAATCGCGAAAATTTTCAGATGTATGTTTAGTGTTGTTAACACCATACAAGCGTTTGTAAAATTTTGTGACTTTGCGGAACTATACTCTTTGCTCGCTCCACAGACCTAATACCTTCAAGCTTTGCAAGTTTACTAACTTTAATGGGCTATTTTCCAGCTGTGTTCGTAGATATTCGCCCAGCCGGGGCCTTACTAAAAACTTGGGAAAACAGTCTATACCAACAAAGCCCGTATAAAAGATGCAGTACTTTTTAGGGGAAGCCACCCACTATTTCCGCGCAGTTGCTGACAGGATAATAACAACGCATACAAATGTAATGTTTTGCACTTAGAAACTTGGTGAACGCCTCAAACTGATATGAATAAAAATGTGAGGTGCATGCTCCCTTCATGGTATGCGGCGAACTCTTCATTCCTGTTTCAAAATAAAACATTTTACACTCCAGAATCGACTGATTTAAGACAGACTGTTAAGAATCCACCTGCTTAAATCCGCGAATGTTCCATGTGTTATGCTATTTTCCAGGTGGCCAGTGGCAAAGGATTCTCATATGACTTGGTGGAATCCCTTGAGCAGTACTATCATTCAAAACGATCCCTGGACTTATCTCTGGACAAGACCATATATAAATTTTGCTTGGACTCAACTTTCGACGTATGTATATTTAATATAGATCGGAGACACTAAGGAGAGCCAGGATACTTTTTTTAGTATTTCAGTTTTTAACTGAAGGATTACTTATCCCGAAATCCGTTCTAATTGGTGGCAAGTTCAATTGAATTTTTAAGGAATTTAGAGTTAACGACTTCTGTTCCAAGAATTTCTCTGGAAACTTATTTGACATACTTATCACATCAATAAAAGCCGATACCAGAAATTTTAAAAAAATATATCAGCAAAATGTTTTACAAGATAAAAAAAATATACAAATATATACAAATATATTTTTTACCAGTTAAATATAAGTATTATTTCATATTGTTGTTAACTGATATCTGCAGCTTTTCAAAAACGTTTCTTAGCCATCGCGTTAAGAGAAACAAAAAAGTTTTGACAAAACGTTCGTCATAGAACTTGCAAGTTCAAAATGGCGGATAACAAGCTTTCTGTTTTCAACTTTGCTGCAACTTAATTCCTTTCATGGTGCTTGCAATGAAATCAATATTTCGATCAGTTGACTACAACAATAAGCCCTTTTAGAAGTAAGCTAAAGCCTATGCAGATTGTGGCAACGTTTGGTTCGAAACGAGGGCGTGCAGAACGGGATCGTCTAGCCTGCGTAGCATGGCGGTTTAGGTGGGGCGCGTAAACAAGCTAAGGCGGGCGAGGGCAGTGAAAACACGAGCAGATTAGACCGGGAGCATTAAGAAACCACCCGCCCGGACTCGCGGCCTTTATGAGTAGCAGGGTGCCCGACAAAACCGCCATGCTACGCAGGCTACGGTTGGTCCAGGGCTTACAGGTGCCAAGCGGAGCAACATACAAGCAAGCCTAGCTGACTATCGAAGAAGAAGGAAAAGAAAACTAGAAGTTTAATAGGAAATTTAAACCGCAGTAGCGTACTCGTGTGGATGGTTGAATCTAAACCGAAACAACCACACCGAATTCGTGTGGCCGAAAATAATAGCGATCATAAGTCTACCAGGATTCGGAGGACGGGGCCTTAATAGTCATCGAAGTGTAAATATGTGTTTTCAATCGTCTACACGAAAGTTCCCAAATCCGTCGGATCCAAAAAAACAAAACAAAAAAAGTCTAGGAGAGTACTTTAAGAAGGATAGGGTTTCGACAAGAGAGATCCGATGAGTCCAGGGCGGTAAGTGGATTCACTGTATGGTTCCCCTGTGAATGGAAGGCCGATTTATGTAAAACAATATGAGGTTTCAAAAATTTCCGGTTTCGTGTGAACAGGGCCTAATTTATGGGAGGGATACTGTTGAACAACTTCAACCCAAAGGTTTTGCCTTTCTTCTTCTCATTAACCCAGATTTTTAACACATTACTTTAGTACTAAATTTTCAACTAGTACTATTTTTCCATCCACAGTTAGATTTTATCCTGGACTTCTTAAACACTGCGTTTTCGAACCAGGAAATTACTTTCAACTCTTGGGAAAGCGTTTTTTATGGTTCGGCATCTATCTTCTCAGACATTGCTTCGACTTATCAGACTACGTAAGTAAAAATGCTGGTTCTACTTCTTTATCACTAATTTATTTAATTAACGGATTGATAAATACGAGTAGCGTTTTATGAATAGCTCTGAGTTGTGTCTACGGAGTCAAATTTTCCCGTTAGTGGTGTACTTTTACATGTAAAAAAACGTCCTTATTTTTCTGGAATTCAGTTTCTATAAAATGAACATCCGGGCCCTTCTCGCCGCTTTTCCGATTTATTGTGACAAATTTTCTAACGTCTCTAACCAATTAATGCGCTGTTTTAGACACGAAAGAGCAGTAGACCTGTACCGTTCTAAGCCTCAGTCTTGTTTGACTGGTCCCCTTTAATCTGCACTTCCATTGTTTTCAGGGATAGGGGCATTGTTATGTGACAATCCCTATTGTTTTCCCAGCTAATGAAAAACAATCTTTCAAATAGGTGTGGGGTCGCCCCGAAAAAGAGAGGGTGTCGTCGGATTACACCTTAAACTAAAAAAGTCGTCAGTAAAAGATCAATGCATAATAAGTGCTAACAACGAAAACATAAAGATATGATATCATAATAGACAGCCCAAAGTCAATGTCTGCCTGCCTAAGTAACTGAAAAATACCATACGTTTATACACATAAAGGGCTGGGTTGCATAAAGAATCTTAAGATTATATTGCGGGAACTCGTATGTTCTGTCAAAAACATTAGGTTAATCAGGATAATGTTCCTGATTTTAATGCATCTTTCGATTGTTTTGAACAGGTTATTATTTTCAATAAATGGAAGGGCAGGTCACTGTCGTGGAACAAGAGGTCATTAGTATGTGTACTCAAACGGTGACAAGTGAAATTATTCCCTAATTTCACGAATACACCATTTGATTGCCTATTAATATCATGGCTGACGAACTACGTTAGCAATCGTGAATTTTTGACATGTTCATCCTGCATCGTATCGATCGAGAACTCCACTCTCTCACTTAATGTTTAGGCCTTAAATTTGGCTAAGTTCAGAATTTTCAAAAATGTTTGACAAACTCTACCTGTTAGAATCCTTCTTGATGTGCTCTTTCGAGTGTTCAGGTTTTCTAAAGCATCTTTTTGTGCCCTGACATCTTCATTCACGGCATTTTAAAACTTCGACGCCATCTTGACACTGAGACGTACGGAAGGTTGCCATGGCAATTTTGTAATTTCACATGTGAAATTACAAATTAACGCTGAAATTTCGCGCCAAAATTAAGGAGTCATTCGTCACCTATGATATTACTAGTAACAGTTGACACTACAGCAGCCCCCGCTCTTTATATAGTATTCTTGCTCCTTGTGTAGCTCTTTGAAAAATACCGATTCATAATGAAGATGTTCAGATCACACATATTCCATACAATAGGTGACATAAATATAAGAAATAAACGAAAGGTTCCATGCACAGTTTCGGTTCGATTTACACAGCTTTGATCAAAACATTCTCAGTTTCGATAATTCGAGAATAGTTTATTCTAAACCATAAAAAAAGATTTAATTAGAAGTTTAATTTTTCGCTATTTCTATTTCACTTTTTACATTTAGTTCATTTTATTTGCCGGAAAGGAAGCCTTAGAAATTAAAAGGACGTTTGATCAATTCACGCTCGCGCATTCTAGTCTTATTTTAAACTTTATAGCGGAAGGACATCTGTGAGCAGGGAATAAGTCAGCACAGAATTTGATGGTCGGCGAATTTCTGTAATCGTCCATAGTTCTGCTAGTGATAAGCTAGCCGTTGAATCATTCACTCATCTTGCTTGTTTTGGGCCGAGTCTTATTCCGGTCAAAAAGAGAGAAAGAGTGTCTGGCAAGGTTCAGCTGAAGATTTACAATGAAAGATTTGTGAACTCGTGTCTGGCAAACTCACTTCGTGTTAAAATATACACTGTTCTACGCACTTTATAACTTCATCTGCGCTTAACGAGTGTCTTTTGGTCCATAACTTTCATAACAACTGCTCCACAGAATGTCACTGATAACACGTAACGCAAAAGAGTATCGAAGTATGACTGCACAATTAATGTCAAAATTTTTTTTAAGCTTTTTGTGTTTTACGTCACCCTAACCATTTCGTACTTGCGGGCGCAAACAATAGAAACGTCATCATTACCTACCAATTTCTCGCGGCCCCTGATCAAGCAAATCGCGATTTTTTCTATATTGACTGTATGACTGTATATTTCAACTGTAAGTACTTTCCTTAATATACGCGCGAGTTACTAGAGTGCCTCCTCGGGATTTCGCCTTCTGGGCGAAATCCCTGCGGGGGCAATTACGAACAACAACCTAATGCTCCATTTCAGTGGTTACAATAATGACCTGCTGGTTCTAAAACAATGGAAAGGTGCATTACATCGGATAATGACGGCCTCGGAGCTCAGGCATTATCCTACATAAAATACTCAAGAGCCCTCTAAGAAGAACGTGTTATGTAACCAGTTTCCTACATGTCTAAAGGGCAACCATTCATGTGGTGATATTTGCTTTAATTAGCTCCCACGACATTATCAAGGACTACATAATGTGGCGAGTTGTTTCCCGGTACGTTTCGTCAATGCCTGATGTATTTGTTCAGGCTGAGCTTAAGTTTGACAAGACTGTGACTGGGGCGCGAGAATATCAAAGATGGTCTGCTTGTATTGAGCAAATGATGACACCAATGGACATGACTCTGGGGAGGATGTATGTTGATGCACATTTTGACGAAACAACTAAAACAACGGTAAAGTGATTCCTTTGTGTTAACGAGTTTTGAGTGTAAAGCAGCCGTATTTTTGGGCTGGTCATAGGAAGGTTGGGAAACGGGGTGTGAGACTGGGGAGAGACGGAAGAGTGAGGAAACGCACGAAAATTTTATGACGGTTCTCGGTCCATGGGTACGGCGATTAGGAGAGAAAATTCATTCTGATATGAGTTAAGTTGTTTCGATAGAGTTTTTTGGAGACCACACAGATATTTTTCAATCGCCTTTAAAGTGATTTTAGTCCAGACCAATCGCCATAAAATTTTCACCACTAACAGATCTTCGATTGAAGTTTGTAAAAATGTAGTTTTATGTGGTAACGCGCCGGCAACGATAAACAAAAATCTTTCAAATCGGATAAAGACGAATTTCGGTACATCTAGACCTACCATCTTTGAGTTTTTAGTTTCCCACGTGTTAGGTGGAAGTACTAGTCTCTAAAACAAAAAAAAAATGATAAAGAGGTCTTAAATTATTAGTCGAAAGGTGCACAATATAAACAGTCAAGGAAAAATAGATAATGAAGAATTGACAACTACTTTTACCAGGGGACACAGGCATCATGCACTAGATTTCAGTTTATAAACTGTTTTCTTAACGTTTTTTTTGTATTGTTTCTTTTATTTCCGTTACTGATCAGGTGTAGTTGCTTTGACACTTGCTGCTGTTTGCATCTGATGTTGTTAAAAGATCTTTCTTTTTGTTTCAGGTACAGGAAATGACGACTCTTATTCGCAAGGCCTTTATCAGTAACCTCGATTCAGCGGATTGGATGGATACAGAAACAAAAGAGGCTGCCAAAGAAAAGGTGTGGTTCAAAGTGGCACAGAAAATATTTGCCTGAATTTCAGTCATGCTGCCTCAGAATGCTGGAAACCCCACTTATGAGGATTTAAATTTCGAAATTTTATGAGTGTGCTTCCCAATCCCTTGGATACTTCTGCTCTAACTGGTCGTTCATTTTTAACTTGTTACTACAGATCTTATTTTTAACATAAAGCTTGCCTTGAAGAGAATATATTTAGCATATAAGTTTGAGATATGAAACCACGCAGGCAAATGTCTCTATCGGCAGGGCACAAACCAGAAAATAAATTCTATAACTCGGAGTAGTTCAGTTATTTAACAATTAATGAATGAGGCTGTGTATCTTATGAAAAATTATCGAGATCGAGGAGGGTGTTACGGCCTTGACGGATAACACCCTCCGAGATCTCCATAATTCTTCATATGATACAAAAGCCGTTTTATTATTCATTCAAAATAATTCCTAGTTTAAAAACATAGCTAAAAACAAGCTTACCTGCATCGATGTTAAGTTTATCTTCACCGAAGATAAACTTAACGTTTAGGTTTGTCCAGCTCCGCAAATATTCTCCAAATAGCAGATGTCGCCCTCCGAGTTGTCTTCTTGCTGTTTTTGCTATGTTTTTAGCCATTATTTCGCCTAGTTCCAGCTGTAGTTCTTACTCTTGAAACGAGTGAAGTGTCCGCCATTTTAAACAACTCAATCTTGTTCCCAGGTCTTCTCGGTTAACTGTGCATTAACCTGTAGAAGGCTGCATTTTCATCACACAAAATTCTTCCAAATTTGGTCATCAGTAACTGGTTATGGTGAATCATGCGTGTGCTTTTAGCCAATCAGAATTGGGGAAGTATTTTGAATGAATAATAATGCTTATTAATTAATTGTAAAGTTCAGAGTCACCAACTTTTGAGATCTGGACCCTGACCAGAAATTCTTTCTAAAATAATGGCACTAACACGTAATAAAATGTCATCATTGCAGGCCAATGCTATAAAAGAGGATGTGGGATACCCATTATACATAAAAGACGACTGGAAACTTGACCAACATTACTCCATGGTAATGTGGATATATCGTAATTTAGGCGAAACATCTTCCCTTGATTGAAATGACCTTTTGTGTTGCCTGTTGCCTGTTTACAAACAATAACTAGATAGTTGTGTCTGCACTGAGAAATCGTGCCGTTTAGTGGCATTGATTAGCCAAAATATCAGGGTTTATTAGGTAGAAGGAAAAGACAGTCTTTTCAAATCTCTTTTTCCCTAATAGGCCCTAAGAAGGCAGGGGCAACGGGGGGCGAAACCAGTAATGCAACATAGGTTTTTGTGCCTTTTGCCTCGCCCGCTTATTTTCACTTGTTTTTGTCTACAAGAGCAACAGAAATTAGTCCATCTCACGTGGCTAATCTCTGAGGAAATCAACTCATGTCATTGCTTATTATCTCGTCTAGTTTTATACATTTATTTTGTTTTGTTGTGTTTTCCAAAATCACCAGCTGACAATCGATGACAATTATTTTGAAAACACAGTGGCAATGAACAAGATGTTGGTCCAAAAAAACTTTGGCATGCTTCGTCAGCCAGTCAACAATGATTTGTAAGTAATATAATGCGGCTTGTCAGCCCATTTCAGCCAAAGAAGGCTGAAGTTTGATTCAGAATGAGCTTCATTTGATATTCCAGAGTTCACCAGTATATCCGTAAAATAGGACCTTCAGGAGAAACAGCAACTATAAGTCGTTCAGCTACCTTTAACATGTTGTTTCAAATGTATTAGTCAGTAATCATATTCCCCAACATTCTGATTCAGGCACTTAATTTACAACAACAAAAGTAACTGCTTTCCCTCTAGAAGCCACTTCTCTACTTAAGTATAAGCCACACTACGAGTAACAACTCGTACAAAATTATAAGTCATAAAATTTCAAAGTCTGGTTAGAATTTTGTTTTCTAAACTATCAATTACCAACATTTCGATTCTAAATTTTAAAACAAGTTATATACATATATCTACTCTTCTAGGTGGGGAATGGGCCCTGCACAAATCAATGGATATTACAATCCACAGCAAAATCGAATAGGTATGTGGGAGTTCCCAGTTCGTGGCAGGCATGTTGTAGTTGAGGTTGGTTAAAATAAAAATCCGTCAAAATTTTACCTTAGCTTCTACCTTGTTATAATGAAAACGAAAACCAAAAATAAACAAACAAACAAAAAAGTAGAAGAAAAACGTATAGAGGCCATCCGGAACACACAATATCAGAAAGATTTTACATTGCTCTAGAGATTCGGTCTAGAACTCGGAGCGGGTCGTGAGTTCAAAGCTCACTTGGACTTCGGGATTTTTTTTTTGAGCTTTCTCGTGTTTAATTTCTCCTTCTTCCAAATTGAAATACAGCATAGTTGACTGACTGATTTACGCTCAACCACAAGTCTTGTTATGATCTGAATAACAGCTTAGTCGTACCAATCCGCAACCCTGTTTAATTTTGTACTCATTTGTCTTTTTTTTTTCCTTAGTATTTTTGGCGGGAATCTTGCAATCACCTTTTTACAAGAAAAATACCCCAAAGTAAGTGATACGAAGTCGACTTCGTGACATTTTGTGGCTGTAAAACTGTTTGTAAACCACAGAGCTCGAGGCGAGATAAACGTCTGTCTAGAGAGATTTTTTATTATTATTATTTGATAAAAATTGCACAAAAAAGGGTAACCACGAAGCAGCAAACCTAGCTCAAATGGTCGTTGACACACACCCCTTTCTGACTGAAACCCTGACCTGCTCTTCCTAATTTAACAGAGGATAACGTCACGGAGGGTCTCCGTTATATTGTGGTTATTCTTTACATCTGAGGTTTTAAGTGCATCATAATGTTATGAAACAAATTACATACTGCTTTCTTTCGCCAGGTATCTCAACTATGGTTCACTGGCAATGGTCATTGGACATGAAATTACC
The DNA here is from genome assembly GCA_022179025.1 of Porites australiensis. NCBI lineage: Eukaryota > Metazoa > Cnidaria > Anthozoa > Scleractinia > Poritidae > Porites > Porites australiensis. The sequence continues at coordinate 19,341 of BOPM01000171.1, read as the reverse complement.
CACGGATTCGACAATAGAGGTATTTTTTCAGTTAAAGATTCTGCAGGCATAAAAGTTTTCAGAGGACACGAAACTGAATACATCAAACTTAATGAACATGAGACTTACACGTTACGAATTGCTAGGAAGATCCTGGAACAAACAAAGTCAATTTTTGTGGAAAAAGGAGAAAATAGGCTTTAAAAAAGTCAAGAACAGACCACACTGTTTTATATTTCATATAGTCAAGATTTAAACATAGTAATGTCTTTCTATTTTCTGTAAGTTCAGACGACATGGGAAAATTGTGATGTGTTCGTTTTTATTACTAAGTAACATCGATTTTCACAGCTTAATTCTAAGTTTCTTGGTAAGAATTCGTGCGCATGACAGAGGGGAAAATGCTGACGCCGTCATTGCATCTTTCACATCGTCCATGACTACTCTTATAGACAATAGTCTCGACCAATGAGCCTACGACAATATCTACACCAGCTTTTTTTTATGTACACCAAGCTGTTTCGTATATTCTTATCTCTGCCCTTTGTAGGTCGTCTTTTTGATAAAAATGGGAATTTTAAGGATTGGTGGTCTTACGAATCGGAGTCTAACTTCAAAGATAGGAGCCAATGTCTTGTTGATCAGTACAGCAACTACGAGGTGTTTGGAGAATACGTAAGTATATAGCTCAATAACTTTAGGGGCAAGGATTCTCTAAGTCTCCTGTGTCGTAAAAATCGTAAAATTAATCCCAAATAAATCATTGTTATAAAGCCAAAAGAAAGAACTTTTGGCTAAGATACTAGGTAGTACTAGAAGTGCTAGCCCTTTTCAAAAATACGATGTTATTACACCCCAGAAATCTGTAACCTGGTTAAAAAGACATCCTGGGGACGAGGAGGAAAAAATACGTCGTCGGTGCGGGGTTGAAGAGGAGCGGAATTGCAACAGCTTGTTTGAAACGTACTGTCTTACTATTATAGGGTTCCAAACAGTTACAATTATGAACATTTTTATAATAATTTAACGTTGTACTTATTACACTATTTATTATTCTTTACGCAGATAGACGGTCAACAGACGTTGGGTGAAAACATCGCTGACAACGGAGGGATAAAACTAGCATACGAAGTAAGTTGGCTTATGAACAAAGATGGAAGGGTTTTCATTGTTAGCAGTGAAAAAAGCAAAGTAAAACTCACAAAAAACACTAACTACTTTAATACATGGTGTAACCTTCTTGCTTGCACAATAGCTGATTTTTCATTTTTGTATTTTCATCTCAGTGATTTAACTGTTTGTTATTCTAACTATTTTTAGTAGACCTTGGTAGCATTTGTTGCTTTACCTTTTTTTTTAAAGATCATTCTCAGTATAGAGTCATGTGACTGTGTTAAGATTCTCTGCTATTTTATTGCATTGTTTTACACTTGCAATACATTGTATCAGTTGCCATGGCATATGGAAAAATATATGGAAATTTTTTTTTTTAGAACAACGAGCAACAACAGAGACTGAGATATTCTTACAGGTCATTGTGGGGTGCTATTTTCTCCCTTTTTGTTTGTTTCTTTTTACTTTTGGCCAGAAAGAATTGATTCAGTCGCAGATCTACACTATGCAACGATATTATTACAAGAGCCGATTACCCGATTGAGGTCAATCACTCGAAGAGCTTGTATGAGAGATGAAGGCTCCGGGTAATCAGCTCCTAACAAGAGCCATAATGTGACCCATTATGGCTCTTGGCTCCTAATTATTGATATTAATCTTGATTTCTTCTGTCAAATTCCCTTGTACTTCAGGCATACCAGTCCTGGGTGAAGGCCAATGGAAGGGAGAATCCTTTACCTGATCTTGCAATGAGCGTGGATCAACTTTTCTTTATCGGATTTGCAACGGTATGTTTTAATACTCCGGCGTTCTTTCCACCGTCGCCGTTGCCCGTCGTGGTTGCTTAGGGAAGGACCATAAGAAAAGTAAAGGGGGTGGGGAGTCCTGCTTCAGCGTGGAAATTTTTTTGGCTCGCTATGTGTGCATGTTTATTTTTTTTTTCTGCCTGTCCCAGCTGTGTGCAGTTTTTTCTCGTATAATTTTTCATGTAGATTTTTTCTTTTTGTTTTTTCTTTCCCAACTCCCGCCCTCTTCACTTCTCTATTTGTCCTACCGCAAAGCCCCCTTTCAACATCTTGATTCTTGGAAAAACGCTACAACGGCTTGTTTGTTAAAACCCTGGGCTTATACATCGTCGTAAGGGGTTTTAAGAAGGCTTATAAAAGGAAGGGCGTATAACCGGAATAGAAAAAGTGCTTCGAAACAAGCTATAGCGGTGCTGATCAAAATACGTTTTTAATTTACTGATAGCCTAGGACCAGGCTCCGGATCAGGAGAAAAAAGAGAAAAATATTGGTGTGCGCGATAGTCTGGGGAGGCCTGTGCCCCCTTTTCCCCCACTGCCGAGCAAATGTCGAGCCTGGTTCCAGGCAACAAATTTACTGATTTTTAATTAAGCTTCAATACTATACTTCATAATTAATCGAATTCATATCAGTTTATTTTTAATAAGAGGGAATTTATACCCAGGGGGGTTAAAATCGGATTGTTGAAAGAGCTGCTTAATTTTCTCGTCGCTATAGCACTTGCAACATTATTACATGAGAGAAAGGCTGTTGCGTGCCGGTATGTGAAGTTAAGTGTTGGGAGTTTCAGTTCTATACTAATGAAGTCTGATTTCTGCAGCAAAACATTTTTGTATACCTAAAAGTCGTAGTATTTCTCATGGCCAATCCCTAGAATAAAAACTCTCACCATAATGGACCTCGTTCGAGATAAGAAATGATCTTTTACATGAAGCTTAAGTATTAACTAAATATCTTACATTCTCTCCAAGCACGGAACGGGGACTAGAAAACAAGCTAAAACGCGAGCAAAGTCGATTCTCACCCGGCTAATTATAACCAGACGAACAGAGTAAATTACGTGGTTCTTTGACTTCTTTAAGCTTACCTTTTCCCCCTGTTTATGAGCTATAGTTTCATCTGTTGTGGCCAGACCAAAACACTGATTTTGTAGCGTCTGTCGTTTCACCGTTGGGTAAAGCTTTAGCTTTCCAGAAGATACAATCATCACTGACTTAATTTTTGAGCTTGCCAAAATTAAAACGCTCTGTAAAGCAAAAGTATTTCTGGAGAAGTTGTAAATGGGGACTTTTCTTTTGACTGCAAATGTCTCTCGGCTGAGAATCAGCTGAGCAGCATGAAATATTCAAAATTCCGACGCAGGAGTAGGCGGGAGGCATGGCCACTGACGAATGACGTCACATGTAAATCTTGACGTCAGAATTTTGGCTGCTTTTCCCTGGTAATGACTGTAGACTATGTAATTTTTGCAAATTACTGGCTGCTCATTTTTTTATGAAGTAAGGCAAAGGGGAAGGTGGAATATGTAAGGAGAGAAATACCAAGCGAGAGAGGCTCCTTAGGGCGGGTAGGAGAGAACCCTTGGAACATGGTTGAGGAGGCCAGGCCAAAAAAAATATGGTGTGAAAGGAAGGTTTAATAAACAAATAGTAATAATCTTTTATTAGGAAACTTTCGTCACATCAGTGGTTTACAGAGAGACCACAAATGTAATAAAGCCCTCCAATGCAATGAAAACCATATTTGTTCGAAAGAGCGATCTCTCGAATAAGCACCCCCCTCAAATATGGGCTGTACAGAAAATTCAAATTTCCCCGAGGAAGTATACACTAGTTGATATATTGCAGGAACTACCATCAGTAATTTAATCATCATTACCCATTTATTCTGTGTGCTCCCTCTTCCAGCAAATCGAGATTTGATCTGGTATTCTAACTGTATATTTCAACTGTAAGTACATTACTTACCACAGTATACGCGCGCACTTCACTCGAGGGCCAGAAGCGCAAAGCATAGTTCATGAAGAATGCAGTGGTTTTTGGCGTGTCTCACAAAAATAACATATTGAATGAAGACGCATCAAGTCTCTGTAAAATAGCTTCACACTGGAGCGTGTGCAGAACAAAGCAAAATTAAACTATGAAAAAAAAAATCCGCGTCGACATCCACAATATGTTTTTCTATTTTGTTTTAGACACAGTGTAGTGTTTACAAGAAGAAGGCGGCTCTCTACCAATTGAAGAGGGATGTTCACTCGTATCCTAAATACAGGTTAATATTCTTCGTCATGCTTCGTAATTCTAGACACTTGATACTTATTTAGACCCTATATAGTTATTTTTCGAATACACGTGCCTGAAACGTTTATAAAAACTAGTTAACAGTGCCCTTTTGATCACAAATTAAGTGAAATATTATCATTAGCAGTATGAATACATCAGATTTAGGGACGGCTCATTAGGAAACTTATCGGGGGGGGGGGAGTACAAAAAAAATATTCGCGCAAGGGAAAATTACATGAAAAAAATTCATGCACGCCAATTATCCTAAAAAAATATTCATGTTATGGCCTAAAAAAAATTCATGCAAGGAATTTGATAACGAAAAAAAATTCCTGCGGCTCGAAAATTCCCCTCCCCCTCCATAACTTTTCTAAAACGCAAGCGAGACTAATGATAATAACTGAATGAAGCTGAGTATATAGGAAGTGAAGAATTATGGTAGAATTAATCATCTTTAATTTGATTTTTGTGACCTATCGTCTTTCGTCTGTCATTTTTTAACATAAATAATTATAATATACTACGTCGAACAATCAGCATTTGTTGACCAGATTCGAAACAAAACAAAAAAAAAATGTCAGTCCAGTATAGAATTTCTGGGGCTGGATTGCAGATGTCAGCCCTGTGAAATGCTCCTAGTGGTGAGAAACAAGGAGAGACGGCTGTATTCCCACACTAAGTGCAGCCCTGTTCTGAGAATCAATGGTTTTTCAGCTAGGAAATACAGGGCTGTCAATAAGGGCCGGTAGCCGGCACCCCCTGCTAATTAGTCATCCTTAGCGGGCTACTTTCATCTCCTTCTACTATAACTGCTAACAAAAAATAAGCACCATCGAATGAAATTGAAAGCATATTTATAAAGGTTTAGCCCTGTGAAACGTGTGAACCGTGCGATGTCGTGGAACGCCTGGGACATTTCGACGGCATCATTCCGCAGTCTTGCGTGTATTCTGATAAAAAAAACATTTTGTCCGCGGTGGAAAAGACCTCTTGAAAATCACTGAAAATGCCATTTCCGAGATTCTAAATTTCAAAATGTCCCTAGATGTCTCGGCCCTCAAGAATTTGTGCCTTTGGTGCGAGTTCCAAAGCCGCCTTCTATTCATTACCAACCTGCTACCTAAAAAATTTTTGACAGCCCTGGAAAGACTACATTTAAGGAAACAACAACAAACCTTTGGGGACTGCTCAGTTGAAAGAGCCTCTGGAGCTGAATATATAACAGATCCTGGGTTTATGGTCTTGCATTGTCTCATAAAATTGGCAGTACCATAGTCCGACACCTTGGCCCGCCATTGGTTATCTCGTCTCCATAGCAACACATTTGCACTGCTAATGTCCCGATGGATAATGGAAGGTCTATTTAGGTGTAAATAATTCAAGGCTCTGGCAACGTCAAGTGCAATGTTGACAACATCTGCTTTGAGAAGTGGCTTTTTGTCAAGTAAGTCTCGTAAACTGGTGTCCATCAGTTCAGTGACAAAAAGAGGTATACCATCATCGTTTGTAGCACCAATGAACTGCAGTAAACATGGATGGCGACATCGAGAAGCAATATTCATCTCTCTCATAAACAAGCGCTTGTTGTGTGGTGAGAGAATTAGCTCATGAATCTGCTTCACAGCTACTTTGCATCCACGGAACTTTCCTTCCTTGACTACGCCCCATCCACCAGTTCCTAGACCCCTCTCCTCTATAATTTCAACTTCACTGCGACTTATAATCCAA
>BOPM01000171.1:0-13423 GCA_022179025.1 Porites australiensis | reverse complement strand
GATGGGCCCACCCAGGAACTCTCCGCAATATTTAGGTGTCCGTCGATTATAGGTGTTATAGAGGTAAAGTGTCTTTTATTGAAGGAGAGTTCAAGGTCAGTTGGTATCATTGCATGGGTCCGAGTGCATGGTGTCCATAAGGAAAGCAGATGCAGTAGTCAGCTGCACTCGACGTTCGTTTGTAGTTCAGTACCGTGTAGAAATGAAAACCTCTTCCAAGGGCTACCGAGTCAGAGACGATTAACCAAGATTTTCAGATGAAACACTTTTGTAGTACACTGAATTAGTTAACACCATAAAAAAAGGCGTTTTCCTCTGTAATACCGACCACATACGCCTGCGTGAGGTTTTCGAGCGAAGCGCCAGAATTCTTACACTCTCAGAGTAAAAAATGGTTTGATTTCAATTAAATGTATAGGACGGCATCATTGCAAATCAGGCTTTATTGTAAATTTTTACAGGTAGTAATACAACCAATGTACTAGGTTGACTAACTTCGTGTTACCATACATATTTATAATATATAGTGTAACTCCTAAAGGATAAAACGTGGGTAAATATAATTTACTTTTCCCTTGACTCATGACAGTGGCAAAGATCCAGAGGATTATTTTTTCTGTTGAAAAAAACTTTTCCTTGGCTCTTGAGGACATGGAACGGATAACGAACTTGTCATTTTGTCCCCTTTAAACTTTTATTCCTAATTTTTTTCTGCGACTTGCCATCGGAGGTCTCCACTTTGAGTAAAAACTTAAACGGAATTGAGTGTAGATATTATGGAGCTAATTCAGCAAAGACGTTTTGAGCAACACGCGCGTCAACAGCAAGTGGACTTTTACAGGGTTCATACAAAAAATTGCAACCATTTTTTAAGGAAATTTTCAAGGACTTTTCAAGAACCACATTCGATTTTCAAGGACCACCGGCTAACCAGGAAAGTAATTTCACACATTGTAAAAAAATGCTTATTCTTCATGTCCATTCTATAACAGGACCATAAGGCTTGAAGTGTTTCCTCCACCAACTTCTTTACATTTTTTAGTTCACTTGTCTTAAATTAATAGTTAATTCTTGCATGAAACAAACAATGCTTTACGTAAATTACTTTGAACGTCTCGGAGCTATGATTTATATTCTGTCTTGGAAAACCAAAAAGCATTAAAAAACTCTTTCCAGGCCACCACATTCAAAGTTAAAGAAAATTCAAGGACTTTTCAAGGACTTGCAAAGAAATTTTAAGACTCTTCAACGAAAAATGAAATTCAAGGACTTTCAAGGACTCTCCCTAAAATTCAAGGGCTTTTCAAGACTGTACGAACCTTGTTTCATGTTTGCATTCTTGGGCAGTTATTTTGCCCCAATTTTCTGGCAATTCTGTGTACAAGAGTAGACACTTAGCAATAGAAATTCGGTAGCGTCGAGATAAATTTTAATAATTTATTATTTGATCCATGTCCATCCTTTGCCATCCGTAGAAACGGACGGGAAACATACAGCTTTAACATGAAACTTGACCATTATTTTTGGAATTCAATAGATGTGAAGACCTTTTTAGCTTTTTCAAAAAGAGCAAGTGGCGTGACAAAGCGTCCATCAGGGCAGGAAATAACGTTTTAGACTAGAATGATCGTTTCTCCCTTTCAAAAATGTTGTTGCCCAAGAACTGGTCAAGAGAGATCAAAATTTTACTTTTTGGACCTTAATCTCACACATTAGAACGAAATCATTCCATGATTTTTTAAAACTAAAACTGAAACCTTTTTAGCTGACTCTTAATTTTACATTTTCTTCAGCTTCGCTTGCAGATCACAAATTAATGTCTCTTTACTTTCTATCAGTCATTGTATTTCGCAAAACAGAAATTTTCACAAGATCGCTTGTCTACAGAATTCCTGGTTTTCCGGATCAAAATGTCTTAAGTACATAAAATCTATATCTCTAGCATATCCTAGGTCTGTGCCAACCGAAAAATAAACTTCCCTGACTCAGCTTACAGACTTTGACAAGGAACATGATTTCGGAAATTTTCTCAACGTTATCCTGACCTTAAAAAACTGTTGTTTTTCCCCTGACTGAGTCAACTCTGTTTATAAAATGATAATAAGACCGCTACTTAACTGCTCCTCAAGTATCTAAAAATTTAGCACCACCAACTTTTCCACGTTTTCAACCATCCCCACCAGCCGATGGTAGTTTCTTTTTGTGAGACCCGAATTACAAGAGCATCCTTGACAGTTGGGTTTGTTAAGCTGTCTGTTAGCTCCGATGTGATATAGATGACTTTAGTAATCTCTTCAAATACTTTTTGAACATTTTGGCCAGTTACTGCACTTGTTTCAAAGTAAAGCACACCAAGATTTGCTGCAAATTCTTCTGCTTGTCTGCGAGTAACTTTGCGTCGGTCTTCTGCATCAGCTTTGTTTCCCACTAAAATCATTCTCATATCATCCTCTGGGTGAATGAGTTCAAGCATTTTAGGAATGCCTTCTTCAAAGGAGGATTTATCCGTTACGTCAAAGACAAGCAAAACGCCGACAGCATCTCGTAAATAGGAACGAACTAAACTCAAAAACCTTTCTTGTCCAGCGGTGTCGACAACATTTAAACGAAACTCTGTACCATACACACTGATGTTCCTACAACAATAATCGATTCCAATAGTTGCTACCACTTTCTCGTGGAAGCAGTTGTCGACAAACCGTTTGATAATACAGGTCTTTCCGGTCGCTGCTTTCCCAAGAGTGATAATTTTCAAAGTAGGAGGCTGGTTTGGTCCTCTTTGCAGGGCAATGGTCCTCTTCCTCTCATTTGACTTCTTGACTTTTTGGAGCCAATCTACAACCTCCTCGGCATTTAATCTTTCGTCACTTTTGTCTTCAATGCAGCGAAGCACGAGTTCTTTAAGTCTATGATCGCCCATCTGACGTATGTCATCTTTGCGACGCTCGCTTTCAGGAATGCGTCGGCCAGCTGTTATTTTCAGCAAAAAATAAAGTGTGAATAAAGTGTGTGTAAAATAAAGAGAAAACTAAAATCATATTCACTTTACTGAAGAGTCGTGTCATTTCATTATGCTGTGATAAGCCTGGGAAGGGTATTTTGATCAGAAGCGGCTAGTGAAGCTCACCGATTTAATATGCCCTTGGGTGTTTTAACTTTCGCTTTCCGTAAACGTATGGCTTAATTTTCATACTTTAATGTGTACGAACAATTTTACAGTATATCAGAATAACTGTATACGCACCGGTATCAAAAGCCGCTGGGTAACACGTTGGTTCTCGTCCATTTATTGCCTCCATGAGAACGACTCCAAAGGAAAAAATGTCGATTTCCTTGTTGTAAACGACTTGTGGCGGTGATGTGACCGGGTTTTTCTTTTTTTGATGTGGCCAGGTTTCTGGAGCAGCATATACTGGCGTTCCGGGAACTGGGGAGGCTAACATTCCTCTTTGCCTTCGCGGAAAGAACTTGGCGAGACCAAGATCAGCTATTTTGGCTTGCCTTGTTTTGGTTAGGAGGATATTTTTACTGGCTAAATCTCGATGAACAATCGCAGGATTGCATTCATAGTGTAGATAATGAAGCCCCTGTGCAACATCCAGCATAATCGACACTACTTCAGGAAATGGAATCTTCTCAGGCTGAAGGTTAGTGATATATTTCTCCAAATCGCAGTCCAAAAGTTCGGTGATAAGAACAGGAGGTGAAGAATGCGAAATGTTGAATTGAATCAACTTAACAACATTCTTATGATTGAGTCGTTGCAAAAGTTCGCATTCTTCTCGAAATTTGTCAATAATGATGCCACAACGCAAAGACTCATGCAGCACTTTCACCGCTACGGGTTCGTTGTCCAACGTCCCTTCATAAACTCTTCCATAGCTCCCAACACCGATCTCTTTTTTCAGTACGTAATTTGCATGCATTTTTGAGTTTAACATAGTGCCAGCGGACCATAACCCAGAGTAAAATATTCAGGAACAAACATAAACAAAAAGGACGCAAAATTTGGTTAAGTTTCATTTTTTGGAATTACCATACGTTTATCTTAACAAGCCAATCGGGTTTCACTTGCCGCCTTGTGATGCAAATCTCAAGTCAAATCTGTTGACTTTTAACAGTGCGTTCTCAGCTGCTAACACAAAACCTTGGATACCTGAAAATTCTTTAAGGGGCTCGTTTCTTCAGTTCTAATTCTCCTCGGCCCAAGAAGCACGAGACTTCGCGATGAAGTAGATAAAGAAGAAGGAAAAAGTTTTGGTTGATAAAAGAGCATGCGCTGTGAGGCCCCAAAAGCCCAGTTGTTCGAAGGCCGATTAGCACTAACCCAGGGGTAAATTCTAACCCAGGTGTCGTTTTCTCTTTATCAATAGCACTTTCTCGGATAATTTCCTCTATTCTTTTTAGAGTGTTGTATCATCAAATTGTAGACGAAAAGAATTAAACTGAATTATCTTTTTAGGCTCTCATATCTGAATTGAAATTTCGCACTAACCCTGGGTTATCTTAACCCAGCTTTGAACAACTCGGCCCTGAAAACTAAACAACGCATCTAGAAGGGCTTCGTTCACAAATACAGTGTTGGATGTCTGTCGTCGAACCAAGCATCTGTATTAAATACTACGGACAAGGACAAAAAGAGAAGAAGAAGAGAACAACAATAGAAACAACAAGTTTTACTACATTATATTTTTTTGGGGAGGGCAACTTATTCCTGAAATTAAATAAAGACAGTTTATGATCAGTTTTATTGCGAGCGGTCTACATTTGTGGTAACATTTTTTTTGTAAAAAATCTAACCCCGTGATATTAGTTCGAAAAATTATTTAATTCTGTATGGAAAACAGAACGGGTCAGAAACAATTTTCCCTTGAGCTCGCCTCCCTCCGGGGATTAAACAAAGCTTAACTGGATGAAAAGCGGAGTTTACTAAGTGTATCCATCATTGCTTGCCTGACGTTTCTATTTTTCCAGCAGTACAGCAACGGGTTCAGAGACGAGTTAATGACGGTAAATAGACCCGCATAAGTCAAAGCAAGGAACACAGGAGAAGATAAGTCCTTGTGGATTGTAATAACTGCAACAATACTGTAGGGCAGATAACAAACAACCAATGCTACTTGTACCCACAATGCACTGGAAACTGCCCTTTTGTATCGAGCTATGTTCAGTGGGACTACAGCCCCTGCTATATTTGGTCTTCGCTGAGGAACAAGATTTTGTACTTGATTTTGATATTTACGAAGAATAAGATAAATTTTTGTGTAACAAAATATGGAGATCGCTATACACAATGATATAGATATGGCGCCACCCCAAACAGTTTCAGCGAGGGGCTTAGAATCGTAGTTCGTTGTTTTAACGGTAGATACAATAGTCCAGACCCAAATCACACATACAGCAATAGATGTTTTTTTCAAGTTTACAACTTCCTTGTATCTCAGCTGTAGTAGCAAAGCGAGAAGCCTGTCGACTCCAATTGCAGGTGTTATCGTCAAAGATACTCCACCCAGGATATAAGCCATAATGACGCTTGTTTTTATTATGTAGCGACACAAATTTCCTTGTTCAATAATCGCAGATAAGCAACAAATTACCTTTAGAGGCTGAACGATAAGACCAACACACAGATCAGTTATAGCTAGGTTACAATACAAGAACTTGGAGGCCGGGTTGAGTGAAGATTCCTTGTAAAGGGCAATTAAAGCCAGAATATTTCCCAAAAACGCAGTCGCGGACACAAGCGTATTCAGTAGTGCTAGAAATATGAAATGGTTGTGCACTTCTCTTATTAATTCTCTCGAGCAATAAAAGTCAGAAATCGTATTCTCCCTTAGTTTCGCTCCAGTAACGTTTTGGAGCAGCATTTTGCTGCAATTGGAATAGGGTATATTATGAAAGACTTATACATTGAGTGTAAATAACTGATGGATGATTTTTTCGACCCCACTATTATAACACTCTTCCATTAGAAGGTGAACAACAAATCCGGAACTTTGTCGGCGAAGCGTTGTCGGAATAATGATGGAGACTTGAAAAGCTTTTATTTTCCTTTGACCTGCGACAGTTTTTTTGGAGTGTTTTCCATGCCTATTCAGAACGTGCCGGAAAACCAATTTAATGCGCCTTTCCAGTGTTTTGAACAGGCTATTATTTTCAATAAATAGAAGAAGTGACATCATTTTGAGGATAGCCAAAGTCAGAGAAAAGATGAATAAAAAAATGAGTGTTTTTTGCGAATCCTTTTGTGCAACAAAGAAATTTCAAAGTGCGTATGTATCACATAAGCTTGTTTGACGTAGAAGAAGTTGTTTGGACGTGACCAATACTGAGTTCCGCTTTTATTACTTAAAGCAAAGCTATAATGACTTCCCAGAAGACTTCTACCATTGTTGTCTAATCACTCTGCAGTGGAACGAGATCAAATTATTTTCACTCTAATGTACAACACCGCAGACAAAATCAGAAATAGGCATCTCGTTTATTAGATAGCAATTGCAGAAAAAAACTACAGCAAAGCGAGCGGCATAACTAACAGTGTGATTTAAATAACTTATAATTACAAATAAGTCACTTACAATTCATAGCAGAAAAAGCTAAAACTATCAGAATAAATCTATAACGGACTTAATTTATTATGTTACAACTGCAAAAATGCACACTGAACAGAGATATGTGCAAAAATTAAACGTGAATTAAGAAAAAGAAAAAGGCTATCGAGAAAATATCTGAAGCACGCTAAACAAACGACGTCATGGAAAAAAAACTAATGATAATAAACACAAACTAGAGAATAAGAAAAGAATAAAGCACAAGGCAAGGCGAAAGCGAACAAAATCCGCAAAAGAAAAATAAAGCGAAATCTATAATGACTTCCCAGAAGACTTCTACCACTACAGTAAGAATGGCTGGATTTGTACGACGGAGGATGATGTATACGTAGTCAATTGATTTCAGGGGTAGGGGGATTTCCATCGCCGATCTTTTTCAACCGACGAAAACAAAATACGTCAAATAACAGAACAATTGAATAACACCTGACGCTTCCCCTCCGCCTCACCCAAGTCAAAATGCCATTCTGACTTTTACTTACCAAACCAAACCAGTCTCTGTAGAGCGGCTGTGTCACGGCTATCTAGTTAAATATGTTAAAAGTTTGCCAGTTACATCCCGCTTTATACAGCTAAATCAAAAGAGGTGTATTTGGGCATATCGAACAATGCAATGATTTACTTCAGTGACCACCAAACAATAGCTTCCCAATGCCCAATGTCCGAAGCAATCTTTATTGAATCAGCTCAGTATATCGCTATGGAACCTGACAAAACACTTGTGAATGGACAAAATCACAGCTTCGTGTAAAACAAACATGTCTCCCATGCATAATACTAGTAACAGTTGACACTACAGCTGTCCCCGCTCTGTATATTGTCGGTCAATAGTATTCGTACTCGTTTTGTAGCTCTTTGAAATATACCGATTCATAATGAAGATTTTCACACATATTCCATATAACAGGTGAGGTGAGATAAATACAGGGAACGCAAGGTTCCATGCACAATTTCAGTTCGATTTATACAGCTTTGATCAAAATATTCTCAGTTTCGAGAATAGTTTATTCTCAACCATAAGAAAAGATTTAATTAGAAGTTGAATTTTTCGCCATTTCTCTTTCACTTTTTACATTCAGTTCATTGCCTGAAAGTAAGCTTAAGAAATAAAAAGGACGTTTGATCAATTCACGCTGCGCATTCTAGTCTTATTTTAAAATTTATAACGGAAGGACATCTGTGGGCAGGGAATAAGTCAGCACAGAATTTGATTGTCGGCGAATTTCTGTATGAATCGTCCATCGTCCTGCTAACTGAGTCTTATTCCGGTCAAAGAGATAGAAAGAGTGTCTGGCAAGGTTTCCAATCAAAGATTTGTGAACTCATGTCTGGCAAACTCTCCAACTGTTTATATATACACAGTTATACGCACCTTATAACTTCATCTGCGCTTAACGAGTGTCTCTTGGTCCATAACTTTCAAAACAACTGCTCCACAGAATGTCACTGATAACACGTAACCCAAAAGAGTATCCAAGTATGACTGCACAATAAATGCCACAAAACTTTGATCTACCTAAGCGGTCCCTTCGGGATTTTCTGTCTTTACGTCATCCTAACCATTTCGTACTTGCGGGCGCAAACAATAGAAACATTATCATTACCCACCGATTCCTCGCGGCCCCTGTTCAAGCAAATCGAGATTTTTTGTGGCATAGTCACTGTATATTTCAACTGTAAGTATTTTCCTTAATATACGCGCGAGTTACTAGCGTGCCTCCTCGGGATTCCGCCTTCTGGGCAAAATCCCTGCGGGCAATCAAACGTTACCGACTAAAAAAATGAACTTTAAAAAATGGCTAACAAGTTTTCGAAAACCACAACACTGCAATTCGTTTTAATCTTCGTCAAGTTTGTTCTCCATCCATGCCTCCATTTGTATTTATATTTTTCATATTTGGGGAGTTATTTTTATGTTTCACTTAGTTTAGCAGGGGCACCCGACGACGGTTTCCTCCTAAATGCATTGAAAAGTCTTTTTAGGGTACCCAGAGTACTTTTAGATCTGTAGACTGAAATGCATTCTAAGCGGCGCTATAAAATTTGTATCTGTTCGGTCATCCTAGGGGAACTTGAGGCTTCTCGAAATTACAAGGGCGTCAGTGTTCTTTTCCCGAAACTTTTATATGCAATTGAACGTTTTACGAAAGTGAGAATTTTTCTTATTTCTCTCTCCATCACACTTTTGAATTCGAAAAGTTTAGGTTTCCTTTTTTCTACGAAAATTAGCTAACCAGTAAAATGTGAAAAATTAAACTTCAGAGAGTCTTTGGGAATTTTTTAGATAAGCTTCGAAAATTGTACCTGAATGAAACGCTCATCTAGACATTTTTAGCCGTATTCAAACAATAGAAAATTCTAGGCAATATTTAACAGAAAACAGTTGTGGTTGCCCATGGTTTGGTGAACGATAAGGCAATAAGCTTTGAACATATCGCTAAAATATGATTAATAATCATATGGCAATGTTCATGAGATGTTGAAGGTAAGAAAGGCAACCACCTTAAGGGCCAGTCTCTGCAAAATCCTTATACTGATTTATGCCAACAAAATAGATCTCGCTCATAATTTTTCGGTAGACTTGTTTCAACAATTATATTACAAATATGAAAAAAGATTATTCACCTCGGTGAATTTTTTTGACAATTTAATTCTTTTTTGGCACCAAGGATCTAAAAAGCCTTTGCAAAATGCTAATCTTGTCAAACTTCAACCGATTGTTCCCAATTAGCTCCGGTTACACTATAGCCATTTTACCCTTGGGTAACGGGTTTTTACCCACGGAACTTTTTGTGTTTGAACGATTTTCCCAAGATAAAATTTTGTCGGGTAAGTTTGCATGGATGCGTCAAAAAGAACAAAAGAATTCCCCATGACAGTTCTCGAGGTTCTATGGGTTGATACACTGCACAGAGTGGCTGAACCTTAATTAGGAGAAAGTGAATGAACCAAACAATAGAAATCACGTGTCGTTTACTTGCTATGTTCATCTTGGCGCCAAATCTTACGAGCAACTGGAATTACAATCCGGACCGACTCGTTCCCAGTCTTCTCTTATTAGCGGACACAGAACGGTCGTGGGAGACTACTACGGCATCTCCGCGAAGAGGATGATGGGAAGGAGAGAAAAAGGAATACTTCCTCCTTCCCATCACCCCTCGCGCTCCTCTTGACCGAGCTTTGCTCGTTAATATTCATATTAGGAGACTGAGAGACATTTGGGGACGAGTCAGATCTGGAGTAGTGGATGCCGAACTTCTGGCACTTCCGGGAAGTGGAGATTCTTTGATCGCGCAAAAAGAATTATGTGAGGCAAGATCGGTGAACAAATGTCACGCTCTCATAATTCATTTTCTACGTTTAGTGGCTTGTAACCACTTTGATTAACTATTAGCGCTTGAAAAAAGTGTCGTCTCTTGGTTAAACATCTTTTAATTCAAGGATTATTTTAACATATTTACTTTAAATTTATCTTCTACCTCAAAAGGGACTTTGTACGAAAGTATAAACATAAAGTACAAAATTTAACGGCGTGCTTATAACAACAAATTCAACATTCGCCGCCTATCAACTAACACAACAACTGGTTACGTAAAAAAGGTCTAACTCAGTTTAACTGAACGTAAGACATATCTGGTGCAAAAAACACTCGTTCCAGAATCGAAACAAAGTGATTAAAAGCGTGCATCACAAGATCAACTCATCACGTGATCACCATACGGCGCACTTGTCTTCGCCGCGGTTCATCTCTTTGCTGCTTGAACAGCTGAAGGCTTTTGAAAACCTTTCAAAGTTGGACAGCGACCCAATCACCCTGCAAAAGAAGGGATCAAGATGATCAAATTGCTAGATTGTTGGTAGCTATAAGCACTGTCCCAACCCACCCTCTCCCGCTTTTAATTTACTTCCGGAAAGCGGGTTAGAGGTACGTAGGGTTTTAGAAGGGAAGCCTCAAAAGACAGAGGGGGCTAATTTAACTTTAACTTAGTGAAACACCAGAACTTGAATCAAATATATTTTCATGATTAAGAGTTACACTTGAGCATCTGTGCGATATCTTATGCGAAAAAAGTAACGTTCTACTCGAGCTTGTCACGCAACGTATCAGGTCAATTCCCTATTCTACAAACTATCGGGCGAATGGGTACAAGCTTTCGGCGCAACGATTTTTCGGACAGTCTGGGTCGACAAGCGTTAATTATGATTGGTTACTGGTTACCTTGAATACTATCGACCGATCATAACTAACGCTTGTCGACCCAAACAATCCCAGACTAATCGCTGCCCCCAAAGCTTGTACCCGTTCTCCCTCGAGTTTCTGAGGTAGGGAATTGGAAACGATGCAAACCGCTAGGTATCATTTGTAAAGGACGAGGGGTGGGGTGAATGGGGGTAGGTAGGGGTATGCTGCATCCTTTCACTGCCAAAGACAGTTTTGTTCAGATGTACTGTTACTATATCACCAAAAGAAATACAATTAATTAAACAGATAAAGCGGAAAAAGCGTCTAAGATTGTTAAGAATATAGACGTAATTACCTGTATTTATTATACGTGTGTGAGTCAGTCCTCAGTTGAAAAAGAGCCGCATCCTTTTTGTAGACACTACACCATGGCTAAGAAAGATTGGACAAAACATATATGCTTCGTGAGTACATCACGTCATGAAAGTCATCTTTACTTGTACATCGATACATTTGACAGACTGATATATCGAGTTATGTGTTGTGGGAGCAGGCAAATATTTCAAATAAGCCGTAATAGTATACTGTAGAGGATGAAGACCATGTAGCAAGTTTTACGGGAGCAAATTACCGAGGAAAGTTAGTTGCAATAATACACAGTTGTCTCTAAGTAGTGTTCGATATGTACATAACTCACCGTAGCGAATCCTATAAAGAAAAGTTGATCCACGCTCAAATTCAAGTCCGGTAGCTGCCCTTCCTTTTCATGGTCCGAAACCCAAGATTTATATGCCTGTATAGAAGAGGTAGGTAAAATGAAACGCAACAAAGGCAGTGCAGGTTCAAATGATTATAATAATATACAGTCAACTCTTCCTTAACAGACCCGAGGGATACCTTCCTAAACCAGACACTTAGAGCTGAGCGGTCATGCCTTTTTTTAACTCCTTTTATTTGATTGTCTATTAGACGGACACCTCGATGAAACAGACACCTAGAGTTGGTCCCTGCCTTTCGTTATTCCTTTTAGCTGACTCTCTATAAGACAAATACCATGCTAAAACGAACACTTAGAGTGGCTCTCTGCTTTTCGTTATTCCTTTTAGCTGACTCTCTATAAGACAAACACCTCACTAAAACGAACACTAAGAGTTGCTCCCTGACTTTAGTTACTCCTTTAAGTTGATTCTCTATAAGACGGAAACCTCCCTAATACGGACTGTTCGAGTGGTCCTTGCCTTTCTTTAATCCTATTAATTGACTCTCTATAAGGATCATGACCTCTCTAATACGGACACTAAGAGCGGTCCCTATCTTTAACTCTTAGCCTGCGAATACAGTCACCTTTCAGCAATCCTCGTCGTTGGGACATTTCACTTAAGAGGTCCCAAGCGGAGGGCAGCGATGAAAAGGGGCTGAAATTGTATTGAAAAGTGGTTTTAGGAGGGTTTGTAAACGGGGGGACCTTTTATCCGGGGGGAGGGGCTTACAACTGTATATATTTTTTTGGGTTTACAGGTAGATGGGATCACAAGGGAAAAACGTTTACGATACTGATGCAAAATTTTGTGAGGAAAACAAATTGCATTACGGGGAAGTGAAAGTCGCAAACAGATACAACGAATATAAATTTCCCGTAGCTTACGTCATATGCCAGTTTTATCCCTCCGTTATCAGCTATGTTCTCATTCAAGGTCTGTTTACCGTCAATCTGTAAAACAATCAAAAGGAACAATATCATTGAACAGATACACACTGTTCTACGTGTCGTGCGTGAGATCTGTTATTGATTATGCAGCACCTGTCTTTTTCAACGGTCTCCCCCAGTACTTAAAGAAAGAGCTGGTACGTATACGGCTCGAGAAAAGAGTAATATCAATATTAAGCTCAGGAAAATGCAGCTCGGCAACAGAGGTGGGGTTAACATCCATTTTGGAGCATTATTACGTACTATGTAGCAGGCTTTTTGATAACATTGTCAGTGATCCAAATCATAAATTGATCGAAGGCGCTCCTTTCACCAGACTATGACAACTCACGCTATAACCTAGGACGACAGCGCCATTTTAATATGCCAAAGCTTTGCACGAACAAAACAAGTAATACTTTTATATATGCTATGTCGAAATAGTCCGGGCTGTAGTTTTATCCCACTTATATTCATGCTTTATATTTTAACATATGTCAATATGAATATGTTGTATAGAATTTTTAATATTATCTTAAAAATTAGTTTTCGACTTATTGTCTAGGATTCATTTGTAATTTTCAAGTATTGTAAAGTTTTTGTAAATAATTGCGTAATTCAGCCTTTGGCTGCGATGCAGTTTTAATAAACTATCTATCTATCTATCTAGTTCTTGAATGACCAGGTTTTTGTTTCTATTCTGACATTTCGCCGGTCTACGTACTCACAATAGTGCTAGATCTTGTTTCGGAACTCCAGCTCTCTTTAACTGAGTTAGGAAATGGAGTCTCTTGCTAGCCTTTTTGGTTATCTCAGTTACATGGTCGTTCCATGTTAGATCGGTCGCTATTGTAAGGCCTAGTAACTTTGTACTAGTGACTAACTCTACCTCCTTTCCTTCTATGACGACGGGATCAAAGACTCTTTGCTCTTTAGCAAAGG
>BOPM01000170.1:770074-785890 GCA_022179025.1 Porites australiensis | reverse complement strand
TAGAAGAACAAAGGACCGAGAATACTACCCTGTGGGACTCCGCATCTTAGTTCGCTTGCACTGGACAATACGCCATTAACATAACATTTCTGGCTCCTGTTACCTAGGTAGGAGGCAAAGAATCGTAGGGAACCCAGATCAAGTCCATAGTTTGCAAGTTTATGTAACAAAATTGCATGGTCAATGGTGTCAAAAGCCTTTTTAAGATCGATATATACCACACCATTTAAAAGGCCGTTATCTATGTTAATAGACCAGTTGTTCGTTGATTCAAGTAGCGCCGTCATGGTGCTATGGAGCGATCGAAAGCCGGATTGATAAGTATTCAAATGTTTGTTTTTATCTAGGTAATCATAGAGTTGTTGATAGATAATTTTCTCGAATAGCTCTGAGACAATTGGCAATACAGAAATTGGTCTATAGTTATTCAGGTCAGATTTTGATCCTTTTTTAAAGATAGGAGTCACCTTGGCGATTTTCCATTCATCTGGAAAGGTTTCTGTTTCTATACAGCTATTAAAAATTTTCGTTAATGATGGTCCAATAATGGAACTGGCTAATTTCAGAAGTTTACAAGGAACTCCGTCCAATCCCATGGCTTTCTATACGAGGCCGTAATACACTGTAGTGTTCCTGTGGTTTACAACAGGGCGAATACCGGCGGATGAACAAGGAGCAACTACGGCTGAACTGGACGAACCGGCGGACGGAAATAAAATTGAAAATAGAAGCCAAAATAAAATTTTGTTTTTTTTGGTGGTGGAATAACAAACCTCTCATTCGATGGTTTGACATATAATAACATTTTGCTCATTGATCGTAATTTATTTTACGCAACTCGCAAAATATGCGCGCGTACTATATGCTAAACTATAGAATAAGGTGTACGCAATAGGCCAATGGGGATGTGCAGCTGGATGGGGTCACATTTTCGCGGCTGGATTGACCATAATGGGGTTGCATTTTCTTTGGATTTACTAGAATGGGATCGCTTTTTGTCGGGATTTGAGGGATCAGAAAATTCAGGTAGGTAGGGATTTGAAAATGGGAAGATTTTTACTTCATTAAGTTTAACCAATGTGTCAGTTCCTTTCAGGATGACCTAGTTTAAAGGCTTTATAAAGTAGATGAACAAACAGAAAGTCACTAAGTTGGGATCACGAAAATTACATTTTCCCAAAAGTGACTAAGATGAGGTCTATAACTGGTCACAGAATAGACTCTAACGGGGTAGGGGCTCTGAGAGGCCAGTGGCACATACCCAGCAAAAATTAACCCACGTACCCCTCCCCCCGGCCAACTTTTTTTTTCTTGTTCCATTTTTTGAGTTTCATGGTCACAGAAAAGCAATTAACGGTTTGTAGAAATAATTTGACAGGAAATATGTAATGATATGATACGTAATTAGCCGCTATGTGACCAAGGAAAAAGTTTTTTGAACAAAAGAGCTCGATTGTGTCACAAGCTGTTGTCACACTAGGTAACCCAGGATCTTTGATGGTACCACACTAGACACCACACTACGGTTCCAGTAAAATTATAGTGTTTGCATGGGGTAAAAATTTGATCCTAAAATTTGTAGGAAATACTACATAAAGGTCAATGAAACTTCCTCTGCAGTTAGTTGTTGTTGTCCTTAATGCTCAAAGGAATTTTTGTGATACTTTGCTCAAATTTACCCTCCATGTGAGGGTGAATTTGACCAAATTAACAACAACAACTAACTGCAGAGTAAGTTTCATTGACCTTTATTTGGTATTCCTAGAAAATTTAAGGATCGATTTTTTTCCCCATACAAACACTGTTATTTTACTGGAACCGTACCGTAGTACTATCACAGAGAGCCTAACAACAGATCATGAGGTGATCAAAGTATTGTGGCGAAGAACCGAGAGAAAATAACAACTATGAACGGCTTCTCCCTTCGAGTTTGAGACACCATATTAGAATTTGCTACAATCAGCTTAAAGCGAAGGTTGTAGCCAGAATTTGAGACTGAAAATTTATAATTAAACAAAAGCAAGAGACCCCTGGGGGGGGACTCCCATATAAAACAGACGGGGATGCTCGTCGTCTCGCTTAGGGGTGTACATTTTGGATTTTGGTCTCGCTTAGGGTGTTCTGGGCAACGCGCTAATATTTTAAGCTGCCAAGGTCTCGTTTTGGGTTCCGCGAAGAACTTGAGATTTATGACAATGCTTTTAAAAACTACTTTTAGATAAAAGCATTCGATGATTATGTCTTTACATCATTATAACTCATTGCATGTCGTATTTGTGTGTTTTTAAGCGGTCTCTTTTAGGGGTCAAAATTTGCTTAAACCACGCCCAGATTGGTCTGCTTTAGGGGTCACAAAAAGCTTGAGCCACGCCCAGATGGTCTCCTTTAGGGGTTAAATTCAAAATTTCCGACGAGCATCCCCGTCTGTTTCATGTGGGAGTCCCCCCTCCCCCCCCCCCCCCGGGAAAGACCATTCTTTCTCAGCTCTCTTGTGAGACATAACAAAAGTTAACAAGTTAACAAGTTATCAATACTTGTGATGAAAACCTTTTTGTGTCTGTCGGCAGCTGGGGGGCTGGGTTGGGGGGGGGGGGGGATTAGCATCATTTTATAAAGGAGTAGCCTGCAAAGCAAGTGTATTTTGCAGTGCAAATGATTTGGACGTTGAACTGACAGAGATTTGGGGCGGGCCAAAAAAAGATTCCAAGGGAGAGGTTGATGGGTCAAAATAGGGGAGGGGAGGGAAAAAATTTACAATCAATATGCAGACCAGTTTCATGACCCCTAAATTTGAGACTAGCGGCAAAAGTAAGATTTGCTTACTCAAATTTTGGAACACTCCACTGCATTATACATTGTGCCCGCTAAAAAGAAGGAAAACCTCTAATTCTCTCCAGCAAACCCTAAGGTCACATTTCACACTACTGTATCACAAGCCTATGGGTCATGTTTGGCCTGTCAACACTTTATTTCCATCAATATTGGAGTAAATTTGTGGCTTCTGGGAAAAGGAATGAACTCAATTTTTATTAGCTGCGAATGCATTTCCGGCAGTGCAGTCAGTCGCAACTAATTAGCGGGGCATTCAGCAATTTCATAGACTCTGCTGGCAGGCATTTCCCCCTTTTTTTACCAACCATTGTCCTTGCCTGCCCCTCCTCCCTAAGTTTTCTGTGGCTTTTATGATGGTGGTTGAGATCAATGTACCTTTGGGTTGCGCTTTCGTTAAAAAATGCCTGCTTTGCAGGCTAATACAGGAGGCTCAGCCCTGAAGTCCAACCCCTAAACCTATTACATTCTTTCTTTTTTATAAGAATATTGAAACTGAAATTTGCTAAATTTTAAGAATATTTTAAGAGATGCGATTTTAAGAAGGATATAATTTTGTGTGCTGAAAATCCGAATTATATGTTTTTAACTTGACTGTATATAATTTATATTGCTCCCTCTCAATGGCATAACTACCCAATGAAACAAAGAAACCTGCACTAGCTACATGTACATGTATAGCCAAATGTTTAATGCTAACGACAGTGCTGTCCATGAAAAATGGGCTAAGTTCCAAATTAAACAAAAACACAAAAAAACTCAGAAGTTGATTCTATCTGAGAGATTTGATTTCTAGTCTCCATACAGGAGACTAGAAGATTTTTACCATTATTCTGGGAGACTCCAGGATAAACTGGGGGAGTTGGTATATTTGAGTGTAAAATTTGTTGGATAAGAAAATTAATAATCTTTGCTTTAACAGTTCCAAAGAAACATTACAAGAATAATGCTGCTTCTTGATGGAGTTTATAGCCCATTAACTGCCCTTAACGATCCGTAACAGTGCAGCAGTATTGGACAAGACTGTTCATTGAACGAGCCAAATAGCCCATTTTACAGTTACAGGTAGAAACAAGGCTGGAGTTGACCTTGTTTTGATACAACCCTTTTTGCTTTTTTATCTAAATCGTGTTGTTCGTATGCTAACTAGTGTTTTTCAAGCATAATTCCCATTATTAAAGGAAAGAGGTTTGTATCAAAACAAGGTCAACCTCAGCCTCACACACATCCAAAGGTTTGAATACTAAGTCCACAACTATAAAGTGGTCTATTTTATTATATAGACACGAGTGTTTTACTGGAAAATATACCACTCGTAAAATTCATAAAAATTACATCCGGGACCCGAGTGGTTTATTTTCCATAATCTCACACATGAGTTTATCGATGACGTAAATTTGGTAATTTCCCTCTATTATTTTATCGATGTCATTTTGTCTATATAATAAAAAGAACATTACCTGGCGGCTTGAAGATATGAATTTTATTTTCGAGTGGCAAAACAATATTTTACGAACGAGCGCAGTGAGTGAGTAAAATATTGTTTTTGCCACGAGAAAATAAAATACATATCTTCGCGCCACCGTGTAATATCCTCTATATACATATCTATTAAACCTTTGAACAACTGAGGCCGGGCGAATAGCATATAATATATAAAAATAACTACAATAGACATTTATATCATTGACGAAAGCAATAAAGGAAGAGTGATTTATTTAAAAGATGAGCACTTTGAAAGAAACCAAACCTTTTGAAGGTAGAGACTAGACTGAGATAATTCAAGCTGGGCAGATTTGAAATATTACTGTACAAGTTATCAATTTTAAACAAACTGTAGTCTCGTTTTTAGCAAATGAGCAAAGACTGAACTTTTTTGCCAATCACTTTAATGAGGTCGTAAGATATCTTTTGGCAAAGTTGCGGTTTTGGGTATAAACTATCCCTTTCAGCTTAAATGAAGCGATCAATCTATCGATCCATGTATGGTATGGCGAATGAGAAGTTTTGATCCAGAAAAAGATTGAAAAAAAAAACATAACTTACCGTCCTTAGGAATAAATTTGTTCAGTCAGGTGCATTATCCCCACAAGGAAACGATTCACTCCAGCTTGTATTGCCAGGGAGCAAGTTCTATTGTTAAGAATGCATGAAAGAGACTTCCCGCAAAATTTCCTCCAACAGTGTAAAAAAAGGCCAGGCGTTCCTCGCTAGTCACCAGACTCCTCATTCAATCGCCTTTCTCTATGGCGGTGCATATGGTGTGACATACATGAAGTACTTACCCATATTATGAAACCAAGACAAACTGGCTTAAAAGGGTTTATTTTGTTGGTGGTGGTGCAGTTTTCATAGTGCAGTTATTTTGGCTGAAAGGTGGAATTCACATGATTAAAAGATCTGGCAATGAGTTGACGCAACAAAGTTAGAATAGGGTTCTTATGATTCTGCAATCAGGCACTCTTTTTTTTTCTTTTTTGTCTCCCAACAGAAAAGGAGTGGACTGACTGATTGCAAGGTTACTTAATAGTCGAAAAGAGACGCAAGATTTTTTAGCCAATCAGAGAGAAGGAAAAAAATGACTGTCAAAAGACCACTATCGTGTAATTTGTTGTTTTTGGACGCAGTCGTTTAACCTGCATTACCCTTGATCTTACACTATCATATTAGAGAGAATAAAATGAACAGCAAACCCCCTTTTCTCCCAGAACTATGGTGCTCTGTCAAAGCCAAATTATCTGCCAATTCCCCATCCTTGATTAGGGGAAGAGGGGGAAGGGTGGGCTCAATTTTCTGTCCACAGTGGAACCTCTCCTTTGGGACAGCTCCATTCGAGGGACACAAAATTTGGTCCCGGAAAAATGTTCACATAGTCTTCGTATTTGTTGTACTGTATTGAAGAGACTCCTTTATTCAGGGGAAAGGAACACTTTTTCTGGGTCCTGAAACTTGGCTTTAACCTCCATCCAGGGGGACACCTTATCACTCAAAAAGTGACTGAGTCCTCAAAAACTTGGGGAAACAATGTCACAATAGTGAGATCTTTCAAACCATGAACTATCCCACCTAAATCGATGTACTGCACTTGTGAGAATTCAACACACAACATTGCAGAGATAAGTTAATCATGATTTTTTATACATTATCTAGCTGCTTGCATCAGATTCCAAGGCAGAATAAAAGAAAAAATATTTTATTTGTTGGTTAATAATTAACAAACTGCGGCACAACTTCCAGTCAGGGGACACCTCTATTCAGGGGACACTTGACTTGGTCCTGAGGGTGTCCCCTTGAGTTCAATAAATTTAATAAAACTTTTACAAGTATAATTTACAAGTGTACCTATTGTTTTTGGACCACAGAACAATAGCTACACTTGAAAATTATACTTGTAAAAGTTTATTACATTGATCCCTGAATAGAGGTTCTACTATATTTTATCCAAGATTGTAATTCCAGGTAACAATATACAAAATTGTGGGGGTTGGGGAGGGGAGTGAGAAGCTCCCAGAATGAGAGTTCTGCATTTCAAAGTGAATTGTCCCTTATTGAAGCAACAAAAACAGTCACTTGGCAAAAAAACTTAAAATAGACCTGCAAAGAACAATAAGCCATGGGATAGACATAGCAAGCAGACTTTATTCACAGAGATATATCAATACTTGGAAAATTGTACAGACTACTTATAAAACTCGTGCTCTTGTTCATCTTTCTTGACATTGTTTTTGTACCCTTTCTCAAAATCTTTAGCCAGAATCACGTATCGATTTTCCCTGACAGCCTGCATTCCAGCCTAAAAACAAAACAAGGCAGAAAGGAATGTTACTCATCTTATCTTCAAGACAAATAAACAAAGATCAGAACATTGTCAACTACAACATGTAGGAGCAAAGTTAAGAAGGCACAATGAGTAAAACCTCACATAACCTACATTCTAAGTGGAAACAGCTTTGTGTGCTCATTTCTCATTCAAAAAAAGACATTTCTCGAACAAAGTGCTGCTCTAAATATTTACCTCTTGACAAATGGCATTAATGTCAGCACCACTGATTTTGTCTGGTCTTGCAACATCTGTTATCAAATGAGTTAAGGATATTTTTTTTTGTATGCTGCACTTGATTATACAACATCAGCATTTTCAAAAAATAGGCTTCCAGTGGCAAGCACAACATGTCTTCCACTGTTGCCACAATTTATATATTATTTTTTTAAAAGTGGCAAAGAAATACAAGTCTGTGCTTGAAGGCTATGTAAGCCTAGAAAATTATCTTTCTTGAAATCTTTGCAAGACGTTTTCACTCAAAACTTACAGCACCTTTCACACCCACCCTTTAAGACTTTAAATATTAATATACAGTTGAACCCCGCTATTTCGAAGTCCCAAGGGAATGGAAAAAAAGTTCGAAATAGTGGGTTTCAAAATAACTGGGAAAGCGTAAAATTCGTAGCAATGAATCATTTTTTAATAAAATACAGTACAGTACGAAGAAAGACACTGATTGAATAAAAATACAGTAGTTCAGAGTTCATACATGAGTATTTCAGCCGGAAGAACAGTTCGCTAACAGTGCGTTTTGTTTTGTAATTGAATAACACAGCTGGAATTTCTTAGCAGGACACTACACGTGAGTCAAGTATTGTTATGTCAATGATTACGCAACACGAGCTCAAATAAGATGCAATATGTTTCCAGCTGTGCTCTTATATACGTAATCTGTTTTTGACAAGTTTGAAATACTGGGGTTGATTTAAGGCGTAGGGAACAAACGATGAGTTCGAAATAGCGGGGAATTTGAAATAACCGAGTTCAAAATAGCTGACAGTAAATGACTGAAAACATAAGGGTAAATCCAAGGGAATTCGATCTTCCTTCAAAATAGCAGCGACTTCGAATCAACCGAGTTCAAAATAGCGGGGTCAACTGTACATGAACATGAAAGTTAACCAGAAAAAAAAACTATGATTTTGTTACTGTGTTTACCACATCTCTATTACATGTATCTTGTCTTCACCTCAAGGAAAATTAGTATGCCAAAAAAATTTTTCCAGGACTTCCTGCTTTCACATCATGAAAGCATGCTCTATTGAAAGAGCTGCTGAGCAAAGTTTTACCCAATGATGACAGAACAGAATAAAGACTCTGCTGTATTCTATCGAAAATGGAAAGGATACAGTCCTCCAGGTCCACTTCCTCTGACAGGTTCATTTTTGCTGTGATTGTAGAGAAGATAAGGCGCTTTTGTCTTCTGTCAGGCATGGGAAACTCAATCTTGCGATCCAGGCGCCCAGGCCGAAGAAGGGCAGGATCAAGAGTGTCATGACGATTTGTTGCCATGATGACCTGATAGTTAATAACAATTAGTTAAAAATAATATACAGCAATACTGAAACAAGTTTCTGTCGGATAAACTGGAAGAATTATTGCTACTTTTTACTTGATTAAATGGCACTCTGTAGACGGGGTTCTCATTAAGTGCGGGCAGCCAGCTAAAAAACCGGCTACTTGGAGGTTTGAGCCATCTACCTTTTGGAGAAATAGGGTAAAGTAAGAGAGTGAAAGCCTGAAATTGCCTACAAAACTCAACTGGCAAGCCGCCTACTTTTACATCCTAGCAGCCTGTCTACTTAAAAACTTACATGTAATAAGAACCCTGTGTAAAAGTAACACAATATGACCACCTTCCAAGAGGAAGGTGATATTTACTGTTAACTTGTGCATTATGTTTGGCTTCTGCCTTAACCAAAATGGGATTTGTTGAACCTTGTATTTTATTGGGGTTCATTATGTTAGCAGTAAACTTTGTTAAACCTGAGTAGAAAGATCTAATGCAATGGAGGTTACCATCTATGGAAATAAATGTCGTTATCTGTACTGTACCTTAACGTTAACATTCTGATCAAAGCCATCCATCTGATTTAGCAACTCAAGCAAAATTCTCTGTACCTCTCTGTCAGCTAAGCAAACAAAAAAACAATACATGTCACTTATTAAATTGAAAATTAAAGTTTTTAAATAAGTGTCACATACATGTAAGAACTTCCTATACCCCCAAATACAATTCTGATTATAACCAATGATTATTCCAGAGATCTGAAGATTTCAACTTTTGATTAAAAGTCTCACACAAGTTACACAAGTTGCAATCAACTTCCCTTGCCTCATCTGAAAAATGGTTGCACAATTTTGACAGGCTGTAAAATGAAGTCTTAATGCTTTACATTTAAATGATTATGACCAGTGTGCAAACAAAGTTGTGTCTGTTGTGTCTAAACTGAGTGGACATTGCCATTGGATTAGTTAATTCTGTTCTTAACTTGCTGACAGACAAGTGAAATTTTGTGGGGAATTCAAATTACAGAAGAACTGTAATAAATCCTGCGCATCAAAATTTTTTCAGGTTAGTTGATTAACTTTTGAGCTACATGTAGTACATGCTAGATACAGCTTAACCGAAAGGCAGTGACTTTCTTTTCACCCCGATGACACAGTTTAAATATAATGCATTTAGTGACGACCTAATGATATCAATTTTCTCACCTCCCGTCTGGGCATCAAATCTCTTGGTAGCGATTGCATCAATCTCATCAATGAATATTATAGCCGGAGCATTTTCTTTAGCTAAACGGAAGACATCACGGACCATTCTTGGTCCTTCACCAAGATACTTTTGAACAAACTCTGAACCAACAACACGAATAAAAGCAGCTGTGGTATGATGGGCCACTGCTTTTGCTAACATGGTTTTGCCGCATCCTGGAGGACCATACATCAATACACCCCTTGGCGGATCTATTCCAATTTGCTTGTAAAGCTCAAAATGCGTCAGCGGAAGTTCAACCGCTTCTCGCATTTCCTGCTTTTGAATGTCCATTCCACCTATGTCTGAGTAAGCGACATTTGGTTTTTCATCAGCGGTTAACATGGCTATGCTACTGTCTGCTTCAGGGGGAAGGACATCAACAAGAGCATTAGAGTGCTTGTGAAGAGCTACAGAGGCACTTGGTTTCAGCAGCTCACGATCAATTGTGCTGAGAATGCGAATATAGTAATTGGAACCTGGAGGGAAACAATAACAAAAGATTAATATATAATGTAAAAAAATAATCCACTTACAGTGAAACCTGCTCTATGTTGCTTGGAGGAGTAAAATTTAAAAGTTGAATATTTCAAAGTTGAGTTCATTATTTGCTTCAATTCTTCAGCTATAGACAAAGATATTTAAGCCAAAAGCGAACTCAATATTGGATTACATCTAGTTCAAATTTTATTTTTCTTGGAACATTTAAGAAGGTTTCACTGTAAGTAAGGCTATAGTAATTCAGAGTAAAACACCCAAAACTCAATCACAGCTTTCTGAGATAATGGAGACAATTTCAACATTGCCATTCACCTGGAGTTAAAGAAGCTAGTGTTACACATGTTTGTGCTTTGGTTAAAACTTCATTTTCAAAGGAGGATATGCCTTACCTGTAGTAGAACCAACAATTCCCGTGTTTTGATCAACAGCCTCAAGAAACTGACCAATAACCAAAGGAACAGACTGGATTCTTTTTACTTCTTCTTGTGCATGTAGCAACTCTTTTTTGAGATTCTTCTGCTCATCCTTTATGTATTCTTCCTGGACTTTTAAAAATTCAAGTTGGGCCTGAAGTTTCTTGTATTTTGTGTACAGGTCATCTACATCTGGGTCGACAGAAGACAGTGAACTGCTTGCTGCAGTTGTTGGTCTGCTTGAATCCTGAACAGAACAGTTCAAAAGTATTTCAAACTTGATTTGCACACTTGGACAAACAAGAACCAGTTTTCTAAAATTAACTTTTTACTTAATTGCTTTCGGTGACCTAACTAATTTTTGTCAGACAAATACAAATGAAAACGATAAATAAATACAAATGAAAACGATAAACTCTGATGACTTTAAGCGTTTAAATCAAGCGTTCTGAATTTGGCTGGATTTCAATAACGAATCTACAAAATCTTTTTGTACAACGACAACAAGCAACGTGACAAAGCACCTTTTCCTCAATGACAAAAAATAGTAGAAAGGAAAAACTCTAATTTTAACTATAGTTCCATCGAAATTATCCTAGGTCTCCCTAAAACTACTAATTAGCTCTCAAAGTACGTGAATAAATTAACTATAATTTCACATATCAAAGCAAAAAGGAGAAAAACCCAAACTAACCTGACTCTGCACAGAGATACCTATTTCCTCCATTTTGGATTTTTTCCACGGCTTGGAAGTTCCCGGATGGAAACCGCTGTCACGAAAAATTGCGGTAGTACACGACTCGATTTTCGTACCCAGATTATCTTCGGTCTCATTTAGAGGCGTCCTGTCAACAAAACCCTGGGGATAGGGTTACAGGGGTTTATCCGATACGGCAGGGCAATACTTGTTATTTTTTTTGCCGCTCACTTAGCACGTTTGCGCGCCCGAAACTGCCTGCTACGCAAGCCAGAACTAGAAACTGTAAGTCTTCATACCACCAAACAATTTTCCAAAACGACATCCTATTCTAATTCTGGACCAAATTATCGGAATTTTGTAGCCTACGGCCGGGCGATGAAAACCATACCCTTCGATTCCTAAACAGGAGACCGGTACCGAACGTTCGTACTTACACAAGAGTTTGTATGAGAAGAAAAAAGAAAACAGAAAACAACCAACAAATAGACTTCTACAGGAAAACTTCTAAGACAAGTACAAACTGGACGCCTGATTTTTTTTCAAATTTTTAGCGGGATTTCCTTTACTTTTTAAGGCCGGGTAAAAAAAATCCAAATGGCGCTAAAAGAAAGCAACTCGAGGTAACGTTCAATATTTGGATAGACCCATCTCTGTGACGGGCATTTTTAGGACGTTCGACTCTATCACATGCTCTTTGATGTTATTTAGCTTGCGTAGGACGCGTTTCCGCGCGAGTTCGTCGAGAAAATCTATGGGGCGAGAGCAAAAAAGAGGAATGAAGGGTGAGGCGGGTGGGAGGGGGAGAAGGAAACGCTTGCAAGCAAACTCCACCATTTTGAAAAACTCCGTTTGCTCACGAACGCAACTTCTGATTGTTACAAAGGATTGTTGCGGTACCGTGAGCGATCAATACATCAATCAGACAAGAAAAGTTTTCTTTTGTTTGTTTTGTGCAATAAGTCGATTGGAAAGCTAACAGGCAGCATGCAGTCGTGCGTCATTCGAAAGCTTAGCGGGACCTCAGTCGACGAGGAGCCACAGGGGGAGCTGGAGGCGGAATTCAAATTCCTGATACGTGATTGTAACAGCCAAGCTCTCCTTTTTTCTCTTTCTCCGCTGCCAGAGCGCCCCATAGAGCTTCTTGCCAGCAGGCTAATCCCTCACTTTCAAAGCCATAAAGTCTCTGAGAACTGGAGAGTCATGAAAGAAAACCATAAAAAAAACAAAAGAAAACCAAACCGTACTTTAGTGAATCGGCCCCCCCGGGGGGGGGGGGGTACTCCCATACATTACCTATACGGGTATGTGCCGCCCAACGGGATCGTGATTTTGAAGCTCCTGATTTAGAACGGGGTATCCATTTCAGAGGCGTTTTCTAGAACGGGATATAATATTTCGAACGTGCGAAAGCTCCAGTTTTGTAAGCAGCCATTTGACTTTTTTTATTCAAGGACAGATTGCTTTTAAAAATACGGTTCAATGCGTTAACGATCAAACTGTTGTACTCTTGTTGCACCCTAGAACGGAGTATAAAAGATTGGCCCATTTCTAGAACGGGGTATCAGTTTTAGGGCGAATTATAGAACGGGGTATAAAAAATTGGCCCATTTCTAAAACGGGGTATCAATTTTAGGGGAAATTTTTTTAGAACGGGGTGCCAATTTGCAGTCCCAGGCGGCACATACCCACCCAAGAAATACCCAAGTGCCCCCCCGGGAATCAGCCCCACTGGATCAGATATGTCCAACAGCCATCTCTACGTGATGTTACCTCGGGGTGTCTCCGGATTGTGTGCCTGTACACGTCATTGACGTCTTACATTCAACAACAAAATTTATTGTGATTTCCATGAGTAGATGCCATTGCCGATTATGTTAAGGTAAAGGTAAAAAGAAAAGAAAGTAACATTTATCATTGTAAATAATAATAATAATAATAATGGCTAAAATTACATGGAAAATGCTAACTATATTGTACTGCTATGTTTAATGATCTACTTTCACGTTTTTCGAAGGCCAGAAAAATAAAATGGCCAAGTTTCTTCTGGGGCTCCTGGGGGCACCCAACGACTGTTTTCTGCAACACATCAGTTCGGAGAAGCGAATATTGCCTAGAATTTTCTATTACTTGAGGACGGCTAAAAATTTCTAGATGACCGTTCCATTCATGTACAAATTTCGAAGCTCATCTAATAAATTGCGTAAGATTTTCTGAAGTTTAATATTTCCACGTTTCACTCCCCTGGTTAAGCTATTTTTTGAAGAAAAAAGGAAACCTAAAATTTTCAGATTCAAAAATGTGATGGAAAGAGGAATCAGAAAAATTCTCTCCCCCGTAATATGTTAAATTGCATCTAAAAATTTCGGGAAAGTACCACTTAATCCCTTGTAATTTCGAAAAGACTCGAGTTCCCCTAGGATGACCGAACAGATACAAATTTTATAGCGCCGCTTAGAATGCATTTCTAGAGATCTAAAAGTACTCTGGATAGCCTTAAAAGTGTTTTCACTGTATTTAGGAGGAAACCGTCGTTGGGTGCCCTTGTTTCTTGCAGGCAAAGGGATCTACATTATTGAAGAGAAAAAGAATCATGTCGTTTGCACTCAATGAGTGAAAATTAGGATATTTAATTTGTGACTTATAGAATCAAGGAGATATTGTCTTTCATTAAGGTAAAGAGTGCAGTTTAGCATGAGGTGTTGCTCCTCTTCGATTTCATTCAAAGAACAGTATTGACACAATCTGAGATGTTCAGGAATTTTGGGCGTGCAGTATCTCGCGTATTCTATAATTATTTATGATTGCTTGTCCTAAAGTTTCAATGACGTTTCAACGCATTTTAGCGCGTTGCTTCGGAAGCGATAAGATTTTAGAGATGTATAAATACTGGATCATGCACGAGCCAAGCTCCACTAGCTGAAAGCTGTAGGCTGCGTAGGAAAAAACTGTCTTCAGGATGGCGAATTTGTTGGTGTCGGTGACTTTTCTTGCTTTTGCCGCGTTGATGAGTGGGTGTCATGCTAACTCTGACCTTTCTGTTACTGGATATGGATCCTTGGAAATTGCCATGCTGAGACACGGAGAAAAATACGCAACAAATAGGGACTGCTACACTTGGGAAGATGTCCCACCATTGTACCATGGCATGACTCACATTCGAGGGCTCAACGATAAACTTGGTATCATAAGATTCAAGGTCAGCGTCCCAGTTATCATTTACCTTGCCATTGATTCTCGTTATTCTTACATCCACGGTGCCGACTACGAAGTCACGGAAGATTTGGTGATGCTGGGGGGATGCCACAAGCCGAGGGTTAAGTTCCCAATCTACAGGAGCAAGAACGTCCATGGTCCGGGACTGGTTTCCATAAATTTTAAATCGTCTCGTATGACGGGCATCTTTCTAAGGGGCGCCCACCAGGTTCGTCCCTACGCCGAACTGAAAGTTACCTTCCCCAGTACCCCCCGGGAGATCAGCATGGTCAGAGAAGGGGAGAAATTTAGCACCAACCGTGCCTGCTACACGATGGAGGACATCCCTCCCAAATACTACGGATCAACGCATCTCCGGGGTCCGAACGACGAGAGGACAATCACCTTTGATGTAAACATACCGGTGATTGTGTACGTGGCTATTGATTCTCGCTTACATCGCAACACGATTTTACCTTCGACATTCATTGCAACCGGAGAGACGATTGTACATGGTGGGTGTCATGCGCGCACTGACTTTCCCATATACGAGCGGAAGTACCCGAGTGGGGGAACTGTGACCGTCCCACTAAGTGTATCCCGGATGTTGACGGTTATGGTGAAACCGCTGATTTGATTGTTTGACAGATGCGTCACGTAATGTTTTGCTGAATTTGCTAACAACAATAATGATAATAATGATAATAACAATAGTAATAATAATAATAATAATAATAATAATAATAATAATAATAAGAACGATGACAATGATGGTGATGATATGGTGATAAAAATGATGATGAGAATGACACAAGTTCGTAATGATGAACACAAATAATACAGCGAACTCTTCTTCTCTAGCTGTTATTAATTATGAGAAGTCCGAGGACCATACTGCAAAACTGATGCAACGGGTTACTGTATTTTAAAACAATATTCAATTAGGGCTGATCAGACCAGTCTTATGAAGGTTTGAGCTGCTACTAATTAAATTAAGGTGGATTACAGTATTAAATAAATGTAATAGAACAAAATGTCCTAGACTGTTCACAGTCCCCTATTTTTTCGAGAGATCGTTGAGATATAGCACGTCTTACCGTTAATGACGGCCATCTTGATTTTCAAATGTACCGAGGGGGCGGGCGTGGGTTACCCCCTAAGTAGTTTTGACACTCACGCAAGATGCAGCCCGAAACGCAAAGTGCTCGATCTCGACGATCTTACGGAAAAATAGAGGACTGTGAACAGTCTAAAAATGTCCCAATACACTATTGTTTAGGGAGGGGCCATTATACAAGAAGTATTCAACTCCAGACAAACTCGCCCACAGTTGACAAAAAACGGGATAATTTGACACAGCTTAAATTTACTTTTTGAGTGAATTTTCGCTGCGGTCGCTGAGCTCCACTCTCATTTATGACAGACGAACGCTCGGGAATGAAATGTGTTTTAACACGTGATTTAAAACCCTCGGCAACTGAATGAATGACTGAAATGCGTGGATGAGATAGACCGCGAACAGTCGTCCTTCAATTCTAAGAACCATGGGCGACCAAAGAAAAAGTAAAATTACGGAAATTAAAGGTCAAAAAAAGGAGAGATT
>BOPM01000170.1:757858-770064 GCA_022179025.1 Porites australiensis | reverse complement strand
GAGTACTAGAATATTTTTTAAGTTTTTTGTTTTGCTTGTGCGCCGAGACCAGAATAAAGAATAAGGTTTTCTTAAACTGTAGAACTTGCATTACCTACTTGGCTGGGCACCAAAGGATGCGAAAATCACCAAGAAATCTGCTTTAGGTAAACCCTGAGCTTAAGTCATTACTTTTAGTGCCTTTACAAATGCTCCCATAGAGTTTAGCTATGAAGACTGAGAAATCAAACAAATTTCATCCGGAAGCACAAACCATTAAAACTTTTTTGATGATTCTTGCAGATATAGCATCAGGACTTGAAAAAATTGGCCAAACTTTTTCAAGTTTCAATCCATGTCCATCCTAGCCATCCATAGCAACAGATGACGCTGAGGGAACAGTTTCGACCTCCTGAATGCCTAATAGAAGTCTTAAATAAAAAAGAAAAAAGGACAATTAATTTTTGGAATTCATCCTATGCAAACAGACATTTTGGCTGTTTTACAAACTTAGCAAAAATCGTGATATTGCCCCTTTAAATTGTTCAAAGGATTTCTTAACTATTTACTGGAGGATTTAGATTGGAGTAATTTGGGATATAGAAAGTTAGTCAGCATTGAAATATTCGAGACGAAGTTTGTAAAACGCGAATGCACTTAATAGGTGACGTTTTCGCCGCCTTCGTCGCCGTCCTGAAAGTTCTTGTCAACAGCGGCAAGTGTCAGTCAAATCTAGTTTTTTTCTCTTTTTTTCTCGGCGCGTGCTCCATCCTTTCTTGCGCGCATATTACTTTCCCGCGCCTGCAACGCACCTTAAAAGAAAACGGAATCTGTTAGGAAAATAAGTGGATGTCGAGAAACGTTTAAAATTCTTGTAAAAAGTAAAAAAAAACTGGGCGTACGTGCCGTTGATGTGCCTCTGGAAAATAATTTTGAGAAAAAGAAATTGAACTTTACTCGAACTTGACATGTGACTTGAACTTGACGCGAGCTCGAACGTGCGGTCTGCTTAAGCTCCCCGGCAGTCACGTAATGAGCATTAACGTGATTCATCCAGGCAGATTAGGGAATAAACCTTAAAATCTACACAAGTTCATCTTGTTCGAACTCTTTGAAGAAGATCGTGTGATACGGTCGGAAAATGCAGAAACAAGTTGATTAAAATCTACTCCCAAGCCTAGGGGTGGTGGGGGTGGGTATCGGAAAAATTCAGCCTTGGGGCCGGGGTACTTGTAAGACTTCTCAGCTGTATAGGTACTATTTATTTTTCTGAGAATTCTTTAAACATAAAACAGAATTTCCCAGAAAAAACGAGAGAGCGCGGCAGCCTCGACCCAACTGGCTTAATCCGGTCATGCAACAAGGAAACAATCCAAACCACAATTTCCTCTCTTTATTAACCAAGAAGCATTTCTAGTAATAGGATTGAAATCCTTTATCAATAGTCGTTGTAAAACCCTTGCAGTGTTGAAATACTTACTATACGTTTTGGGCAGATCGTGGCACAAGCCGGAAGAAGGCGACAGACAGTGGACGACCAACATGAAGAAGGTAGAATTAAGCGTGTTTTATTTAGACTACAAGTAGTCCCCCATTTTTCCTCAGGGATAGTAGAGCGAGCGAAACGCGAGCGCTCGTGAAAATCACCCCACGCCTTTTCTCGCGTGGGGTGATTTTCACGCGCCCTCGCGTTTCGCTCGCTCTACTATCCCTGAGGAAAAATGGGGGACTACTCGTGGTCTAGGTTTTATTATGCAGTCAACACCAATGAAAATTTCTTATCGGTGCGCATACAGATCATTTAAGCTGCTCTTTCATTTGATCTTTAAAGTTCAAAGTTTAGGAGATCCGAACAGATGAAAAATTTTTAAGGAGATAAAAATATGCCTATATCTACAGTTTAAATACTAAAATACGTTTAACAATGCTGTGGTTTTGAACTATATTCTCGTTGGGTGCCCCTGAAAGTTTATTATGATGTCATGTCATCCACGAACTCAGTACTAGCAGAGCCTTTCTTTCACTATGCTCAATAGTTATTGACATAGAGTAAGATCATTGTTGAGTATGCGCTCCTTGTTGCCGGGATACCGATATTTGGAGAGCTTGCTCCAAGTCTCGGTAGCCGCTTTATACGTGGCGGCATAATGAAGGTTTCAGTGGTGGATTCACACCTTCAGATAAGGGGAGGTCCGGTCTCATTTCTTTTAATCGGCCCTTCGGGCCTCAGTTTGGTCTAAAACCCCCTACCCTGCGAGCAGTGGTTCCCCTACCCAACATGGATCGGCTACTGGGTTCAACTGTAGTTTCCCTTCTCTCCTAGATCCGGTGTACAAGTCACCTGATGTGCAACATATTTTTCCTGCTGCTTTTTTAATGATGGAGAAGATAGAGCCGATGTTGGAGTCGACCAAATTGCGCGCAGGCTCAAAGACGGCCCATCAGTTCACCTGGATTTAACGCCACCTGAAGCTAATGCGAGTGTAGTCTCCCTCGCCGCCGTTTTTGTCTCGTCACGCAACGCTCCTCCCCTCTTGGGTAATAATTTTGCGTGACGAGACCAAAAAGACTCTGAGGGAGCCGGACTAATGCGAGTGCAGTATTAGTCTCCTTGACAGCCGTTTTTAGGCTCGTCACGCAACGCTCCTGTTGGAGGAGCGTTGCGTGACGAGTCTAAAAACGGATGCCAAGGAGGCTAGTGCAGTATCAGTTTATATGGCTAAGATTCTAGCTACAGCGTACTTTTACAAACTTTTTTGGGTTCACGATAACTAGTTTTTGCGAAAATGTCAACTTTGACCAAATATTTCAGTTTCTGTAATTTTGGGTATAAATTTATGTTGAATTTATGTAAGTAGATTGGAAATGGTAATCGATATTTTTCAACAGGAGAATTTGCACCTTACACCATCTTCAATTTTTGAAATAATTAAAAACTTGTAAAACTGTAGCAATCCTATGACTACGGTCAGTGCAGTGAAATAAATAAAGTTGTTGTTGTTGTTGTATCTCTCCCTTTCTCTTTTCTCAGTGTAGTAATTTTGTTTTGCTATTTTTATTTGCAATTTTTTTCAAATTTTTCATTGCTGCTATCATTATTTTTAATTTACGAATACTGCTAATTTGAAATCCTTGTAAGTAAATATGTACAGCGCAATAAAAAACCCTTGTTTCAATAAGCCTAACTTATTCATACCTACCCGCTTCGACTGGTTTTAACTATTTGTGGGTAGGTACTACTCAAGTTGTAAATATCTGTTTCTTTATAAAGTGTGTTGTTGTTGTTCGCTAACTATGAAACAACATCGCGGTCTGATTTTATACGAATGGCAATTACTCAAAACGTTATGATACTAATCCACATGGAGTTATTGCTTTCATCAAACTTTTAAGCCCTGAGAGTGATCAGCATGAATTATCTCCTTATAATATCAGTGCTTACGAAAACAGAGTGGTCATGAGAATTGAGTACATGAATCAGGGAAGATGAGTCTAATTGATATTTCAACAAATTCTCCCCACTATTTATATTGAAAAAGTATAGGGACTGTAAATGGGAATCTCAATTTTGATATTAGGATTTAAAGGGTTAATTGCACTGCGTCGTAGACGTAATTAATCTCGTACCCAGACCTCACTCTGTTTTACAGTCATTTCAGAGAAGCTGCGCGAGATCTTTGATCTGGGTCCCGAACAAATTATCGAATTACCGAAAGTGCATTTTAAACTTTTCCTTCAATCTGATTGGTAAATCAGGAATTGGAATGCGGCTTTTTAGCTCAAGGATCCGGAATCCAAGTCCTACTGTCATGGAATCCAGAATCCAGCGTGTAATCCGATCCAGAATACATAATTTTCCAGGATTTGCTTACGCGGAACGAGCCATAGAAACAAAAAAAAGCTGACCTTAGAGGACCTAGTGCCATCAAGAGAAGTTAGAAGAGGTCCTTTATTCTCTCTTAGTTGTCTCTTAATAAAGGTAGTGGTGGTGGTGGCGAGGAAGAGGATTAGAGGGGTAATTGGAAGGGAAGACCTATCAACCTTAGCAACAGGTTATCCGAAGGGGTAATTACAGGGGAGAGGGGATTTGGTATCGAACTTTTCTCCCCTTTCACCTAAGAAAAGTCTGATTCCCTGGCTGAGGAGGATTTCCCACTCATCAGGGGATAAAGGAAGTAATTTTTAATCATTCCTTACGCCTATAATCTAAACGGATACGAAAGCCCCCTCATGGGCCAAGTCGTTATAAAAACTTTTGTTCTTAGGCCATCGTAGATTAATTAGCAGTTACCTTATTATAGGAAATTAACGCTCCCTGAAATTAACGCGAATCGTTAAAATTCGCGTTAATTTAGGTCGCGTTAATTTTGTTGAGCGTTAATTTCCGCGACGTTAATTAAGTGCAGCGCTAATTTCCGCGCTCTTAATTTCCAGTATTTTAACCCCAATTCTGGAACCTGTCCAGACATTCTTGACACCTAAAAAACATTAACTACAAGCTTTCTTTCTTTCAATTAACCCTTTATTTTTCATCTTTCACAAAAGCTAAGACGAAGGTTTACAATTATATTTCGAGTTATCTTCATCGTTGCCGCTGTCAGAAGTGACGTCAATATCTTCTCCTTTGATTTCGCGTAATTAATCGCGTTAATTTCCTTTATCATGAAATTCTACCTCCTCTTTCGCGTTAATTTTCTTTATTCGAAAGTCGTTTTCCATTAAATTCGCGTTAATTTAAGTCTCGTTAATTTCCAATACCTTAATTTCATGGAGCGTTAATTTCCTATAATAAGGTAATGAATGAGGCTGAGTAGGATATAAAGAATTATGCAGATCGAGGAGGGTGTTACACCCTCCGAGATCTGCATAATTCTTTATATCCTACGATAACCTAATTCATTAATTGCTTTATTATTCATTCAAAATAATTCCTAGCTTAAAAAACAATCTAAAACATGCTTACCTTCGTCGATGTTAAGTTCACCTCGATAGTGCATGTTAGAAGATAAAGGGCCGTTCAGGTCTGCAAATACATTCCAAATAGGATATGTTGTCCGTCGAGTTGTCTTCTTGCCAAATTTTTAGACAATAGTTCGTCGTGAAACGAGTCAAATGTTCCGCCGACTATTCGGCCATTTTTCTTTTCACAACCAAACCAACTTAACCTCGTCTCCAGGTCTTCTCGGTTGACGGTGCATTAACCTGCAACTGTGCTGCACTTTTGACGTCATCCGTTGATTTATTGCAAAATTCTTCCAAATTTGGTCAACAGTGGCTGGTTATGGTGAATTATGCGTGAGGTTTTAGCTAATCAGAAACGGAGAAACAATTATGTTGAATGAATAATCAGTTTCAAAAGTTATCTAAGGTGAATTATAGTCTTGTCATAATTTGCAAAGGCCACTTTATATCACTTTTGAAAATGTATGTTGACTAGCATACGAAACATCACTTTTATATAAAAATGCTAAGTCGTTGGTTTGGCTTAAGACCGACGTGTGCCGACCGAGCACCGACGTCCCAGAGCATGGACGGAAAAAGCCTCTGGCACCCAGGTTACTTAGAGAATGGCAATGGACAAAACGCAGGTTGAACTCTCAGCTCAAGACCATCCGGCTTGCAAGCGACCAGGTCCAGTTGCGAACACTTTATCTGCTTCCCAAGGGTGAAAAACACGCTAAAACAATCGTACTTTAAAATCGCCTCAGTTTAATTTTGTACTAATAAAGAAAAGGAAACAACCATAAAGTTTCATATAAAAATATACTACAGTTTTTTTAATTCTAAGAATATTGATATAATTTCAATTTTCAATCGTGCTAATTTTTCTCAAGACGTATTGATATGTTTGAGAGTTACTTTACTTTGTCCATCAAGTATACTATCAGCAACAAATAAGCTAGAGGCCCCGAACAAAGAAATTCTCCTTCCTGGGACTTTATAACGGCCGCGAATACGGGTTCCCATACTTTATAATGGAGTGTTTTCACATGACGTCACGGCGGCCATGTTGGTGTCCCAAAACAATGAAACTGCGGCCATGTTGGTGTCCCAAACCAATCCCGTGGGAGTTGTACTCTTTTCTTATGCAAACGATTTCTTTTGTTCCAATAAATTTGCATAGATGCTGGCCACGTGAGTGAAAACACTCTTATGAACGAAACAAATGAAAGGGCAAGATGCTAGTGTATTACTTTCTGGGGTGTCGGGGAGGGGATTGATGTGG
This sequence comes from Porites australiensis, assembly GCA_022179025.1. NCBI lineage: Eukaryota > Metazoa > Cnidaria > Anthozoa > Scleractinia > Poritidae > Porites > Porites australiensis. Next base: position 763,859 of record BOPM01000170.1, on the reverse strand, counting down.
CACGCCCCTACCGAAAGAACTGCCTAGAGGAACTGGGCGATTTCATTGGTTAAGGTAGCCTACAAACCCACACATATGTCCCAGTGCCGGATCCGGACCTTGACATAAGGCGGGGGGGGGGGCAGTCATCCAGACCCTTAGATAAGGCGGGGGGGCGGTCTCCAAAAAAATGTTTTCAGCCCTTCGGGCCTCAGTTTGGTCTAAAAATAAGGGGGAGGAGGGTGCTGGGCCCCTGGGCCCCTCCCCTGGATCCGCCACTGTGTCCGGTCGTCGCTCGCTTTCTCTCCATCCAAAATTAACTTGAAGGTGACACTTGACAGTTATGGAAACTGATACACAATATTAACCTGTGGCCCTTTAAGGTTACGTTCACTCGGACCTGTCCAATTTTCGACTTGCCTGCGAGCAGGCTCTCCGCGGCGTTCTGACGGCGGGGCGCTCCCCCTTTTAGCGCCCCGCTGCCAGAGTGCTGAGGAGAACCTACTCGTAAGCTAATTTTCGACCGGGTGAAAATTCGAACGTTTATGTGCTTCGTTTATACGGAAACAACTTAACCGTAGGACAATTCAGACGCCTGACCGTTCAAAAATTGGAACGCCGAAATTGAAGTCACATTTTTGGCCGGTAAGGCCATCCCCCTTTTTTCTGGTTTGCGTCGAATGCGTTTCCTGATATTGGGTCGGTCGGTCGGATTGAAAAAAAAAACCTAAAACAAAAACACACATACAAGGAGTCTCGGAATAGGAGGCCCTGGTACACCAATACGACGTTAAAAGTTAACATTCACACTGATGTGGATTAACAAAATGCATAATATACTGTAAAAAATGTTCATGTTTTTGTTCCTGTTTTTTTCTCAATGCTGTTACTATGTTCATTTTTCGGATTAAACGAATTATTTCAAGTGAAAAAAGATTTAACTATCTCGTTATTTTTTTTTCTTGAAAATGGCAAAAATTTGGGTCGGAGAGAAAAAAAGAGGATGGCCTAAGTTAAAAAAAAAGGACCGACGAAGTGTGAACACAATAATTTTCTGAATTTTTAAACAGCGAAGGCGTGGTTGCATGGATGCGAGGTATCTTTGCCGGGAGACGTCGTTTTGGACTCGCTTTATGGACTCGCAGGAGTAGTGCTCTGCACATGAGCAGCAGATGGCAAACCCACTGACAAAAGTTAAAATTGAACCTGGTTTGTCAGTTCCGGGTGAACAGCAATCTCGTACCCCCAGTCTTCTGGCCTTTTGGTCAGCAGGACAATTCCCTGTTAATTAAGGAGGGAGGAAATCTCAAAACAATAACATACTCAAACCAGGGGATTCAAATCCCGGCCCGATTTTTAATTCATGATTTAGTTGTGTTTAATTAAGGATAATTTAAGACCACACTCCCAATCAACTGAACCATGCTACTGACAATTTACAAACATCGAGAGAGAGTTCCGTTAATGGCATAAATACTTCAGCTCGACAATTCAAGAGAAATCTCCAGTGGTACTGTTTTTTTATTATATGTTTGTAATAGGCCATTTCCGAGTTCCAAAAAATCTCACTTTGAAACTGAGGCTAAGTGCGAAGCTATTGATATGAAAATGATTTTTAATTATGATGCAAATAAAACTCATTTTCACAAAAAAGGTTTCGCACTTAGCCTCGTTTTGAAAGTGAGATTTTTTGGAACTCGGAAATGGCCTATTTTGAGGTCTGTAGACGAATCCGATTACGCGACCATTCATAACAAATAAAAGCTACTAAGCAGGACTTTGTTGTGGTCTTGTTTACTGTGCTGTACAAGGTGGCTCATACTTTTCAGTCTGTGGATGAACGGAAATCCTCACGGCTTAACTGAGACCATTCAAATGAAACCTACTGAGCAATACTTTCCAATACAATACTATTTATTATAGTAGTCTGGATGAAATCCCAGGGTAAAACCAACATACAACATCAAGTTGTTAACGGTGAAAGCTAAAAAATAGACAAGATTTTCCACGCTTGTCGTTTGTTGTTATCGAAACGTTGGAGATAATGTCCCGCATATTACAGATGACCTTTGGAAATGGTCCGGCCATTTCGATGTTTCTGAAACAACAAAATGTGGCTAAAACAAACCAACAAGCACAAGAGTCCGGCTCACCGCAGCTTGTCTTCGTTTTTTGTTTGAATATCTACTCAGAAACAATCATAGAATTAAACGTCTAACCAAGAAGATATTCTGAAACTTAAAAGGGAAACAAAGGATGTCCCCTTCTGTGGTACCGTTAATTATACTTTAAAAGTTAATAAAAGTTTTTGAGCCTGTGGATGAAATCTGCTGAGTGATCATTCAAATGAAACCCACCGAGAAGTACTACCCTATGGTATTGTTAATCATTCTGTACAAGGTGGTTCTAACTTTTGAGTCTGTGGATGAAATCCTAAAGTGTGGCCATTCAAATGAAAGCTACTGAGCCGTACTTTCCTGTGGTGCTGTTTAATATGCTGTACAAGGTTGTTCTCATTTTTGAGTGTGTGGATGAAATCCTAAAGTGTGGCCATTCGAATGAAAGCTACTGAGCAGTACTTTCATGATGCTGTACAAGGAGGTTCTAAACTCTTGAGTCTGTGGATGAAATCCTTAAGAGTTTCCTTTGGTGCTGTTGATTATGCATATCAATTTGGCTCTTGTAGAAGTCTTAAGTACAAACTTTACACTTGCAAGTGAGATTAGTAACAAATGATCTAACCACACCGGACGCGATTTTTGGTTGCAAATCGACTATTTTATGGTCTGGTATGCGTGGGAGATAATCGAAACAGTTTTGATGCTTTGCTGTTTGCATGGAGAGAAGAGCCTTCATTCATCACCAATGTGGTAGCAATTTAGCTGATGCGCATGCGTATTCTTGAAAACTACAAAACGCTGTTAGCAAATTGTGAGTCTCATAGTGGACTGCTTAAAGCTACTAATTTAATTAAGAACGATACGATTTTTATTCATGAAACGTGAACGGATGCCTAAAACGGTACCCTTTAAAATCCCTTATAATAATAATAATTTCATCGCACAAAATTTCGCAAATCTTTTAAATCTATAAAATTTTAGTGAATAGAACTACCATGGAACTAGCCTGCGAGCAAGCTCTCCAATTATGGCAAGCGAAGCGAGCCATGAGAACGCGCGCGCTCCTCATACCCGCGTCTCCTTTCGCGTGCGACTCTCGCGTGACTTCTCGCGACTCCCCCCAAATGGAGAGCTCACTAGCAGGCTACAATAGAACACACTACAGACACAACCCACAATCAACACAAAGCCACAGCAAGCTAGCTTTTAGAGACAGTCAAAGCTTGCAAATGGAAAATAGCCCGAGAACGCTTTCCACTCGTGCCGGACAACAGGTCTTTGCTAGCGGTACGACTTGACTTTGTACCGCAATACCCAATAGGCCGCCAATCTGAGTGCAACGAAGAATAAAAATAGCACAAAACCGTCGAAGTATATCTTGGCGCCTTCTAAATAGAGCGCATTCTCCTCAACATCCATAGCGCTTAAAACATCTTCGCTGTTGGTAAAAATACACCGCTTGTTCTTGCATTCTAGAGGCCCTCGTTTATTTCCATATATGGCACACACCGTCCCTTCCCAGCTGTAGCGCGCGTATGACACGTATGTTAACCACTGCATGTATTTCGGAATGGTGTCAAAATTCACGAAGAAACCGCTGAAGAGAAGCACAGGGATACCAGTTACCGGAGCAACGTAGACGGCAGTCTGCGAGAGGAGACGAAACAACAGAATAAAGGCCTGTGCGATCACTTATACGACTCCTATTTTACTGTAGACATCAAAATGATCCCCAAACCTATTTTTCGGGACGGAATGGAATGCTTCACTGAGGGATCTCTTTTTGACAGATATTCCACTTGATTTATGGGCTGATTGAGATTCTGGAAGCATCCAAAAACCTTTATTTTGAATGACCTTCGCTTTCATGTCTTAGGGTGGATTTCCACTGTCACGCAATCTTTAAAGCGTACGCACGTAACTTTTGCGCGTAAATAAAATAGCGGCTATACATTGTGGAAGACCGCGCGTAACCGTAAAAGTTGAACCTCGCTCAGATTTAACGTTTACGCGCAGACTTTCATATATCGCCTCTATTTCATTTAAGGTAGATTTCCACGGTAGCATTATTTTTACGTGGGTACGCGCGTAAATAAAGTAGAGGCATTGCATGAAAGGTCGCGCGTAGACGTAAAAGCTGAAACTTGCTCAATTTTTGCGTCTACACGCGGCATTTCATACATTGCCTCTATTTCATATAGGTACGTAAATTGAACGCGCGTACGTACGTAAAAATTACTCGCCAGTGGAAATCCACCCTTACTTCAATTTATTTACGTCGTTGCGGCCGCTGCTGCTGTTGTTGTTCAAATGCAGAGCATTCAGTTTAAATTTTCAAAACTAAGGTACAGACTTCTGCTTCGTGATTTACTAAAGTGGAGAAATGTATTCACTGGTTGTAGAATGAACTCGAAATACTTAATACCGCACTTGGCTCCGACTCAAGCACAAAAAAATTCTGCCCTTCAAAAGTTGTTGGGAAAATCACGATTAGAGTCAGGAGTGCGAGTTGTACCATCTGTCATGCGCGTGAACCACATACCAGAAGTGGTTTTTACTATAAACTTATAGCCTGCGTAACAAGCGTTTGCGCGCGAGCGAAAAAGAGGGATGAAGGAGGAGAGGGGAGAAAATAAATAGCGTTTCCTCTTCTCCCCTTCCATCCTCCCTTCTTCCATTTGTTTTGCTCTCGCTCCAACTTTTGCACAATAACTCGAGTGTACACTCCCGCTTGCTACGTAGGCGAAAAAACCTATGAAAAATGCTGAAAAACACTTATACCCACCGGGAGACTGGGCGCCACTGTTCCTATGAGCAATCCTATTGACTGAGCCACAAGACACGTGAGTATTGTGATGGAAAGAAACTTTGTGTAACGCAATCCTTCACTGGGTTGATCTGTCATGAAATACACTATTGAACAGTAGATCACAGGGAGCAGAATCTGCCGGAGGAGAAAAAGTCAAAGGAACGATGAATCAGGCTGCTTCATAAATTCAGCTGGCGTTGGAAGATTTGGTAGTATGTCACGCAACACTCAATGAATAAATGTTACACTCCGTGACAGGTCAAATGCGATCCCTAAAAATAGCGTGACAAGTTATAAAGGACTTTCCTGACAGAAGGAACTTCTGGAGAAGTATCTAAGACTTGATTTATCCAGGAATCTGCTAAAAAAAGAATTCTGCACGTACTCTACACCTGTTCATGCAACCCTTCTCGTATTGCTGGCCTTTGATTCTCCCTCTATTCAGTGGACAAAAGCGGACAGTCAACACCTTTGATCTTTTCTATTATATTGTTGAACGCCCAATCGCCTAAGTCAGACTTTTATATATCACGTATAAATATCTCGGTTTAGAGAGCAATGGGGCCCACGGCGTCCAGAAACAAAATGGAACTACTTACTAGCATGCGGCCGAGGCTCATGTAAGGTATTCGAGCAGTAGCCTCGATTACAGGCGAGTTGCAGTTTAATAATATGGTCTATAATCATATCATTTCATGCATCTTACCTGAAAAGGAACGTCAGCCATTGTTTTCGCCAAATAATAAGACTTGAGACTGTACCAGTTATTTAAATGTTCGCGAATAAAGACAAGTTTCTCCATCGGAACTGTAAAAGAAATTGCAGCATGAGTTTCAAAATTTCTTCATCTCCTGAAACACAAAGTTATCGCTTACATACAACAGGAAAAAACAAGACCTCCGTAACTGGCGGTTTTGTTTGTCCAGCGCGACAATGAGCGGCACTCGTTCACTTGCCTTTGCGCGCGTTTTCGCACCTGACTTTGCTACTCATTTGCTTGTCTCCCACGCTGCCGTTTTTGCCTCGGCACGCAAAGTCACGCAACACTCCTCCCCAAAGGGGCAGGGGGTAGGGGGGGGGGGGGGGGGGGGGG
>BOPM01000170.1:741268-757848 GCA_022179025.1 Porites australiensis | reverse complement strand
GGGGGGGGGGGGGGGGGGGGGGGGGGGGGGGGGGGGGGGGGGGGAGGAGTGTTGTTGACCAGAGAAAAACGACTGTGTTTGAGCTAAGACTTCTAATTTGCGTGCTTGCCGAACAAACAACAAGCTACTCTGGTAAAAGGCTGACTCATCCCCAGTCATCTCCACAATACAACCTTTCCCTAGTGGTGCGCGGGATGTCATAGGAAGGGGGAAAACGCTGTGCTCCTGGCGTGCGCATTACGCGAAGACGACTGGGGACGGGTCAGGGTCACAGGTCAAACGTCGAACTTCTCATGTGACGAACCCAATACAAAGGAGCGAAATCTATTGTTCTCGCTCGCAAGTATAAATTTCTTCACATGTGAGGTGCGACGTTTGAGTGCTTGACTCTGGCATGCATGACCTTAAAACTCTCGCTCCATTAACACAAGCCTCTTAAAGGCGCTCTGAAAAAGGAAAAAGGCTACTCCTCAACCTCGAACGAAATCAGATTTGTCGGATTACTTACATGTTAGAACGGTGGGCATGAGAGAGGTGAACATTAGAAAGAGAAGCGAGAAAAACAAACAGCCAGTGTTGTTAAAGACTTTGTTGCCGTCATTTCCTATGCCGTGGTACAATAATCCGATGAGAAGGCCGACAGAAGCTATGGACACAAACCGGAGGTGAGTGAATACTCGGTCTCTTAAGACTGATTGCGCAGCTCGCTTGAAGAGCACCATGAACTGAAAAAGAGAAGACAAGGAATTAAGCTGCTGACTCGGCTTGATGTTCAGCAAATGTTAAACCATGTTACATGTCACGTTGAATGTTGAAATCGGCCGGGTTACCGGGCATTTTGGCCCCAAGTCATTTCGCCCCGGTTACTTAGCCCCCTTTTCGAGAACGAGGAATATTAAACTTAAAGCATGCTTGTTTTGGTTCATGGCTTAAAGAACGAGGAATATGTGCATTTGAAGCGCGCTAAATGAGTCAAAAATGAGTAAAGTAACCGGAGCGAAAATACTTGGGGGCAAAATGACCGGTTAGGCCATTCTAAATGTTGATCGTTGTTGAACGAGAATAGAGAGGGGCCCTTTGCAGCTCGTTTGACAACAAGAATAGCGGCATTTGTTGATCAGCAAATGTTGAGGCGATGCAAAAAACTTTCGTTAGAAAAATAATACATTACAGTGCTCAAAAAAAGACATCCCATTTAATTGGTGAAGGCCACAGTATAACGTTCACAGAAAGAGCAAATTAAAGCTGCGTAACTGTCTTTTCTCAAACTAAATAATTGTGGACGAAACCTCCGAAAAGCTATGGTGTTACCATTCAAATAAAATCTCTTCAGCAGTACTTTCACATGGTACTATTTATTTAGTATGTAGTTCCCACGTTTGAGTCTGTGGATGAAATCCTATGGTGTTACCATTCAAATGAAACCTCTTCAAGAGTACTTTCACATGGTACTATTTATTTAGTATGTAGTTCTAATTTTTAAGTCTGTGGATGAAATCCTATGGTGTTGCCATTCAAATGAAACCTCTTCAACAGTACTTTCACATGGTACTATTTATTTAGTACGTAGTTCTAACTTTTGAGTCTGTGGATGAAATCCTATGGTGTTACCATTCAAACGAAACCTCTTTGGCAGTAGTTTTGCACGGTACCATTTACTTCTAAGCATTTTACAAACAAAAAATTTGGAACTTTTTGTTATTTCCGGCATTAGCCACAATAAAGAGGGTAACAAAATTTTCGTAAAACTAAGACATTAAATTGGCAGTTAATGGACATAAAAGAACTACGCAGGCACGGAACCAAGGTTTCCTTGTGTTGTCCGCCTTAACATGGTGTTCGCTTGTTGGGCTGAGAGGGTGACAAAGGGAGGAGTGGGGCGGGCCACTGCACAATTTTCGACTCAAACGGACCACAATCCTGTTAAATCTTCTATCACTACCCAAATTCAAGTCAACTTTCAGCAATTCTGTATTCCTTTTAAAATTTTCTTCAATGTTTCCCCCCGGGGGCTTATTTATTTCAAACACGTTTGAAGGGGGAGATTAATAGAGACGAAGGGGTCATTTGAGAGGGGGGGGGGGGGGCTTATTTAATTTTGCAAAGGTGGTGGTATCAGTTTTGGATAAAGAACTTGAATCCAAAGTGAAAATAAAGCTAAAATAGAAAAAGCTGGAGGCCATCCAGCCGAGGATCAAAGAGAAATTCGGACTCCCAACAAGTGAATAAACCATCCCCGATCAGTCCAAGAAAAAAATTTACAGTCGAGATTGATTAATCCAGCCTTTCATTTATTAGCGAAGAATAATAAGGGGGAGGAGGAGTGGGACTTAGTAGAGAGGGAGGGAGGTGGGGAGCTTAACAGAGGATTTACATAAATTCAGCCAGTCACTTCTTTAACCAGTTAGTTGGAGCTGAACGTGACGAGCTGAACTTGCCTAAAACTAGCAAGTTAACTCTTTGGTAAAGCCATTCACCTGTGTTGTTTGACTAGCAGCATCAATTATGCTATCAGTGCTGGTTTTCACATTGCAGTTGGGAAGTAGGGTCACCACCATATTCCTGGAATCATAGCTACAACTCGTGCTATTCGTGAGACTTCTCTTCTGGGTCATGCTCTCTTCACGAGCCTTCCACGCCTTTACAAGACTCGGTATCATGTTATCGCCGTACTCGCCTGATGCTACTTCAATGACTGCAAAAAAAGGGAAAAAAATTATGTAATTAGATGAATGAAATTTTTTTGTCAACGACACGTGCTCGTATCGCCTATTTGGAGGTCACATGACACCCAACGATTAGCCCGCATAGCAAGCGCCGAATGTTTTTAACCAGTTCATGGACATTTCTCTCCTCTTATTTCGACAATTCGACAGTTTAGCAGTTTTTTATTATCATACGCGCACTCAACGATCTGTTAAGAGAAAATAGAGGGTCTGTAAACAGGCTATGTTTATAGGGCGAAGGCGAAGGGAAAAATCTCGAGGACACAAGCGCGCAGAAGGGGATGCGTGTTCCCCTTGCACACTCTATAAAAATCTAACCAGCGCCAGCCACGCCCAACGATCAGAAATTGGACATGTCCAATTTTGTGGAAAGGGAAACACCAGAGTTCCCGGAGAAAACCCACACGTTTAGTCCTGGCAGAGAAGGGAAACAACACTCACACCACATATGGCATTGCAGTGGCTGATCCAGACCATCACATAAGGGAGGGCGGGGACTTCCCTTCGGGCCTCATTTTGGTCTAAAAATATGGGGGAGGCCCGGCCCGGGCCCCCCGGCCCCCTCCCCTGGATCCGCTACTGCATTGAGTTTGTCGTTGGTTCCTGTCTCGTCCCCATTCGTCTCTATTTAGAACGCAAGCGGATAACGGAACGCGAGAAGCGTGACCGACGGAGCGCGAAGGGTGATGGAAGGAGGAAAACGAAGTGGAAAGACGACTGGCAGATCCTGAGTCAAAAAGTTGTGCGGAGACTTGAAAAGTTTTGCTATTTATCGCAACTTTTTTCTCTATCACCCTTTGCGTTCCCCTTGATCGCGTTTCTGTCGTTGTTAGGGACTTTAAGATCCAACGAGTGACCAAGCGTGACCAACATTAATTTTCTCCTGACAACATCAGCAGATCGTAAAGAGTAAAGGTTGTGAGAATTACTAAATTGATTAACAAAGGAAGAAGATTTTGATCTTCAACCAAATTCTCTCAACTACTCTTAAAAGAAATGTATGCGGCTCAGTCTGGAGAATTTGTATGTGGATCGTGGGACTTAAAAGGTTAAAGTCCCTAAAATTTTAAGAGTGGGCTAAGAGACGAATGGGGACGAGACAGTGTTGCTTCACCTCTCTGCTCCAAGGTTTTTATCCGGGTACTCCGGTTTTTTCACCACCTAAAAAGGCAACATGTCCAAAATTCTGATTCGATCTGAAAACTTATTCGGTGATCTCCTGTACTTACTGAAGTCAGCTGGATTGTGGTACTTGGGACAGACAAAACCCTCACTGGAAAAATATGGCAACAGATCTTGTACAGTACCATGATACAAACAGTTCCCTTCCGCTAAAACGAACAGCTGTAACAAAATGAAGAACCAGGATAAGGAAAGCAGTTACGTTTTCGGCTTAAAAGCAGAATACCGGCCACTTTAATAAAAGGTATACCCCTAAATCAGTGGCTACATAGCCACAAAGCGGACTACAAAGTAATACACCTCTTTCTTTAAGCCATCAGGCCGCATAGCCACGCAGCCGCGCCGCCACGTAGCTGCGTGGCTACATAGCCACCTAGCCACTGTTTTAGGGGTATAGCTTTGAAGTGGCTGGGTATTCTGCAGTTAAGTCACATTTTTTTTCTGCCACTTGGATATAAAATATCAGAATCAGTTTCATGAACATTTAATTTTACGGTAAGCAGAGTAAAGATCGAGCTACTTACTTTGTCAAACATTTCAAAGAGTTTTGCACTTGGTTGATGGATAGTGCATACCACAGTCCTACCACTGTGAGCAAGTGTTCTCATGAGGCTGATGCATTGATAAGCTGATGAACTATCGAGGCCACTGATGAAAAATAAAAGACAAAAACCAGGTCCAAAACAGTGAGTCCCTTCAATAAATAATACAAATAATGACAATGATGGCAATAATAATTTATTGGTAACATTTCCAATAAGTGGCTCTTCATTTACAATACAAACATAAAAATAGATAACAAACATAAAACGTATCTAGAACACATTGCAGTAGAAGAATGTGTAAGACAATTATTGAAAGTTTTGTTCCACCTTGTGATGAGAATATTATCATAAGTACAGCTGTACTGACAGATGAGCTGAAATTTCACTTGAAAGTAAGGGTGTGGATTATCTTTGAGTGGGGTGTGTCCGTAGTTGATTATCATCAATAGTCCTGTGTAGCTCAAATTGGGGATTTAATAGGCCAAAATCATGCAAAATCATCATTTCACTTCCCAGTCACTGGAGTCATGGGGTATAATTTAAAGCACATTTGATTTAATTCCATCAGTGAGATATCATCATTCTTATTTACCTCGTAGGCTCATCAAGGAAAATTAAAGGTGGATTATTGACCAGTTCAAGTGCTATGGCTAATCTCTTCCTCTGGCCACCAGAGATTTCACTCAACCTTGTGTTTGCGGTATCTGTTAATCCCAAGTTCAGGAGGATTTCCTGGATCTAGAAGTTAAATTGAGGGTGAAAAGAGTGAAAAATGATGTGAAGTGGTTAGGCGAGAGAGCAGTCAACCACACATCTTGCCAAGTGTGTGTACAGCTTGTTTTAAGTCAGTATTTATAAACTGGTGACTTTGTTACCAGAAAATTGATGTTGGTCGCTCTTTAAGCAGCTAATCTTTGAACGAAAAACGTTTCTCTTAACATTAAAAATATACTTAATTAACGTTTAAGCCTCTATGTTTTGTTCACCAACTAATACTTATGTGCTTACGAGGTCATGAATTTTTTTCAAAGTCCTGCACAAAATGAAATACGAAAGATAGCGGGGAAAAATAACTTAGTCTTACAATTCCCTCTTTGTCTTCTTGCGTTAAGGACTCCCTTAGATGAAGATTGGCTGACACCTATAAACAGAACACTAGGGTGAGTACAGTCAATTTAAGTTTCAAAACAAAAAATAGTGTACCCAAAAAAATATGGTGACACTCATCATAAACACCAGAAATATTTAAAGGGAAATTATTGTGTTGTAGGGAAAACGCCTGGTGGGAGAAAATTAAAAACCACAGCAGCAACTGTAAATTAATTTGTGTTCTTGAGGTTTGCTTGCCAGCTCTGAACTTAATTGTGATTGGTTTATGATATGCACAGCAAAAAATGAATAAAGTTTTAATGGATTTATTCTCTGGGGACCCCAGAAGTATCATTATGAAATGCAGTGGAAGCAATGAAAATATGCAAACATATCTTATTTATTTATTTATTTTGAACAATATTTATTCAGGGTTGCCCAGTTCAGTGCGGCTGGTTTGAATGGGGCCCTAACGAAAAGAAAAAAAACAACACAAAAAAAAAATAACCGAATAAAAAAAAAATTGGAACAACTAAGTAGACCGGTAGCAAAAGTATTGGAGGCTCAATTTGGCTTGGATCTAAAGTGCTTTTTTAGGCCAAAGCCAAACTTATTTAAATCATGCTTGCTCCTCAGGGCCAGAGGAAGTGCGTTCCAGATCCTGGCTCCGCTGAACCTGAAGGAGCCCTGGTACTTAGTTGTTCGAGCTAGCGGCAGACGGAACAAATCTTTATAGCATGTGTTATATGAATGGAAATCATGCGTGTGGCTAAATTCATTACCTAAATATGCTAGAGCCAGGCCATGAAGGTTCTTAAACACTAGCATGCACTTTAGATAGTCCCGGCGGGACTGGAGACGTAATTTAAACTTGGTAAGTAACATCTGCGAACAGCACCAATATCCTTGTTCTGGCCGGCCCCCAACAGACTCAATGAAAAGTGTTTCGAATTTCCTTTCATCTTGATTGGCAAATTGACAATTGCATTTTTAACTGGCCAATCATAGTCACACTCAAATCCTGGTATACAGGTGGGTGCCCAGAACAAGGATTTTGGTGCTGTTTTGCAGACAGACTTTTCCAAAGTTTAGTTTTGTCTGCAGTGCAGGCTAAGAGTCATTAAGTTAAGATGTTACATATGTACCATCATGGATTCCAAGACAGTGAGATGTGGCAGAAGTATGTCATCTTGCATGATGTAACAAGACATTTTACGGAATTGCCGCAAGTTACGATCCACACCATTGACCAACACTTGACCATTCGCATCTCTGGTTCTAAATTAAGGTTAAGGAGGTAAAAAATGTTTAATAAAACAGTTCACACTGAACACAATAATACGTTTTTTGGATACACAAAATGTTGAAATTGTTCAGATAATCATATCTGTAAAGGGAACGTGCTTTTGTAATGCCATCGCTGAATTAGCAATCAATAAAACTCAGCTCCCCTGCACTAATTAACCCCTTCAACTATAATTTCAAAACTTAAATTCTCATTCATTCTCCAATACATTTCCCATATTAAGTGTGGCATAGTATACATTAAAATCACTTTGTGTGATATGTCCTTATAATAGGCTGTTTTCTATATATAACATAAAAATTCAGTATGATAGTGAGTCTTATATTAGGGGACAAAAAAAAGAAAATGATAAACATGTTTGTTCATTTTCTTTGTTTGTGTCCTAGGACATGCCATCATGCTGAATTTTAATATGTTGAAAGAGGCCTATTCTTATAACCACTCTGTTTGAAATACATGCAGTAGCACAGGTGTGAAAAGGAGAAATTTCTCACACTGATCACTCTTTATAGAGTTTAACCCTTTCACTGTCAAATGTAGCCAAAGGCAAACTTCGACCAAGTCTGGAAATTTCATTTTGTAACATTTTGAAAAACAAATAACAGAATGTGACAGTACAGGCAGAGAGCTTTCATTTGAATGGTCACATCAGACGATTTTGTCCACAGACTCAAAAGTTAGCCTCATCTTACCAAACTCCACCATGCACTCTGGCAGTGAAAGGGTTAAAGGTTTAACTCTCTACGATATTTATGGATATGTCACTATCATTGGAAAAGTATGATGCTCTAGGATCACATGCATTTTCATAACATTTTTTTTTATCAATATATCAATCGTTATACCTCCAATAGGAAGGAATTTTTTATTCAAACCACAATTCTGCAAATAAAAACTTACAGGGCTGTCACTAAGATTTCAAATTGCCAGGTACAACAAGTATATAATGAAGAGAATCAAAACTGCCAGGCAATTCTTTTGGTTCTTTTTTTTCTTCTATTTTCACATCAAAGTAGCCAGGGAAAAATCATGACCCCTGCCTCTTATGTCAGCCCTTACCCAACTTCCACAACAGAAAACAGAAAACATTGCTGTCTTAATAATATATATTGACAAAAGTAGAAGGTAAGGAGCTCACTTGTATCCAGCAAGTATATTAATCAATGTTGATTTTCCAGCTCCTAGGAAACAAATAGACAACAATATTATTGCGGCATATTGTAATGTTACCAAGGTCATTATTAATACTGGACAATTATAACCATAATGTAGGGTTTTTCAGAGACAAAAACAATCTTCAAGTCAAATAAAAAACAAAAACATTATACTGCAGCATTCAAATAAAGGATGGCTGAAACTTCAAAAATTGTAAATTGATCAAATACATGCCCCTGCAAGCATTTATTTCATTTTAGGGGTACAAGAGGGGCATTTAAAAGATAGGAGGCATTTAAGAGAAAGAGATGTTTATACTTGATAGTGAACAAGATGCAATGTGCAAACCAATATTAGACAAGCAAGAAACTGAAAAAAATGAATGATTTTGCTTCTTTTTGTCAGTTACTAGAATTTTGGAGTAACTTTCATTGGAGGCATCCAATAGAAAGTAGGTATTTATTAGAGAGGGGCATCTAATTAAAAACTTAACATTGTAGAGGGAACAAGTATTGTTACCAACAATTATTGTTAGTAAGACAAGTTAGGGCGGATCCAAGATTTAGTCAAGGGGGTTTGGACAAACGTCTTCCTGAGGTAGACCATCCAAGTGGGGGTCTGTGGGCATGCTCCCCAGGAAAATTTTGAAATTTAGGTCCTCGGAAAGATGATTTCCAGTGTTTTAAGGATACAATGCCTCCGAAACAACCTATTTTTTTTTTTAGCTATTTTAAACATGAATTACTCCTACATAAATCAAGACCGATATCAAAAATAAATCTGAAATGTCTAAAACCAGGAAAGACTCTCCTCAATCAATGTTATTTTTTTCTCCTTTTCATCACAGTGTTTTTTTTTTTTCAAAAGATATAATACAGTGTTTGTTGGCAAAGTATCAGTAGGTTTTCGGTCAGAAACCTCTTGTTTTTTAAATGTATTAATTTCAGTTTAAGGGGTTTTAAATGAACCACCTGAACCACCCCTGGATCCGCCCCAGACAAGTCACTTATTTGAGAGGGGGCATCAATTAGATCATTTAGAGTAATAGTACAACATAATTACCTGAGGGCCCAAGGACTGCTACCAATTCACCACTCTTGAATTCACCAGACAGCCCATGGATAATTTGCTTCACTTCTTAAAATAAAACAGCAAAAACATGTTTAAAAGAAAGTAAAACTGTAGGAAGTAGGATTTTGATGATGATAAGAGAGTAAATAAATAGTCTGAGGATTAATTCCTGGCAAAGCAAGGGCCAAAGTTAGCATATCAAGTTTTGAGAGGTTTTGCGAGAAAATTACCATAAACATTAATGGCCGATAGATTCAGAGGTTACTGAGGGAGTGAAAACGATTCAAAGTGATTGCAGTTTACGTTGGATCAGCTTGATTCCTGACAGTGTACCTCCTTTGTTTTCCTTCAACAAATTGTGACCGTATAATGAATGTGACGTTTTTATTGGTCCATAAGATCAAAGTGACAGGAATGCTATTGAAGGCTGCATGTGCACCATCAGGACCACAAAAACATAAAACAAAGGGGTCTGACAGGCTTCATAACCATGTACATTTTGATCAGCAGTTCTATTGTCTTGTTTCAAATTATAAGCCCCTCCGGATATAAGCCCTTTTGTTGATAATCCCTCCTAACCCATTTTTTTAAAATGATGTGTTTAAAAAAGGGCTTAAAAGGGGTAGTTTACAGGAATTTCAGTATAACCTGTGATCATTAAGAGGATCGTCAATGCAAACAAAGTAAAACCAATATAATTGGATATGAATGGTAGGGGCACTGGCAACCCTTTAAGCAACTGTTTAAGAACCCAAAACTGGGATCATTTTAGGTTTCTGGGAAACTGCCCACCTATCTACCCCTCCCTTAAGCCAACATTTTGCCCTAAGTGAGAAGAAAGTGAGTAGTAAGTGTTAGATATGCCAACTGTAGAAGTACTTAAGATAGCCAAATGGGATTCTTTACACTTTACGTTCAAAGTTAGTTGGCAACATTAGCATACAAGATCTTGCACTCCTCCCTTCATGGGACATATGTTAACCAAGAAGACTTCTCCAATCCATTACTTACAAACTAAGAACAAGGTCCGGCCCACACTTTAACACATATTTCATGAAAAATTCAATAGCACACAGAGCATCTATTGTGTGGAACCTTCTTACTCCTGACCTTGCAAAGCCATCCAACGTTAAAAATTACAATAGAATGGCCTCAAAATCTGACAACCTACAGAAATTAGATTTTCGGGCTATCTCCACTAACAATGCCTGACAATAATAACGATAATAAAGCTTTAGTTACCCGGTAGCTTAGGCCCGTTTCAAACATCATGCTACTGCGTGCCGAACTAAATTGATCAAATTAAATTCAACTTTAGCACGGTAGTAGCTCGACTTGGTTTCAGACGTCGTGCTACTGCCGTGCCAAACTCAATTCATAAATTATAAATACATTAGAATACATTTAAAAGTTTGCTAAACCGTTTCTTTATTTTTGTGTTTTGTTTTCGGCAACAGCGATTCTATTCGACTGACTTAAATTCGATGTCTGAAATCAAGTTGTGCTAGTGTTGTGCTGCAGTCGAGCTACAGTCGAGCCAGCTCAGCATGGCAGTAGTACGACATTTGAAACAGGCGTTAAATGCATGAACCATAAGCGGCAATGCTTTAATCACCATCGTGTTGAAATAAAAGTCGCGGTATTGTTTTGTATTGAATAATGTACACATACCCGTTTAACCCAAACAAGGGTCGAATCAGAGTGTCTCCCGGAAATGTTTGTCAGGCTTAATAATTGCATATGTAACTGTGAATGTCTTTCTTCTGCTAAAAATCTTAATGATGATTACTTTTCTGATATTGTGTTGCTTTAGAAAATATCCATACATCTTCCCCCCTAATTATAAAAGGGTTCAATAATTAATACTGTTGTGTTTTCATTTCCATCAACCCATCGACAGGAAATTCCAATTTAGGTTTGTATACATTTCCTTTAAAAGTTTTGGCCGTTGACCTTTGTTTCCTTTGGAATTCCCGACATTCCACAATGGAGTGGGTTTGGACGGATATCTGCTAGGACTACATCACACATCCTGAGTGGCCCCTCTGACCTTAGCATTAACATTTTCATGACTACAATTAGCAAAGTTGTTTTGTAAGTTGTACCTTTTTGTTAGCCTTAAAGTTTACGCATAAGGGTGACATATGACTGTAATTTAGAGCTTATCCTACCAACAAACACGCCATTATTTTGTCCAATTTTGAGTTAGAAACTGTGATGAAATTTGCTAAAGGATTGTTAGTATCATCAGTTGATAAGATTAATGTAGAGAAACAACTGATTGATGTACGCCACACGTGCAAATGTCAGAAATTAATCTCTTGATCTTTTAGTACAAACAATTTGAAGTAGTAAATTTTGCTCAAATTATTAAAAAAAAATAGTATTACAAGAAAGCACTGCTAATGAAGTATTATTTGAAAGGTCACACTTTAGAATTTTCTCACAAGAACCAAAAGTTACAAATATAAAAGTACATGTCTTTCATCACTTATTTAAAAAATTCTAATCTCCAGATAATGATCTTCATTAGTAGACTGGTCAAGGCATGCAGTGTACAAAAATAAATTAGGAACAGCACTGACCAGCAAAGGGATCATAAACTTTCTCATTTTGATATGTGAATTAAACCATGTGAATTCATAAGTTGTAGACTGCATCAAAACTTATGCTGCTTATTTAGGATAATTTGAAAGAAGAGGAAAGGAACAGGGTTGGTATATAATTTCAACAACAGGCTAGGCAGGTTTGAAATCATGCAGAGGCTTTTGCCCACACGTGTCAAGCACATGTACACACCTGTCAAGCACATGCATGTGCAGAGAGGCAGTGGCTGCCCTGCTTTCGTCACTCCTCTAAATCATATCATCCCATAAATCACACCATGAGGAAAAAACAAAGGTCACTGTTTTCTTAACTTTATACAGACGGTTAAGGTGCAAAAATCCATTGTCCAATGTAACATAACAAGCTAACGAAGCTACCCTTCAAGAGTGCTATAATGAAACCAGAAAATCACATGGATAACAAAGATGACATCAAAAGTGTATTTCAGTGAAGAATAACACAGGATTTCAAAATAATGTATGTTTACACCTCTATTGGATTACTTGAAATCAAGACATCAATGAGATTCCTTTTGGAAAGTGTTGGAGATCAGATTATTCAGGAGTTCCTGGTGTGTATCATTATAAACATCCGTTTAATGTCAATCAAGCACAGTAACCTGGCTTTAATACCAAATTACTTATTAACATAATTATGATAAATCATTTGCATTCCTCACATTATTGTATTACATAACCAATAGGCATTCTTTCATGTTGAAGTGCTCTTTTGCTCTTTTATTTTCGCATTTTTATGTAAGAAACTGGAAGCCAAAATAAACTCATAATTTATATTTTTACACAACTCAAATGACATTTAGTCTTTCTAAAAGGCACACAAATTTTAAAGTTTCAAAATTCAGAAGCTATGACAAGGGAAGGCCCTATCTTACTTTTAGCTCATTATCTCTCTAGAAAATGATCGTCACTCTAAAATAGTACAGTACACATTGAAGCTGGAAGCCAAAAAAAATTAACTCACAATTCTTCTGTATAACTGAAAAGGAACATTTTCAGCTTAAAAGTGTTTGTATAGTCATTTACATTAATTTTACGTAATTAGAAATTATGTCAGGAGAATCAAATGGCTTCCAGAAAATTTGGCAAAGTTAAAGGTCTTGTTTCTAAGTTTCTGTTAATATTACACAAACAAGTAATAATTACTGTGGATGATAATATTAATTGTGGAAAGACACCGCTCTAAACAGAGGAAACCTCCACTTAAACTTATTGGCAACACCCTATTCAAAACTAAGGATAAAACTAACTTTTACCCATTTCTTGGTTGGTTCAACTGGCAAAAAACTTAAGACACAATCAAAGTAAATCACAGAAAAGCAATGGTTTGTAGCCTTCCTTCAAGGGTTCACACGTTTGGATGCTAAAAGAGAGTTTAGATACTATTATTTACAAACATAGACCTTGATTTACTTTTTTTTTCGCTTGACGTGAAAGTACTGTTTGAGTTTTTTGGTTTAGCATGAACAGCCGAAAGTATAATACCACAGATATGGGGTTAGATGCGGTTTCTTTGTGTTTGCTTTTTTTCTGTAAATACTCAAGCTATATTTTTAATGATTCGAGTAGTTTCCAAAGTTTTTTTTAAAAAACCTAACACAGCTAGCCTTCACTTGCGACCAAGAGCTTTCTCTTAGATTTTGCGCTTCAGTTACATGCCGCAATCATATTTCAGGAAAATAACTTAGTATAACAAAACCCTAGTGTTAATTTCATTAAATTTGTGGTAAAGGTCAATCTTAGTCGTTGTACACAAACAACAAAAGGAAAGAATAATTGAAACTCAAGGTTTCAAGTAATGACTTAAAGTTATCACTCGACCGTTTCAATCTCACCTACACCATTTATGTACTGAACTTTACCCCACGCGGTAATATCACTCTTTTAGTAACACATAAAGAGGCGCAACTTTTCTTTTGAAAAGACTTAATTTCTGTGCACGAAATTGCTTTTTTCTTCTTTCTTCTTCTCCTTCCGTGCAAAGTGCAAAACTGCGCTTTTCGTATATCACAATCGGCCGTAGCTGGATATCAAGTACCTCCAGCAAAAAATATGCAAACGAAGTGCAACTCGTAAACAATAACCTTGTCGATCACTTAATAATAGCCCATGGCTTGATTGCATGTTTAACATACAATTTTCCGCGAAAATTGTCTGTAAACTTCCTTGAATTTAACCACATTCAAGATTGCCATTAACGCTTCTAGATGTACATGTACAAGGCATAATCCCGCGAGAGACAGGGAAAACCCATTTATAGACCCATCACTGACGAAACCTGTCTGATAGGCGAACTAAAAATTTTGTTTTCGCAATTTAAAATAATAATCTCATTTACGGTTCTAGACCTTAAAACCTAGAGCAAAATAAAAATTGCTTGTGAAGGTATCCTAAAGAAGAAAAACTGGGCTGAATTTTTGTCCATGATCCGAAACCATTTCAAATGCAGACGATGTTTACAACGTGTCTACGTCTGTTGTTGCGAAAGTGTACAAGTTGGACATGGAACAAACTTGCACAACATAAAATAACCTCTTTCAACACACGAGATTCTGCTCAAATCTCTTTTCAGTTGTACAGTGTTCAAGTTATACTCCAAGGGTAGGGCAGAGCTGGAATTTTGGAGATGAATGAATATATTTTCGCATCTTTCCACCAACTCGAATGTACACGCATCGTTGCTGTGTTTGTCTCGTCACGCCTGAAATATCCTCGACATAATAAGCTATACAGAAAATAGCAATACCATTAAAAACTCTTCGAAGAATAACCACTGTAAGTCTTAAAGGACATTTCAATAACCTAATCAGTTTCAAATAAAACTGAGACTATATTGACCTTTTCATGCTTTGTAATGGCCAGTTTGGACACGTTATCTCTTTCTTCGCCGAAGACCTGCAACTTGCTTATATTTTGAAACGGTGAAGCCAAGAGGCGTTTTATTGTACAAGGCAGGAAAATAGCTCGGCTCACCTTTTCGACCTTGCTTCACACTGTAACTAACATCAATGAATTCCAGGTCCACCTTCTGTTTAGGTCTTTGCCAAAAGCTAAGCCTTTCCACATATTCGCCGGCTTCGAGCATCGAATCTTTGCTGTCGACAGAACTGGTTTCCTCTCCGCCACAACATTTAATCGCTGACTTATAGCTCTCTGCCCTGGCCGAAATATAATTTTCCATCGGTTTCAACCACTGGCGTTTGCCAAACCGGATATATATTAAGTCTCAATTTTTGCTATAAGTCATGTGAGAACGTCTTTGTCCTTCTTCGTCGACTCAAAGTCCAATTTATGTAAATTAATGAATAATGTATACAATACACAATTCGATAACATTTTTGCACAACTTTTTGCGGTTCAGGATAGCAGGTTAAAAACCGCCAAGGCTAAATAAATAGCCCTAGTAGATGCCAAATTCCTATTAGCTGTTAAATTTAGTTCAATTTCAAGTCATGTCAGGTCGTGTTAAATCTTTTTTGGAAAAAATTACGTCACAATCCACTGTTTTAATAAGTATAAAATTAGTGCGACAAATTACCCCACGGAAAAGACAGAAAAGAAAACTATTGTCCAAGTCTTCTGTCTTTTCATATACTCGCATTAAACAGAAATACAACCTAAAAAGACCATACGATGCAAGTATTTCTGATATCGTAGCGTGCAGACAGGCCAGTGACATTTAAGACGCCAAAAATTGCGGGTATTTAATTCAGAAAGTCGAGACACGATATTTCAGACGATTAAATTCAAACAAAATGAAAATTTTTGGTAATAAAAAAACTAACTTTATCCCAGAAATGACGATGATTTTATGGAAAGTAAAGCGAACGTGTTTAGACCTCCCAGGTTTCTAAATCTAAATAAACCGGATATCTAGGGTCTATCTGGGATTTAAAGTTTCATTTTTCAAAACGTGGCACGGCGATGAAAACAAACGAAAATGCAAGCGAGTTAACTGGGCACCAGGACTTCCGGGCCGAACGATTGCTAGGTATTTTCAATTTTGCTTGTGAAATCATAATTCAAGACAAGGACACAAAATCGTTACACGTCAATCATGCCCTTTTTCGTATTACTGACAAGTATGGACAAATTTAGGTGGTCTTTTTAAAGTTTGCAAATTTTTTAAATATTCCATTTTCTAAAATATACCGTAAAATTACGAAAATAAGCCTCCGAGCTCATATTTTTCAAAGGCCCTTTTTTGGAGGGGCTTATATTCGGAGGCGCTTACATACGGAGTGAACTTTGCGTTTCAAAGTCGGTTAGGCTTATTCTTGGAGGGAAATTTGCGTCTCAAAATAGACTGGGCTAGCTTGTATTTGAAAGGAAATTTATTTGTGTCAGTAATTTGCAGAAAGTTTTTTCTGAAACTCGCGTTGAGGACATCACAGGCAGCCCAAGCGCACTATGTGTGGGTTCGGGCTTCAGAGGTCATTTGGTCGGAATATACTAGAATTATTAGTGTATTATCTGATGCTAAATAAACGCAAAAATCTTAAAGATATGAAGTCTTCTTGTTTGTCTATCTTTACTAGTAGCCTTTAAGATAACGAAGGTCGATATTTCTTGCATTATTACATGTGATTCGGGCCCTTAATGTTCGAATTTTATCACATGTATTCGAATCTATGACGCTAAGAAAAAAAAATCATGATCACGCGAAACATTGATTCAAAAAGCTCCCTTACCTTTAGTTCATAGCCACTCTGTGTCCTACGGCCGATTTAAACGCCGTTTAGTCGACTTTCTTTCCTCAGTACTTGATGGAAGGAAAGTCGACTAAACGGCGTTTAAACCGGCCGTAGGACAGAGTGGCTATGAACTAAAGGTAAGGGAGCTTTTTGAATCAATATTTCGCGTGATCATGATTTTTTTTCTT
>BOPM01000170.1:682834-724660 GCA_022179025.1 Porites australiensis | reverse complement strand
GCCTATAGTCGAATTGAATTCCATCAATTTAGTTTGGCAAGGCAGTAGCATGACGTTTGAAACGGGCCTAAGATATTACATTAGGTGAAATTTTCCTTACCACCAGAAATAACACCATGACAATATCCACCAGACAAAAATGAAGGCTCACTTGGAAAAACGTTTTTAGCTAGGATGAAGGTTGAATCTAAAACAGTAAAAGTGCAAAATATTACAAGTTCTGGCAAAAAATAAATAGGGAAATACAACTGATGCAATATAAAGCAAGGGCTGTAAAACACTTACATTGTTATTCCAGGGCCACAGCAAATGAAAAGGACTCGTATGTTAAGACCTAATAATGTAATCATGTGTTTAATATTTTATAGGCGTCCTTCGTGGTGAAGTCTACAGAGGTAAGCTATGCAAAAGTATTAAACTGTGCAACGAGAGTCATGTCTGATAGTCCTGGGCTTGTGGATTTTGCAATCAGGCTAGTGAATTTTATTCTAAACTTGACAGGCAATTGACGTTTGTGGGGGAATTCAAGTAAGATAGTACTGATAACAAATATTATTAATAATTTATGTGCATCAAAAGCTGGTCTTGTAGCCAACAATGGTTCTTCTTGATACTTCTTCAAATACTTTTTTAAGATGCCCTGAGAATTTTATGATTGTATCAAATAAATATCTAATCAGTGCTTAATCAAGTTTTGACTAAGTTTCCTAATGTAGCAAGTAACCATAGCAACAGTATAGCTTGCTTAACCTTAATTTTAGATTAAAGCGTAAGGAACCCCAAAACGAGTTCCATGTTTAGTAACTCCCATGATTTATTATAAACTGCAGTTGCCAATCTAAAAATAACTTTGGAGCGGGTTAAGAGACATCTTAATTAAACAGGTGTGTTTTTGTTCTAGGAGAGGTCCCGTCTGGGAACAACATTCATCAGTATTCCATTGCCCACTGCATCAGCTGTAGACTTAGTTGTATCATCTCCTCGTAGTTCTAAGAGTTCATTCCATTCGGGATCTGTGCATGTACTTCACTTGACAAAGCAATGGAAAGGTTAATTGCAGGCAGATTGGCAAGCAGCCTTTACTCTGTCACTTCCAACAGTGCCGCAAATTAGGTTTCAAGAAAAATAATTCATATTTTATTTAGTATAAATAAAGAAAACAAAAAATAAATATAACTATGTGAAAGTGCTACTGAAAAGGTTTAATTTGAAGTACTGCTCAGTAGCTTCCATTTGAAGTTCATAAAAAAAATGTCATTGAGGGTATTAATTTTTTTTGTGGGAGTCTGTTTTCATAGTTCAGAGACATGATTATTTTTGGTAAACTACCATAAAATATTTAAATTTGATGTAATATAACAAAATTAATTAAGTGCATGCCTCACAATGTTCACAGTCAAAATATTAAAGTATTATATAATTATTATTTTTATCCAACGATTTTCCGTTTTTGTAGACTGTGATGAAACTATCATTCTTTTGGTAACTGATATTTTGTGTTATTCAAATTATTTATTTTCTAATTCTACCTGACAAGGACCATTTGTATACATGATAAAAGCTCAATCAAATTTTTTCCAGTACAGCTTTTTTTTATCAGTTGATAGTCAGGCAATTTTTCTGTTACACTATTATTAGATGGTGCTTCGAAAAAAATAAATGCCATCGTTATCGCAGAACACCATCTAATAACTGTCTTATCCCAGTGCGAGTGTCTGTAGGCAAACAGGACCATCCATCTTAAATAAAAAGGTTAAAAAAAGGTCAAAGGTTTGTTCATAGTGGAAATTAATGCACGTAGTTTATCTAGCTAGTTTACAGGTACTCTACTAAAAAAATTTTAAAACAAATGATGCAAATAGAGCATATCAGGATTAAATACCCCAACTGGCAGGAGGCTGCACCAGTTGGATATTTACAGGCGTGGCTGTAACCTGAGATCAGGCTCAATTTTTGTTTCGCTTTGTAAATACTGGTAACATCCCCCTGGCAAGGCAAAACGAACTTTTAGAAGTAGCCGTTAGAGAGAATGTATGAGAACTGCTAAAACTGGACCTGGTCTCAGGTTAACGTGGCTGAGGATTTGAACTTGGGACGAGCAAGAACAAATCCAGCAACTGGCCAGAGTGGGACTTGAACACGGGACCACCGGATTGCAAGTCTGACGTGCTGACCACTCGGCCACGCTGCCTCCTTTATATAAAATAATACCCATTCTCTCTAGAGTTTCTGAAGTGGGGTACAAGCTTTGGGTACAATGCTTTCTGGGATCATTATTGGGGGACAGAAGTTAGTGGTGATTGGTGAGCGGGTATAAATTTGAAGGCAACTCTTAACCAATCGTAAGTAACACTTGTCCACCCCGAACTTGAACAAGCAAAAGTAAGGCCCCCCTGGCAGGGTGACAAATTATGCGAGCTTGGCATGCGCAAAAAACACATTCTGCACACGCTCCTTTAATATCCCTGAGGAAAATTGTGGATGGGACTACTCAGTCTACTATTGAGGGAAATGTTAATTTGTCTTTTTGATGACTTTTTAATGATAAGGGTGCATCCAAAAGCTGCAAATAATTTGACTTTTTAGAAAGGGCATACTGTGGTATGAGCAGGTCATCATGTTTGTTGGACAAACCAGTCACGCATACATTACACTGACTTTTACTGGGGATACTGTGGTATGAGCAGGTCATCATGTTTGTTGGACAAACCAGTCAGGCATACATGTGCATTACACTGACTTTTACTACGCCATTAGCAAGGCTAATCCCGCTACTGATATGAAAAATGAGCTTTTTTATTCTCATTCAAACAACTCATTCTCATCAGATAGGTTTTTTCCACTTCACCTTGTTTTGAAAGTGTGAGAGTTTTTGGAACTCAAAAGGGCCTATTTCTTCACTTTGCACCATGTAACTCAGTGTTAAAAAGACAGTTTTGGTGGTTTATTTGTCTGGCCTCGCAAAGGAGTTCAAATTTAGTCAGACATTTTCCTGACTGACTATTCACGATGCCTGATTCACAGAACTATTAGCTACTACTTCCCCTTGTCAAGCGGACAAGTACAAACAATCCATAATTCTTCTTTTAGTCATATTTTAATATTACATTTCATAATAGTTTAGTCTTACTTCAAAGTAAGTATAATATGGCACACTGCTAAAAAATATTTTGAATGTGTGATAGAATACTAAACTTACTTGTTAATAATAATAATTTAACAGCAATATACAGCTCCATAAAATAATGTACAATATAAAACTTATACTTACATAGAGCTATTATTTTCCTTATAAAATCTCTCATTAATTTTACCACTTATTCACTAACCGATGAACAATCATAAAACTGTCATATGATTTTAATCTATTAGTTGTAATGAAATGCAACTCCTTCTAATCCTTGTCAACTCAATTGAGGATACTTTTTTGGGGAATGGGAAAAACTCTCCCAACCTGTGTTACATCTCTCAGTGCATGCAACATGGATGATAAGTGTGGTTGTCTGTATTTTGCGTTACTACAACCTGCATGAGTCCTTTGATACCTGTTCAAAACACTAAGAGATGTAAGAAGCACTTTACTTAACTCGTTTTGTTGATCCATACTACAAGTCTCAGAATATTCCTTTTGGATTCAAGGCCTGTGTGCTTTGCACTCTGGCCATAGGAAAATAACTTGCATATAATTATTCATAGTTGAACAGACCACAAACACGTTTGTTAAGAGGCCAAAAATTGTAATATTGTAATTAGTGAAATAAAGTAAATCAGGAACCTATGTTGGAAGATGCCTTTCATAATTTATGAATCAACATTAACAAAAATTTAACTGCCACAAAAATACAGCAAACACACCTCAAGCCCTACGGGCCTCATTAACAACCAACAAAGAAAATTTTAAGATTCAAAGCTATCAGTACCTTATGAGTAAGATGCCCTAGGGAACACTTGACATATCTCTTTTTCCCTTAAGAATGAAGAATTTCTTGCATAATGTTTCCTCTTTTAATGTTCAGTTTATTTATTTTGGCATGGTTCAAAGGACACTTTAGTCAGCTTTGTCAAACTGTGAACTGAGTAAAGCAAAGAAGCATAATAACATTGAATTTTCATCATCTTGCTAAATGAAGTGTAAATGTCAAAGAATATAAATATCACAGTCATGCCAGCTCAAGTGCATCCCATAAACTCGACTACTGAACTGAATAATTCTTTGAAAATTGAATCTGTTGGTAATTGTTATTGTTACAAGATTCTTTTTGGCATTCCTGCATGGATAGTGAGAAGTAAATTCACATGAGAGATATTATTTCAACCAGCAAGCTCAATTTTCTTCTTAAATTTAATATAAATGTCTTCAGACAAATTTTATTTACTCAGACATCTGAATAGAAAGATTTTTCAAACTGACCAAATACATAAAATGAGTCCCAACTGCGTCAGTTTATTGTGCATGCCAGAATGAAGATTTGAATTCAATGGTAGTAGAGGCAATGACAAAAGGATTCAATTTTCCAATATTCAAATAACATTATTGACTATGGTTGGTTATCACTAAGCTTTTCACTCTATGAGCCATTTAAGCAGACTGTGATACACCACAACACGGAGTGAAAGAGTTAATATAATAACGGAACAAAACTTTTCCAGTTGACAGCTATGTAAATCACAAACAAAGCCCTGTAAAATCAGTTTACTATTCCTCTGGAGACCACAGCATTATCCATAGTAATTGCGGTAACTCCTACTAAGTTCTCCTGGACTCCGGCTATGCTGACACTCGACGTAGAAAGGTGGTGGGGTGAATTCACAAGACTACCTTCTCCACCATTTTGTACCATGGTTGGAAGTGGGGAACTCTGTAGAGATGGACTGCCTTGCTGGATATTAGTGTACATGGGAGACAGATTACTGACCGGGACTGTTTCAACTTGTGATGACACGGCTGACGCCATCAACGTCGGGTGGGATGTAACAACCGAGGAACTTTCAGATGCGGACGCTGAACTGATCTGACTTGCTGACGGGGGTATTGTTACAACCACCATTGTGGTTGGTGTGCCTGTTTGTGGTTGTTGTTGAATAGCAACAGTTCCTGGGATGACTGTGGTCCCTTGTACATTTGGTATTGTTATAGTCGTGGGTAAAGCCACACCTGGTGGTACAGCAACAGTCGCACCAGGTGGTACTGTCTGCATTTGAACAGCTCCACCTTGCATTACCGCCTGTACAGTCACAGGAGCTGGAGCTATGGGAACAGTTGCTAACTGACTGGGGACTAAATTTTCTGGCCAGAAACGCTGAGCTGGGCGACTTTGGATTTTTGACTTTTTAGCCTTAGGTCCTTCGGGATTACTGGCATCCAACATGGGTTGAAGAATACGACGTCTTGCATTAATGAACCTATTTACACAATAATACAGAAAATTTTTCACAAAAAAGGCAACAAAGTGACACTCAAAAGAAGCAAGAATTTTTTTGTTAATTAAACCTTAACAATCACACTAATTTTAATGAGTGGGGGAGTGAGAGGAGAAAGAGGTGCTTTATACTCTTAGTTCTTTTCCTAGTTGTCCAAGGCTTAATCTGATCTGAACCTTTCTGTGAAGTACCAGTATTGCTCAAAATCAATTTTCTCCTAACAATATCCATAGACTCTCATGAGCAAAGTCTATGAGAATTAACAAAATGATCACAAAGAGAAAAATATTTGATCTTTTACCAAATTCTCTCAACTAATTCTTCAAGGAAATGTATGGAGATCAGTTTGGAGAATTTGTATGTGAATATTGGGGCTTAAAGGGTTAACAAATAGCATAACGGTCAAAAGACAACAACAACAATAATAATATTATTATTTTAAACAAGAGTGCAAAATCACAACAGCATGCAGAAGCAGATTATTACAATAACCGGCTTTATTATAACTCACTTACAACTCACCAGTTATTGACTTGAAGAATGGTAAGATTAGTTTGAGCTGCAATACTTCGTTTTTCATCTTCAGTGGGGTATGGATGCTGGCAAAGAAAAAGAATTAATGAGTGTGTAAAACAACTTTTTGGGCATAAAAAAGCTAACCCCTGCCCTCAACCAGGCTATATATTTCCATCAGGAAAGAAGGATTTCCATTAGGGAATATAAAAAGAAAACGAAAAAAAAAACAGGAAAGCCATGGGGATAAGCTCCTAAAGTAGCACAGGATGTTAAAAGCCAACAAACTGTTGGGCATCAATTGAGGGATTGTTGGAGGAGGAAACACTCCAGTTTTTCACCCCAAAAACTAGCTCAAATGACTGAAAACACCACTACATGTATTATAGAGTGTCGAATCAACCTTTTAGTTTAACCTGTGTTGACAGTTAGCACACATTTTGGATCATACAAGAAGCTTTCAGCGGGTTATTCATGGCGAAACAACCCCCTGGAATATGCATCGACGTCTTCAATTACAAGGCCTTAATGTTATTTTTTTCACATGCAAGAGTTTCAGAAACAAATTCAGACAACTTTAATAAATATATATTTGTCCCCAATGATTTTCTTGTTTACCCCTAATATTCATCAGACAGGCACGGATCTAGGATAAATAATGACCAATTTTCGAAATGAGCGAGAAAGGCCAAAGCTTCTAGGGGGTCTGGGGGCATGCTCTCCCGGGAAAACTTTTTGGATTTTTCCTGTCCCTTTCCTGGGTTTCTGAGTCATTTACACAGGATACTTACTGGCTGGCTCCATTCTCCTCACATTGCAAATCGGCGGATTATTTAATCTCTCAGTTTCAACTAGGACAGCTTTTTTGTATTGAAAATGTATTATTTTTATATTTAATATAAAAAATCTGACCAATTTCTGTAAAATGGTGGAGACTGGTGTGGATCTGTGCCTGTCTGAGGGGGACAAAAAATTTAATGCTCAAAATAGTCAAGCCCTCAACACATAAAAAATGTTCAGCAGCACAGATCCACAAAGATACACAACTTAAGTGATTTATTATCATCCACTTACCACAAGATGTTGAAAAAGCCAAGTCTTCATAATATTTGTTGCTTGTTTAGGTAAGACACCCCTTCTTGTTTTTTTCTTATCCGTAACCTCTGTGGGTGAGTCAAGGGCAGGGAGTGGAACACTTGATGGAACAGTTATTTCTGTTGGAGATTCATCTCCTGAGGAATGCGTCTGGGGCCGAGAAGGTGTCACAGTCTCAATAGTTGGCGTGCTCACGTACGTCACAGTTGGCGGCACTGAGCTGTATGTTACTGTCGTAGGTACTGTGGTATAAGTTACACTAGTGGGTACTGCTGCTTGCTGAGCAAGCTGTTGTGGGACTTGTGCTATGACAATCTGTTGACCAGGGGCTACTCCCTGGGGAACATATGCCACTGTTGTGACTTGCTGTTGCAGTGGAGTGCCAATGACACTTACAGTCGGGGTTGCGCTGGCGACAGTGCAGGGCGTAACAGCTGCAGGTGCTGTGTAATATGCAACTTGCTGCTGGGGAATAAATGTTGGCTGGGGTGCTTGAATTGGGGTTGTCGGTGTCTGTGGTTGTACATTTGCATTCAAGACATTCACCGCAGGGGAGTAAGTTGTTTGAAGAGGACTGCGAAGTAAATTTTCACTCTGCATTTTCCCTTTCAGGCAAGCAATGTAACGTTGGCAGAAATCTTTGCAGAGTTCATTGACTTTTTCAAGCTCAAGCAGATGAATTCTGAGAACCTGGATTGCTTTGATCATCTGTTGGTACAAAAGCAGCTATGCTCAGAACAAACGCTGCACTTAAACTGTATAAAAATCATGATAACAAATTTGGAATATATTGTTTCTTCCATGAAATGGGAATCATGGTTGATGGAACTTTGCTAAAATTCAATAAAATATTGTATTCTAATAAAATATTAAAGCCAAGCCTGAACACAGTTTTCATGATTATTTATCATACAAGACAAAAAAGGACGGATCTACAATAAAATGCCTTCAACAACATATTTGCATATTATGTAAATATTATTTTGCTTTGTTATTATCGCAGTCCTGTTAAGGAAGACTACAGTCAGTTCTTAATTTAAGACCCTTGACCAAGTATTAATATTAATTTTACGAAAATTCGCAAGAGTAAAGTAATTAAAATTATCAACACTATAAACGAGGAAATGACCAACGGAAATGTCGCATATTTCACGCGACGCACAAGTAGCTGAAAGTAGGCAGGAAAACGGAAATCTTCTGATGATCCGCAAAAGAATCTGGTCTTCCTCTTAAAAATGGATAATAATTTTGCACTTTTACTTGTAAAACCGTTACTTACTAACTAAGCTTTCGTATCAGCAAGTTAATATAACGTGACTAGAGAAAATATCCTGGTTTTTTTCGAATGTTTCATTCTTGCTCCTGTAGTGTGGGATTTCCTTTCGGCCACCATATTTTAAAAGAAGCTTAACATAATCGGGATTAAAATTTGCCCGAAAGAAACGCAATACAGAAAGACCTTTTCATGGTACCTGCAGAATAATAAACGCCGCGTCTGTGTCTTTATTTGAAGGATGATGCACTCCGTTTTGAAATCCGCAACGGGTACCATTGAAAACAATTAACAACGACGAAAAGATCGCGATGAAGGAAGACGACACGAGTATCAGTCGATCGCGAAAAACAAGGGCTTTATTCCAGTTAGCTGATTGTGAAATATGTATCTTTTAATAAGTTTAATCCACGAGGGTATCTCGTTAAAGACTAAGAAATGCTTTAGTAGAGGTGGCACGAAATTTTTGTGTTATTGAAGATACACAGCTTAACTTGATAAACAAGAGATGAAGAGTTTTCAAGATGCTATACTAGAGCCTGGAAACGGTTTTGACTTGCATACAAAGAATAAAAAAACTATGCTCACCAAATTATCGAGATCCCTATCCTCCGTGTAGAAAGACTTTCCCTCTCGATTCATCTGCAGAATGCCATTCTTTATTTCGTTGTCGAAAGCGTTGGCTGGAGTCAATTCGCACGTTTGAGTTGACTGCTCGCATTTCTCGAACAGTTTAGCCAGTAAAGGCAAGAGCGGATGGCGATATATAGCTTGTTTTTCCGCTTCCATGTTCGTTATCTGTTGTATATCGACCGCTTGAACCGCTAACTGGGCTTCTTCGTAAGTTGGAGGCATCCTCTCTTGTTGTGTCTGTTGTATAGATATAGCTGCATACTGTCCGGGACCAGTAATGTTTTGCTGCGGAGTTGGAAGCATGTGAGTTTGCGTTCGATTCGCGAGCCCTTCCATTCGGCCGCTTCTACGAAGAGAGAAACAACAAGGTTATTCGAAGCAGACATTGTCAACGCTCACCCCTCCAGGAAGACCAAATGAAATGATAATCGGACCAGTGTTAATGTGTTTGTATGGGAGGTTGAAAGACTTACAATTGGTCACTATTAAAAAGAAATGCACGAGGCGATGGAACAGCGACGGTGTCACTCACTCGTCAACGTCAAAAAACCCTTTTGGCGCGGCCTTGCTTCGACTGATTGACAGCGCCAACCGACGAAATTTTACATAATTATGCATTGTGTTCATGCTAATTTATACCTGCTGCTCACTAGGGAATAATTGATGTATGCATAATTAATATTGTTAAGATCAGCTGCACAAAGGACACCAGGTTATTTATTGTCGCGCTAGTATTTTAAAAATAATTTCATGGAAAGAGACTGGCAAAAGTATTTTTGTGTCTTTATAGAGTTTTTCTCTATCAGGAAAGTCACGCCTGGTAAAGACAGGATCTTATGGGCAACAGGCTCCCAGTAAAGACGCATTCCACAGAAATCTAGAATTTCTACAAGCGGCTATAAAAAGTGGGAGGTACTCCCAAGTGTTTTGACAACAAAGGTTTCGAAACGGGTGGCTTCAGTACAGTCTGTGGTTTGCATAGTGGGCGTATATTTAGTGTGCAATTAAAATTGTAGGCAGTTTAAGCCTAGTTAAGTATTTACTTGCCCGCATGTACCGGAAGAAACGAAAAGAAACAAAACTTTCCCATGTACCCTGGGCCTGTTGGTCAACAAACTTTGTTTGCTAATTACATTATATCGACCAAAGGAGTTTTTTAAAACTCGAGGCACGGATCAAGATTAAGACCCTGTTTACATGGAGTGGGGGACCCCGGTCTAGTGTGGTAAGTTTCTTTTGTTTTCACGCTCTGGGGGACACAAAACAAAAGAAACTTACCCCACTAGACCGGGGTCCCCCACTCCATGTAAACAGGCCCTAAAAAAATGTTTGTCAGAAAAAGGGACCGTGACTTCCACATCAGAATTCAAGTTTTGTAAAAAAAAAAATTCTCTACAAATTCCCAATTTGCAGCTATGGCAGAGGAGGAAGAATTTTTGCTTCAGCATAGAGGCTTAGGCTTTTCAAGAGGGGCCTGCAGGGAATCACTTAATTTTTTAAAAAATTCGAACTCTCTAGGGCCCAGACGGTGAAATGACGTCTTGAGTTGTTAAACATGTTGTTCAAAGGGGCTTTTTGAAGTTGACATTTCCATTTTACAGTGATGAATAATAATTCAGCGGTAAATTAAGTTTGCAATTCAGACTAAAGTTCTTTTAGGCTAGACAAAGCCACTGGTTAAAACTTGAGGGGGGGGAGGGGGTGCACGATGCTTCTCTGTGTAAAATCAAAGGCCACCGAACTTTATATCCGGCGAATTAGTAGTGATATTTAAAAGAACTGTTTTCTTGACAAGAGATAAATCAAAACCGCTTCAGAATAAAAGACACATTTGTCATCATTGATTGATTATCAAGTGTCGTCCGTCTATTACGTTATTAGTGCTGCTTTCAATATTCAAATGCATACCGCCTATATTTGCCATTGCTAAGGTAATATTTGTTCCGCAACCGACCAAAGGTCGGGATCAGACAAAAGGGCAATAAAAATTCTGAAAGACAATAACAATCGACGATGAACTGAATCATTCGAAACTAGAAAAAGAATTAAAAGCAATTTTCCCAGGAGCCTGACACGGCAAATATTTTTCCTTTTCATTTTACCTTTCTTCAAATAAAATAATTAGATTTACTAGTTAACTGTGTTGCCGACCATTCTCTATCAGTTAACATTGGGGCCCGGGGGGCTACTCCTGGGAATTCTTGGTGGGGGTGTGCCGCGCGCCTGGTTCTCCAAATCCTGACCGTGTTTCAGACCAAAAAAAACTGTCATTTTCCACCCCCGTTTTCAGACCTGGGGTAACTTTTCGGGTCCGAAGGTAAAATTTAAAATCAAAACCAGTTGAATAGTAGCACAGTTCCTAGCTCACAAACCGGTCAATTTTGCTTTGTTAACTCAGTGATAATTTCATTGTATCATTTTCAAAATTATTGAAACTTTGATCTAGAGTGCAAACAAGGCAAACATAAAACGGCTTTAAGGCCCGAAACGTTATCGGGACTTTCGAGAAACAGGTCCCTGACCTCTAAAATCCATACCTGTTTTCAGACCTAGCCTTTAGGCAGAAAGTAAGTCGTAGTTACTCAGATTAGAGCGCAAACAAAAGATGTCTTGAAAAGCATTTCCAATTCGCATATTTCTATTTCTTTCTTATTTATTTGGAATTGAAGCGGTAAATACGTTCACACGCTGCCGTAGTTCTCCCGAAAACCATACCCGATTCCAGACCAAAATGGACAAAGTGTATACTCGTTTAGAGACCGGAAAAGCCCATACCCATACCATTTGGGGCGGAACATACTTATATGAGCTATATAAGGGAGTATACCCCCCCGGGGGGGCCTTGGGAGTCACTTTGAAGTCACAGAGAACGGCGCTAACCCGTCCCACTAAGACCACGCGACCAGAGTGGGAAATATAAAAAACTGCTGCTTGGGACTTGCGGTCTGGCACTCGCAGATCAAGCGGAAAGTTCACAATAATTCGTTTACCGGTTCAAATGATGAGCTCCTGGTTCTTTTTTTATTCTTACATTTGCCACAACTGTCGGACTGAACTAGTTTAGTTGTTCCCTAGCCTGACCCCTTCTCAGACGTCTGACAATCAGGCTAGTTAGGTCCCGGGATTTTTAGCATAATTTAGGCCTTCTCCGACGGAATCACATATTAAAAGGAATGAAAAAAACGCATTATTTTCCCGAAACTGCGTTATCAGAAGTAAGTCCTCAGTTTCAGCTAAAATGAATAATTTATTCGTTACTTAAAAGAAAACGCGTGACTATGCAAACAAAATATCTGAGTTGTTTTTCGTGACGTTTCTATATATGTATCCAGCCTATGCAATTCAGGAAAAAATAACTTGTAAGTAAAGCTTCTGATTTGTAACCATGAGTCACATAGAAAGTCATTGTTTGCCATCCCTTGTTACAGCTTATTCCAGTTTTGGCAAAGTTTGTATTTTCTGCCATCCAAATGGCTTTCCAAGTACGCCAGACTGTTCTGTTAACAGCTTTGTTGTTCCTCTCGTTTGATAGGATTACAAAATCGCATGCAACAAAGCCCTCCAAACACCGCGAAGTTCACCGCGCGAAAAGTCAGATCGACTCGTTGATTTACAAGTTGACTTTAGATTTGAAAACTTTTAACGAAAAGGAAACTAAGGCCGAGGCTATGCAGAAAGATGCCTCGAAACTGGCTCGGGTCGCAGAAGAGGAAATCGCCCTGTTGAGGCCAGTTCAACATCTTTTGGAAAAGCTTGCAAAGGGGAACTCCTCGAATGGAAAAGAACGCTGTATGGCCTGGCCAGGCGGTAAAATACGGATACAAA
The DNA here is from genome assembly GCA_022179025.1 of Porites australiensis. NCBI lineage: Eukaryota > Metazoa > Cnidaria > Anthozoa > Scleractinia > Poritidae > Porites > Porites australiensis. The sequence continues at coordinate 711,900 of BOPM01000170.1, read as the reverse complement.
TTAAAGCTGCATCCCCTCTGCCTAAACACTTCACTCTAAGTGTACCAGGTAAGACGTCGATATTTATCCAGTCAAGTAAAATCATTTGGCGTTCTTAATTTTTCAGGCAAAAATCAGAACAAATAAATTTCTAGCTACTAAAATATATTACGGAAACAAACGAAATTTAATGACAACAAATATGGAACTATTAAGTATGAAACGTTTAGGAGAAAAAATAATATAAGAAAAAAAATTGGTTCAGAAGGGTAATGGGTTGCTTAGTTAGAAAAAAATACCCACACTTAAAGGAGCTGTGTCACGAAATTCACCCAAATTAGGTAATTACAAAATGCTCGTTAATATAAGAGAAACGTAAAAATAACCGCTTAAAACATTAAAGGAAGGTTCGATTAACACAACAGATACAACAGATGCCACGGATGGGCAAAACTGAAGAAGATTGAAATGGATTACAATTAGGGTTTTTGAAAACTGTTCAGCCTAACAATTTTTTCAAAGTTGATCTCTGCTGTTTGCAACTTCAAAAATAATGCTCAGGAGACATATTTGTTTGTCTCGAATCTTCGATTTTGTCATTTCCATGTAATTTCTTTGCTTACTTTAAGTTCCATAGTGATTGAGGGCGAGTAATTGGCAAAATTAAACAAAATGAACTGGACTGCCGTGACACAGCCCCTTTAAACTGGCAAAATTGTTGAAATCTCGTTAGACGGTTTTGGTAACCGATGAATCTTCCACTGGTTTTCAGCGTAATTAGAAATACCAACATGTGAAAATTTTAGAACAAATCAGGTAGAAGCATGAATGTCCTATGTTTTGTGAAATTAGGTATAACAAATTTGAAACTTACACTGTAAATTGGAAAGATCTGCTTCGGGCACTAGACTTCCAGTCAAACCCTGTAAGCCCCAAGTCTGATTAATTCTTTTGTTGAGCGATTTGAGCACACCCGAGCCCACACAGCCCTATAAAAGATCTATTCCAGCCCTTGAAACTTACAGCCAGTGGGTCCAAATTAGCCCAGACTAGGCCGGGGGGCTAAAACGATGTTTTTAGTTTGCAGTATATTAGTTCTGGTGTTTACGCCATTACAAATCATACTATTAAAAATTCCGATTCTCGAACAGCACTTCTTATCCTGGTTTAAATTGGAATTATTTGCCATTCTTTCCTCGCAGTCAAGATCAGACTCTCAATTTCCGTCCTTATACCTGAACAAAAATGTAATAGTTTTGAGTACATTCTGACATTTCTATCCTCAGTTAATCACCGAGAGCTGCTGGACAACGGACGACTGACACGTGAAGATGGCGAAGATTTGCAGGTCTATTACCATGACAACGGGCAGCAACCGTCCCAAATTGACCGCGTTATCAGTGGCCTGGGAACAAAATCAGCAACTGTCCACTTTCGACTGCAGGCTCCGATATCAACCAACACTGGTGATTACGTGTCTTATTTTTTGGTCCTCGGTGCTTCGGTCAGCGGAAGTGCCATGGATGATCCTGCCAAAGTGTACGCATTTTTCGACGATTTCTCGAGCGCAACTTTAAAGAAAGAATGGGTGAAAAACTGGGGGAAATGGAGCGTGCAAAACGGGAGGTTGCTGGGAGACATGAGGCAGAGTAAAGATTTAACCAGAGATAATATGGAAGTCGGACTGTATCTCAAATCAGGCTTTCAATGGAAAGATGTTGAGGTCGAGCTTGACTTAATGGAAAAAGGAGCATCGAATAGCTGTCCTGGGCCATTACTGCGCCTCAGTAATGCGGGCCTGTCCAAAACGACGGGTTGGTGGTTTGAATACTGCATAAACGCTGGCAGAACCTGTACGATAAGACCCTTTGTCAATAACAACGACGGCAACTGGAAATACAATGCAAAGTTACCCACGGCTTTCAAATTAAACAAGTGGTTTCATTTCAAATATCGAGTGATGGGTGACCGATTTTCACAATGGGCGAACGGTAAACTTGTACACGACAACATAAAAGTGAGCTCGAAATGGATGGTATCTACAGGAACATTTGGCCTTGCCTCTCATCGCTCTCCCCAGCGTTCTAAAACACTTTATGACAACATTAAAGTGACTTTCGTAGTTTCCACACCCCCTAAAGTCACCCTGGGATCTTTCCAATCATTCGTTCCCGCGAAAAGTGCCCTGCTAGGCGAGAAAAAGCTTCCCGCGGATTCATGCAAGCAGATCCATGATGCAAGTCTTGCGAGCAACAAACCGCGCGCTAAGAATGGAGTTTACTGGATCAAGACAGACCTCCAAGGCAGCTCGTCTGTGCAGACTTACTGCGACATGAAAAACGGTGGCTGGACCCTTGTCGGCAAAATAAGCGGACAAGTGGGCAACATTTACAGTAAATGGTTGGTGTCTAACCACAACACTGCATCGCTAAAGTCTCCAAAGATCACAAGACGGAAACAGTTTGCCTGCATAGACGCGGGCAGCTTAGCAGTAGATGAAGCATCCACGGTTCTGTTGTCCAGCGGTGAGAGGATGGATGGGTTGGGGAGCAAGTGGGTCATGTGGAGGTTGCCTGGTGGCAGAGAAAAAGACTCGTTTTGGCGCCATTCGGTTGGGGTAACTACTGTAAAGGCAGCTGTACAAACACCTGTCATGGTGTTCGCTTGGAATGGAAACAAAAAGGTAACCACGTAGATGGGAATTGGCCTTTCCCTTCGGTCAAAACTATGCTGCACTGCGCGCTCTAAGGGAGGGGAGCGGAGAGAGAGCCCTCCCCACCCCTTCCCTGAAGGTCTGGATCCGCAACGCAGCACTGTGTCCTTTAGGCCAACAATTAAACATTACTAGTTGTAGCTATCGCTAAGTGCCAAATACCAAAGACTTTACCTATACACGCGCACTGTTTAATTTGTTTAGAAATGTCATGAATTGCCGTAACAATAAAAAAATTCAGCGGGCAAACGCCAGAGCAGTACACGTATGTTGCAAATGAATACAGCCGACGATTGGTTGAAGACGGGAAGAGAACGAGACTCACAAACATGAACACGGCTCGTAGATTTCCTGCTGTGTATCACTTGTTCAATCGAAAACAATACATTCTCTGTTCTGCATTACTTCATAAAAGTTACGGTCAACTTAAGACAGTTATTGACAATAAACCCACGCCCAGTTCAAGAGATCTAAAGGAGAGCATAATGCTAAACTCGGCTACAAAACACACGACTATCACCTTATTCACCTTATAAAGAAGAGTAAGCCCTACATTTCGTACTCTATCTCAGAATACATCTGTCGTACTGTGTGCAAAATGCTTTCTTCTGATAAACTGTCAGTCAACTAAAACAGCTTTCTGTAGAACTCTTGCTGTTTTTTTTTTCTCCCAGATGTGTTACCACAACAAGTTTGGGATAATGCCTTATACATTACATGGAGGTGCGTATCCTTACACCTCTTATAACACTGCCGGCAACACCTCCACAAACGACTACTGTATGATTGTTGGGGTCATGACTAAAAGATCCACTGCGCATGGCTGGTCCCAGAATGGCAATGGTTACGATAGTCCAAGCAGTGATACTGATTGGCCGAACAGGTCAATCAACCACCAGTCTCCACACCTGACGGTCTGGCTCAAGTAACCATGGTTACATTACTATATTTGCTTTGCATTGCGAGTTAACAGAAGAGTAATATTGGGTAAAGGGTAGTAATTTTTGAGCGCTGGATAATGATTGACTTTGCTCTGGTTATAAGGGGCCAATTTTGTTGAGAGAAATAAGATAATTGTTTTGATTAGAGGAAGTGACCTAGAAAATAAAAGTGCTACATCGCAGTTGAGAATAACGACTGAGTTGTTTAGCTTTGCTCTGTCAAGACTTTTCCCTACAATAATTTGTAGGTAGTCAGTAACCTAACACGTTTTTGGTTTAGAGGGTAGTGCATTTTTTTCCGCTAACTATTAATTAAGCGATTGCGTCCAAACGCAGAAAACAAAAGAGTGATGGGTAAACGTTTTGTTGAGTGTTTTTTAAAGAAAAGAAAAAAAGAGCTCTACTCTCTTGGAAGAACATGAAAATGCAAACGTTTCTTTCAGGAACACTGAAGCGAACGGAATCCACCAGTCAGTCTCGCTTCAGTCTCGCTTCAGTCTCGCTTCATGCCTCATGGTAATTACCGATGATTTTGAGCATTCACGCAAATCCTTATTTCCCGTTCCATATGATCAATACGATATCTGACAGTCTATTTTTGCGATCGCAGCGATTACACAGAATAAACGCTTCAAAACATTTTCAACGCAATGATTAAATATAGTTCAGTTCCAATTTAAGATAATTTCCGTATATCGTTACTTTTTCAGATCACTGGACTGCTCACCTTTGTTCAGTTTGTCGTGATCCGACAACCACGCCGTGGTGGTAACAATGATGGAAATATGGCTTACATAGCTCCCGTCTAGTGATAAGCCTGAATATCCTTCCATAATAAGGGAGAAAAGAGTTTAGAGGGCCCTTGTTTTCCCTTCCCCCCCCCCCCCCCCCCCCCCACCACAGAAACGCCTGATACTCAGGCTACCTGATGATAGGATCATATCAATAACGTAAGGCATGTAAAGCCAGTCAGCTAAAATTCAGAGCTGAGTCTTTCCGACTTTAATGCACGTAATAAAATGTGCAAATTATTGTTTATGTATCAAACTGCGTGACCAACAGGCATACAACAAATTTGGGAGCGTGAGCTTTTTCGTGACGTCTGAGTACGTAACCAGTGTTTACAATTCACGAAAAAATAACCTGAAAATCTAGCTTCCGAATTCTTCGACTATCATTATTCATTCAGTCATTCGGCAACCATTCCCTTGTATAGCCAACGTATTAATTTACAATTGCCAACTATTGCAGTGAGTCGTATTCGCCGCCATCGAAATGGCTTTCCAAGTGTGCCAGTTTTTTCTGTTAATCGCTTTGTTGCTCCCCTCGTTTGATGGGCTTACAAAATCCCAAGCCACAAAGCCCTCCAAACATGGTGAAGTTCACCGCGCGAAAAGTGAGATCGACTCGCTGATCTACAAGTTGACTTTAGATTTGAAATCTTTTAACGAAAAGGAAACTAAGGCCGAGGCTATGCAGAAAGATGCCGCGAAATTGACTCGTGTCGCCAAAGAAGAAATCGCCCTGTTGAGGCCAGTTCAACATCTTTTGGAAAAGCTCTCCAAGGGGAATACTTCGAGTGAATATCAACCTTGTATGGCCTGGTCAGGCGGTAAAATACCGATACGAATTGATGCGGTATCCCCACTGCTCGAAAACTTCACTATAAGTGTACCAGGTAAAGATAAAGATTTTTTCTCCCGAATTTATCAATTGGATAAAGGCATTCATGTTTCTTTTTTTCCCCGCAGATCGAAGCAAAAAAAGTTCTTTTGAGACCTACTTTGAGCGAAGTCAAGTCAACTAATGTAAACAATAAGAAATTGTAAATTCGATACATTTGCGTTTTGAACTCTCAAAATTTAACATATAAGAAGAGGAGGGAAGAAGAAAGAAATCTAAAGTGAGAATAGCAACAAATTATTCAACGTTTCAAAACAGTTGCCGACCTCTTTAAATACTCACTCAACGAATTGCTAGAATACCTACCTGTGAAAATTAGTGTGGAAGAACCATGAATAAATAATAGCTCGTTTTAATAGCATGTGAAATAAGGTAAAACAATTTTTAAACATCAGTTATTTGGGTCACTCAGCCACAAATCATGATATCGCACAAACCTCAATTAAACATAAAACCTAACTCTCAAATGACCTTCATATATCATAGGAAATTATCTGCCATCCTTTTTTCAAGGTTGACTGAAAAATAATTTTGTCCGATTTGGTTCTTACCCTTGATCAATAGTGAAATACTTTGAATGACTTGCGACATTGATTGGCATGAGTCTTCTCTCCTCAGTGAACCACCGAGAGATGCTAGACCGCGGACGACTGACACGTGAAGATGGCGAAGATTTGCAGGTCTATTACCATGACAACGGGCAGCAACCGTTCCAAATTGACCGCGTTATCAGTGGCCTGGGAACAAAATCAGCAACTGTCCACTTTCGACTGCAGGCTCCGATATCATCCAATACCGCTGATGACGTGTCTTATTTTTTGGTGGTCGGTGCTTCGGTCAGCGGAAGTGCCATGGATGATCCTGCCAAAGTGTACGCATTTTTCGACGATTTTTCGAGTGCGACGTTAAAGAAAGAATGGGTGAAAAACTGGGGGAAGTGGAGCGTGCAAAACGGGAGGTTGCTGGGAAGCACAATGCAGAGTAAAGAGTTAACCAAAGATAATATTGAGGTCGGACTGTATCTCAAACCAGGCTTTCAATGGAAAGATGTTGAAGTCGAGCTTGACTTAATGGAAACAGGGGCATCAAAGAGCTGTCCTGGGCCACTACTGCGCCTCAGTAATGCGGGTCTGTCCAAAACGACGGGTTGGTGGTTTGAATACTGCATAAGCGATGACAGAACCTGTACAATGAGACCCTTGTTCAATAACAACGACGGCAGCTGGAAATACAACACAAAGTTACCCACAGCTTTGCAATTAAACAAGTGGTTTCACTTCAAATATCGAGTGATGGGTGACAGATTTTCTCAAAGGGCAAATGGCAAAATTGTACACGACAACATCCAAGTAAGCTCGAGGTGGATGATACCAGCAGGAACAATTGGACTAGGATGTCATCGCTCCCCCAACAACTGTAAAACCCTTTATGACAATATCAAAGTGACTTTCGTGGTTTCTACACACCCAAACATCACCCTGGGATCTTTCCAGTCATTCCTTCCCAAGAAAAGTGCCCTGTTAGGCGAGAAAAAGCTTCCTGCAGACTCATGCAAACAGATTCATGATGCAAGTCTTGTGAGCAACAAACCGCGTGCTAAGAATGGCGTTTACTGGATCAAGACGGACCTCCAAGGCAGCTCGTCTGTGCAGACTTACTGCGACATGCAAAACGGTGGCTGGACCCTTGTCGGCAAAATCAGCGGAAATGTGGGCAACATTTACAATAAATGGTTGGTGTCTAACCACAACACTGCATCGCTCAAGTCTCCAAAGATCACAGGACAGAAACAGTTTGCCTGCATTGACGCGCGCAGCTTAGCAGTAGATGAAGCATCCGCGGTCCTGTTGTCCAGCGGTGAGAGGATGGATGGGTTGGGGAGCAAGTGGGTCATGTGGAGGTTGCCTGATAGCAGAGAAAAAGACTCGTTTTGGCGCTACTCCGTTGGACCATCAACTGTAAAGGCAGCTGTACAAACACCCGTCATGGTGTACGCTTGGAATGGAAACAAAAAGGTAACAGCATTGATGATACGACTTGGCCTTTCCTTTCTCGAAAATATGCTGCACTGGGGGGCCCAAGGGGACTGGAGCGCTCCCCACCCCTTCCCTAAAAGTCTGAATCCGGCACTGACCTGCGTTCTTTAAGCCCAAGTTGTGGAGTGGATAGCGTTATCCACTGCACAAATTTCTATCCAGTGAATAACGCAATTGTTTCCCCTACAATTGTTCATGTAACAATTTACTGAATGAGGCTGAGTATGATAAAAAATTTGGCCTGTTTCTCGGCATGGTTTCAGGATTTTTCTTCTTGCAGATATTCATCAAAAAGTAGATAAAATCCAGCAGCCTCATTTCCAGGCAAATATACCATAAATCAACCTGGTATATTGCTCGCATCTTCCAAGTTTGATCAAAGACGGCTGATTATGAAGAATTTTGCCGGGAGAAATGAGCCAATCAGAAACGGCTAAATATTTTGAATGAATAATAAAATGATTTACCCGGTGGATAGCACTATCCCACGCTAAAGAGGAGATCTAAAGGAGGGCTTGTCGCTTTTAAATTCGGTGGCAAAACACTTGACTGAAGAGAACAGTCAGCCTTGAAATTCACACTCTATCTCAGAGTACATCTATCGAGCGGTGCACAAAATACTAGTTTATAACAAACAATCAGTCAACTCAAACCGGCTTTCTGTAAGTCTTTTGCCGATTTTTTTCTCCTAGGTCTGTCACCAAAACAAGTTTGGAATAAAACCTATGGCTGGACATGGAGGTTCGTATCCTTACGCCTCTCTTGACACTGCCGGTAACACCAACGGAAACGACTACTGTATGTCTGTTGGGGTCATGACTAAAGGATCTACTGCGCATGGCTGGTCCCAGAATGCCAATGGTTACGATAGTCCAAGCACTGATTCTGATTGGCCGAACAGGTCATACAACCACCAGTCTCCACACCTGACGGTCTGGCTCAAGTAACCATGGTTACATTACAAGATTTGCTTTGCATTGCGAGTTAACAGAAGAGTAATATTTGGTGAAGGGTTGTAATGTTTGAGCGCTGGGGAAAAGTTTTGTATTTTCGGATTTGCTCTTATGATAAGGCACAGTTTTTGTTGAGAGAAAGACTTTGTTGGGCTGCATTGTTTTGATTAGAGTACCTAAAGAACTCTAGGAAAAGTGTCTGTAGTCTTAAGGGTATCTTAAAGGTATCAAGAAAACGGAAAAGATCAAAAATAGGAAATCGTAAAAATGCTTTGGCATATGTTAAGCCTGTGCTGTGCTAAGCTACCAATACGAAAACAACAAACAATAACAATAAAAGGGTGCTGGGTAAACGGTGGCTGAGTAGTTTTTCTTTTAATTTACATGAAACAGGAGATCTACCTCACTTTGAAGTAAATATTAGCCTGAAAACAATGTCCCGTTTTTTTGTCTGCGCAAAAGGCAGTTAAATATCCAATTCCGTGAGGTAAATATACACCCTGCGAGCAGAGGTTTCTTTCTGACATGGCTTTTAGCATTTAAAAAGTCGTTCGTGTCGCTTGTTAGTCGAGTAGTTCTGCTCGCAGGGTACGCAGTTAGGATTCTCTGCATCTTGCCCTCTCGATGAGCTGACCGTATAAAAGTTAAGGGAACCATGAGAAAAAGATAGCCTGATTGGCTTACAACGGTCTTCCTAGCAAAGCAGCTAAGTGTCTCATTGTTTGTCAGGCTGAACTGAGTTGATAAAGTACGCTAACCGAGATGAAAAGGATTGCCATCAGTGTCAAAACCAATCATTGATTTTTGAGAGCGTGTCATTGTCCAGCGTGTTATCCAGCTATAAAACGTGCCTGCCATTCTCACTTTATACGCAAGTACGAATGTTTGAGGCTCTTTAAGTAATCTCTTTGATTCTTACTCATACTATAAGGTGTCCTGAAAGGTCCAAATCGTTTCTTCCATTAAAATATCCAAAGCCTAGAACGAACATAAATGGTTATCAAGTATTGATTTCTCTGAAGAAATTAAAGAGTAACAATAAGGTCTTTCAAATGGTACGACTACTTCTCCAAAATACTGAAGTTTCTTTATAGTTCATCAATACTCCAATACTCTCCTCGGGGGATTCACCAGGGTTAACAAACATAAAAGAACGATAAAAGATGTTTTATCGTTGTCGAGTTTCAAAATTTTTTAAGGCCTGTTTTGGTTAGTATTCCATGTATCCCTCACTTCTGTTCTTTGCACGAACTGCACGTAGGAGAAGTCGTTACGTCACGTTGCCATGGTCGCAAAATTTCTGGATGACAACAAACCGAAAAACGTCATTTAAAACTGTTTCCGACTTCATCGATCTCGTTCAGTTTCAGTTAATTTGTCAAATGGTGGCCAAATTTTCTGGGGTTAAATTCGACAGGACCGTATTTAAGTTTAGAAAAAGAAAAAAAAGGGTGTTGTGTTCACCTAGTTTATATAAAGCGGACGCGTGAAATTAGGAAGTTCACATCATAGTCCTGCTACGACGGCTAAGAAATGTACGAAAAAGCGTGAAAAAGCACGTGCAAAGTTGTTGTTTTGCTATCTAAACTTATTGCTTTTTTTTGCCGCTCTCGTTGTCCCCATTATTGTGATCCAAAAATTTTGCCACCATGGTAACATGACGTTATACCTCTCCTCTTTATTAACCCACATTTAATGTTGGCACCTAGACTTGCCTACAAGTCGAGCTGAAATTTTTTCACGAGTGCGAAGCCAGAGCGGTAGAATTTTTAATGTCTTCTGCGGCAAAAGCGAGCGAGAGAGCGAGAGCTCGACTTGTTTCCCCTACAAAAAATCGCATCAAGTCACGTCATTTTGGCGCGAACTAATTGTGTCGCTGTCGAGCGTGTTGTCGCGTGTGTGTATCCTCGCGAGCTGTCAAAGCATGTCAAAACAAACAAATAACGGAAAAAATTCCGATAAGAGAAAGTAAATAGAGTAAATAAAAGAATGTTCAATACAGAAAACGGGTAATGAACAAAAGTGCCGTCTTGTGATATTTGTGAGTTCAGTCTCCAGACGTTACGGGCTCGTTGCAAGGTTTGCATACGCCATGAAAGAAAACATAAAAAAATAAGAAGTTTGAAGCGCGCGCGTTCAAAACTAAACAAGTCGGTAATGTTTTGTCGCTCCATGGGTGCTAGGAAAATCAGACCTTGGTAAATTACTCAAATGGAGGAAGATAAAACGTCCACTAAAGCTTTGTATTTGAATACAGGCGATAAAACAAAATCAAAATACAGCCCGCAAAAAAAACACAGTTCAATGGAATTTAGATCAAAACAGTTCAAACCACGTTTCAAGTGGTGCGAGCGAGTTTGATTGGCGGCGCATCAGTAAAACCGTTCGTGATTGGATAAAAGCTACCGGAGGAAAATCGCTCCCGTAAATTTGGTGCGCCGCAGGTGAGAAAAGTCCTTCGCGCTGGGGCCAACTACCGGAACTGGAAATGAGAATCGAAGGACTTTGAGAAAGTCTACGTCGACACCGAAACTTGAACCCAGACCGCATCGGTGAGAGGCAAGGGCTCTCGCCCTTGCACCTTTTATGCTCCCCAATAAGATATGCTGCTTCCGTTCTCGCTTTTGTTCCGACTCGGTAGTGAAAACCACACTAAGTGCTTCCGTTAGCAACACACTTACCACACTCACTCACCACCATGCCTCACACTAATTATATGATCACACTCAGTTCTAAAGCTTAAAGGGGCAACCAATATGCCACGAAGTCGTTACGTCACTTTGCAATGGTAGAAAAATTTCTGGATGGCAACAAACCGAAAACATCACTTAAAAAGTAAATTCGCACTGTTTCGAACTTCGATGATATCATTCAATTTCACTTAATTTGTCAAATGTTGGCGAAATTTCTGGGGTTAAATTCGAAAGGACCGTATCTATGTTTAGAAAAAGAAAAAGAAAATTTTGGCGTTGTGCTCACCTTCTTCGTAAAGCGGGTGCGTAAAAGTAGGAAGTTTCACGTCGCAGCCGTGCAACGACAGCTAAGAAACGTACAAAAAGAGTGATGCACGTGCAGAGTTGTTGTTTTGGTGATATAAACCTATTGCTTTTTTCCAGTTCTCTTTGCCGTCGAAGGCGTCGTTGCTTAAGGTCCCTTTTAGTTGTGATCAAGAAATTTTGCTACCATGGTAACGTGGTAATTTTCTTCTCCATTGAAGACTACATTTAGGGATTGTCGCCTATTGCTACGGATGGCAAGGATGGAGATGGATTGAAGTTTGAACTAACTGGGCCAATGTTTTAAAGCATTAATGCTACGCCTGCAAAAATCACCAAATAAAGTATTATGGTTAGTGTTCCCTGATGAAATTTGTTTGATATCAATATACTTCATAACTATACAGGAGTATTTTGTGTGTAAGGAAACACACTAAGTAATAACTTCAGCACAGAATCTTGACACAGCCCCTTTAAAAGTTGTAGACAGAATGCTGTTCTTACCACATCGCAAAATATTTCCTCATGAAGTTCTTTCACTCCTACGCTGCTTTGTGTTGCTTCTTGTTCATCGCCTATAGCTAAGTACTGATGAGTCAGCATACCACAGATCAGACCTGTAATTACAAGCAGGTGTATTAGGCTGTGTTTACACAATACTGGACGACTCTTACGCCGACAGAAGTGAAAATTTTACTGCATAGGACTTGTGTTCACATCTAAGAACGGCGATTTCTGTAACGGAATGAAGCTGCGACGCGCCGATCTCGAAAGTGAAGGGTCCCATATTGGATAGGTTCTATGTCACACTATGTGATTTAGCAGTACAGATTTACCCTAATTTTACTACTCTGCGATTAAGAAAACTTGTATTTAAGACAACGCTTCAATTACACTATTCTTCGGGCAAGAATTGGAAAATCGGAGGAATCGAAGAAACGTAAAACGAAACTCGAGAATCAAAATAATCGTAGAATCGGAACTGAATTATGGATCACAGCTCCTATTATACTATTCTCCGATGTACTTACTCCCCGCAGGGGGAGAGAGAGGTAAAAACAGGGATGAGTAGGAGAATGGGAACGAGTTGCGCAGGAATGGGAGAATCATGGAAAGGAGGTTCTTCACAATAATCGATTTACTTAAATAAATAATAAATAAATAAACAACTAAATGACGATTAAGATGTAGCACATCCACATAGTGGTTTTTTGTCTACCTGATTCCTGGTCGAATTAGAATTTGGATTTGTTGGTTTTTAGAGAGCACGAAACCGGAGTACCCGGTGAAAAAGCTCTCGGAGCAAGGGAGAGATCCCGCAACAACAAAGCTAACCCACATATGGCGTCGTCGCCGGGATTTGAACCCAGGCGATAATGGTGGGTGAAGAGAGTTGTCACCGCTACACCAACCCTGCAACCACAAAAAGGTGTTGAGAAATTTCAATCAAGCTTGAAACAGTGGAAAATGTTACCGTATTGAATGAAAAATAAAGAACAAACGTCTGAAACATTATAAGAAGGTATAACTAAGATAGAAGATACAAAACATAGCACAGATGGACAAGCTTGAATAAGAGAAAAAATTTCGTTTCGCTATTTTTAATGTCTGATTTAATGCTTTGGAGACATATTTGTCAGACATGAGGCTGTGATCTTGTGGTCATTTACAGGTAATAGGGAGCTTAAGCAACGACGACGCCGACGGCAACGAGAACGGCAAAAAAGCAGTAGGTTTCTATTAACAAAACAACAACTTTGCCCGTCACTAGTCTGCTATACAGCCGTTTTTAGGGTTGTCACGCAACGCTCCTAGTGGGGAGGAGCATTGCGTGACGACACTAAAAACGGCTGTGTAGCAGACTAGTGCATCACCCTTTTTGCACATTTTTTTGCCGTCACAGTACTACTACAGCGTGAAACTTCCTACTTTCACGTTTTGTGGAGGACGGGAACATGAGACAACGACGTTCTTATTTTTTTCCTGAACTTCGATACAGTCTTTTAGAATTCAAATCCAAACCAATTCGCCAACATTTAGTGAACTGAACGAGATGGAATAAGCTTGACAAAATTTGAAAAAGGGCGGATTTACTTTTCATGTGACGTTTTCATACCCGTCGCCATTGCCGTCGTAGTTGCTTAAGCTCTCTAATGTCTTCGGTAACGTTGAGTTCCATCATGAATATGCACGCCTATGCTCTTGTATTGTAGACTGGCTATAATTCCGGACGCCCGCCCCCTCGATACATTTGAATAACAAGATAGCTGTGACGGTAAGACGCGATATATCTAAAAGATCTCACAAAAAAATAGGGGACTGTGAACAGTCTACTTGTATTGTGTAGTATACTAAGGGGCGGGAGTGGGGAGGGAGAAGGCAATCTACAAGCCTCGATAACAACTTGTCTTAGCTGAGGTTCCATAACCTCGTCGATAATGTTGTTAATAAGTGAATCATCTTGAGATTGCTATGTCGCTTCAAAAACCTACAGCACAAGTTTTGGTCTAAATTAATATGGCTAAAGAAAGTTTTAGTTTGCCAAACTAAGAAGACAAAATAACAAAATGAACATCTGCATTAGGTGAACAAGGCTGCGCACCAATACGAATGGAACCTAGCGCCCTGAACATGTGAAATCCAGGGTGCCAAGTGTACAGTTTCCGTGAAAAAAAAACTAAGATTTTCTGAACGTTAGGCGCCAGGAGCCATCTGCCTTTGCTAGAGCACAGCCCTGGTGAACGTGAAAACTACAAATGGTTTTATTTAGTTAGTTTTCGATTTACAAAACGTTTGAAGGTGTGTCAAGGGTTTGAATTTTTCTCCCTTTTCCAGGCAAGTTATATCAACATCTCAAGCGAATTAACAGTTATTACAGCTGAATGCGTTTTAATCAGAAACGGCAAAATATTTTGAATGAATAATAAATTTTGATTAGAGTAAGTATCTCAAAAATAAGAGTGCCGCATCGTAATTGAGAATAAAGCCTAAGTTGTGTAGTTTTGCTCTGTCAAGACTTTTCCCTACAATAATTTGTACGTAGTGCAACCTAACACCTTTTTAATTTAGGGGGTATTACATTTTACCCGCTAACTATTAATTAAGCTTTTGCGTCCAAACGCAAAAAATAAAAGAGTGATGGGTAAACGTTTTGTTGAATGTTTTTTAGAGAGAAGAAAAAAGAGATCTACTCTCTTGGAAGAAAATGAAAACGCGAACGTTTATTTCAGGAACCATGAAGCGACCGGAGCCCACCTGTCAGTCTCGTTTCAGTCTCGCTTCATGGCTCATGGTAATTACAGATGATTTTGAGCATTCAAGTAAATCCTTATTTCCATATGATCAATACGATATCTGAAAGTCTCATGTATTTAAGCCATCGCAGTGATTACACAGAATCAACGCTTCAACAAGTTTTCAACGCAATGATTAAATATAGTTCAGTTCCACTTTAAGGCAGTTTCCGTATATCGTTACTTTTTTAGATCACTGGACTGCTCACCTTTGTTCAGTTTGTTGTAATCCGACAAAGAGGCCGTGATCGCAACGATCACGGAATTATGGCTTACATAGCTTCCTTCTAGTGATAAGCCTGATGGAAGAAAACATTTTAGGGGGCCCTTGCTTCCCCCCCCCCCCCCTCTCACAGAAACGCCTGATACTCAGGCTACTTGGTGATAAAGCGTTCCTTTTTAAGCGCTTCATTTTTTGCTCCGGGGACAAAAAGGGGGTAGAATTCAATGGCTACAGTTGTTCTCAGACATCAACTCAGAGAATACAGCTGGGTTTGTTTTTGTTATCGGCGGAGATTCAGAACCGTGACACGAGGACTACTTCAACACACCAAGGCTGGCCGTTTTTTATTGTGATGATCGTAGTTGAAACCGGCAGCTTTTACAATGTAGGCTGGCCTCATGATTTTGAACAAAGTTGTAGCTTGATATTAAGAAACATGACCTTCACCAAAATTACCCCACAATATCACCCGCGTACTGTTTCAGTTTATTTTTCCACGCATCAGATCATATCAATAACGTAAGGCATGTAAAGCCAGTCAGCTAAATTCAAAGTTGAGTCTTTCCGAATTTAATGCACATAATAAAATGTGCAAGTTATTGTTTATGTATCAAACTGCGTGACCAATACACATACAACAAATTTGGGAGCGTGAGCTTTGTGGTGACGTCTGAGTACGTAACCAGTCAATACAATTCACGAAAAAATAACCTGAAAATCTATTGTAGCTTCCAAATTCTCCGACAAGCATGATTCATTCAGTCATTTGGCAACCATTCCTTTGTATAGCGAACTTATTGATTTACAATTGCCAACTATTGCAGTGAGTCGTATTCGCCGCCATCGAAATGGCTTTCCAAGTGTACCAGTTTTTTCTGTTAATCGCTTTGTTGCTCCCCTCGTTTGATGGGTTTACAAAATCGCAAGCAACAAAGCCCTCCAAACACGGCGAAGTTCACCGCGCGAAAAGCGAGATCGACTCGCTGATCTACAAGTTGACTTTAGATTTGAAATCTTTTAACGAAAAGGAAACTAAGGCCACGGCTATGCAAAAGGATGCCGCGAAATTGGCTCGTGTTGCCAAGGAAGAAATCGCCTTGCTAAGACCAGTTCAACATCTTTTGGAAAAGCTCTCCGAGGGGAATACTTCGAGTGGATATCAACCTTGTACGGCCTGGTCAGGCGGTAAAATACCGATACGAATTGATGCGGTATCCCCACTGCTCGAAAACTTCACTATAAATGTACCAGGTAAAGATAAAGATTTTTTGCCCCGAATTTATCAATTGGATAAAGGCATTCATGCTTCTATTTTTTTCCCGCAAATCGAAGCAAAAACAGTTCTTTTGAGACCTACTTTGAGCGAAGTCAAGCCAACTAATGTAAACAATAAGAAATAGTAAATTCGATACATTTGCGTTTTGAACTCTCAAAATTTAACATATAACAAGAGGAGGGAAGAAGAAAGAAATCTAAAGTGAGAATAGCAACAAATTATTCAACGTTTCAAAACAGTTACTGACCTCTTTAAAAAGTCACTATATGAATTCAGCCTAATGTTCTGCCAGAATATCTACTGTAAAAATTAGTGTGGAAGAACCATGAATAAATAATAGCTCGTTTTAATAGCATGTGAAATAAGGTAAAACAATTTTTAAACATCAGTTATTTGTGTCACTCAGCCACAAATCATGCTATCGCACAAACCTAAACATAAAATCTAATTCTCAAATGGGTATTTCCTACCTTCATATATCATAGGAAATTATCTGCATCCTTTTTCAAGGTTGACTAAACAAAATTTTCCCAGATTTTGTTCTTACCCTTGGTCAAAGGTGGAATACTTTGAATGACTTGCGACATTGATTGGCATGAGTCTTCTCTCCTCAGTGAACCACCGAGAGATGCTAGACCGCGGACGACTGACACGTGAAGATGGCGAAGATTTGCAGGTCTATTACCATGACAACGGACGGCAACCGTTCCAAATTGACCGCGTTATCAGTGGCCTGGGAACAAAATCAGCAACTGTCCACTTTCGACTGCATGCTCCGATATCATCCAACACTGCTGATGACGTGTCTTACTTTTTGGTCCTCGGTACTTCGGTCAGCGGAAGTGCTATGGATGATCCTGCCAAAGTGTACGCATTTTTCGACGATTTTTCGAGTGCAACGTTAAAGAAAGAATGGGTGAAAAACTGGGGGAAATGGAGCGTGCAAAACGGGAGGTTGCTGGGAAGCACAATGCAGAGTAAAGATTTAACCAAAGATAATATTGAGGTCGGACTGTATCTCAAATCAGGTTTTCAGTGGAAAGATGTTATGGTAGAGCTTGACTTCATGGAGACTGGAAAGAGTAAGACCGCTTCTGGACCATTCCTGCGCCTCAGCGATGTGAGCCTCAGCAAAACTTCAGGTTGGTGGTTTCAGTACTTCCCAGGTCATTCTGATTCTTCCTACATGAGACCCTTAGCAGCTAATAAAGATGGTGGCTGGTTAATCAAAGGAAAACTACCCACAACCTACAAATTGAACAAATGGTTCCACTTCAAGTATCGAGTGCTTGGAGACAGATTTTCACAATGGGCAAATGGCAAAATTGTACACGACAACATCAAAGTTAGCTCCAAGTGGATGATACCAGCAGGAACATTTGGACTGGGATGTCATCACTCCCCACTCAACTGCAAAACCTTATATGACAACATTAAAGTGACTTTAGTGGTTTCTACTCCCCCCAACATCACTTTGGGATCTTTCCAGTCATTCGTTCCCGAGAAAGGTGCCCTGTTAGGCGAGAAAAAGCTTCCTGCGGACTCATGCAAACAGATTCATGATGCAAGTCTCGCGAGCAACAAACCGCGTGCTAAGAATGGCGTTTACTGGATCAAGACAGACCTCCAAGGCAGCTCGTCTGTGCGGACTTACTGCGACATGAAAAACGGTGGCTGGACCCTTGTCGGCAAAATCAGCGGAAATGTGGGCAACATTTACGATAAATGGTTGGTGTCTAAGCACAACACTGCCTCGCTTAAGTCTCCAAAGATCACAGGACAGAAACAGTTTGCTTGCTTTGATGCGCGCAGCTTAGCAGTAGATGAATCGTCCACGGTCCTGTTGTCCAGCGGTGAGAGGATGGATGGGTTGGGGAGCAAGTGGGTCATGTGGAGGTTGCCTGGTAACAGAGAAAAAGACTCGTTCTGGCGCTATTCTGTTGGACCATCAACTGTAAAGGCAGCTGTACAAACACCCGTCATGGTGTACGCTTGGAATGGAAACAAAAAGGTAACAGCATTGATGATAAGAACTCGCCTTTCCTTTGTCGAAAATATGCTGCACTGGAGGGTCCAAGGGGATTGGAAACGGCACTCCCCACCCCTTCCCTAAAAGTCTGAATCCGCCACTGACCAGTGTCCTTTAAGCCCAAGTTGTGGAGTGGATAGCGTTATCTACTGGACAAATTTCTATCCAGTGAATAACGCAATTGTTTCCCCTATACTTGTTCATTTAACAATTTATTGAATAAGGCTGAGTATAATCGGCACGGTTTCAAGATTTGTTCTTCTTGCACATACTCATCAAAAAGTAGATAAAATCCGGCAGCCTCGTTTCCAGGGAAATATACCATAAATCAGCCTCGTCACCAAGCATATATACCACCGAATCGATGGTATATTGCTCGTATCTTCCATATTTGATCAACGACGGCTGATTATGAAGAATTTTCCTGGGAGAAATGAGCCAATCAGAACTGGTGAAATATTTTGAATGAATAATAAAATGATTTACCCGGTGAATAGCACTATCCAACGCTAAAGAGGAGATCTAAAGGAGGGCTTGTCGCTTTTAAAGTCGGTTGCAAAATCACTTGACTGAAGAGAAGAGTCAGCCCTGCAATTCACACTCTATCTCAAAGTACATTTATCGAGTGGTGCACAAAATACTAGTTTATCACAAACAGTCAACTCAAAACAGCTTTCTCTAGGTCTCTTGCTGATTTTCTTTCTCCTACCGTAGATCTGTTACCACAACAAGTTTGGGATAATGCCTCTTGCTGGCCATGGAGGTTCGTATCCTTACGCCTCTTACAACACTGCAGGCAACACCGCCACAAACGACTACTGTATGTCTGTTGGGGTCATGACTAAAGGATCCACTGCGCATGGCTGGTCCCAGAATGCCAATGGTTACGACAGTCCAAGCAGTGATTCTGATTGGCCGAACAGGTCATACAACCACCAGTCTCCACACCTGACGGTCTGGCTCAAGTAACCGTGATTACATTACAAGATTTGCTTTGCATTGCGAGTTAACAGAAGAGAAATATTTGGTAAAAGGGTACTAGTTTATGAGCGGTGGAAAATAATTTTGCATTTTCGGATTTTGCTCTTATGATAAGGGATCGTTTCTGTTGAGAGAAAGACGTTCTTATTATATGAGAGTAAATTAAGAGTTCTTGAAAACTTTCTGTAATCTTAAGGGTATCTTAAAGGTATTAAGAAAATGGGGAAGATGGAAAAATACGAAAACGTAAAAGTGCTTTGGAATTAGTCAAGCCTGTGCTGTGTTAAGCTACCAATAAGAAAAAAAAAACAACAACAACAACAGCAATAAAAGGGTGCTGGGTAAACGGTGGTTGTTACTTTTATTTTTATGAAACAGGAGATCTACCTCTCTTTGAAGAAAATACTAGCCTGGAAACAAAGTCCAATTTTTTGCATGCGCACAAGGGCCGTTAAATATCCAATTCCACGGGGAAAAAACACCCTGCGAGCAGAGGTGCCGTATGCCTTTTACCATTTACCGAGTCGTTCGCGTTGCATGTTAGTCGCGTAGTTCTGCTCGCAGGGCACACAGCTAGGATTCTCTGCATATTGCCCTCTCGATGAGCCAGCCGTATAAAAGTAAAGAGAATTACTGACTAAATGATTCCCTGATTGACTTACATGCTCTCTTCTTAACAAAGCAGGTAAGTGTCTTACTGTTTGTCAGGCTGGTGGAATCAGATTAGCAGTGGAAAGGGACTGGCTAACTGCACGTAGAGAATAACTGACTTTTTTTCTCTGACTGGTTGTGATTAGTCTCCTTTGCAGCCGTTATTAGGGTCGTCACGCAATGCTCCTCCCACCCCCCACTAGTGGGGAGGAGCGTTGCGTGACGACCCTAATAACGACTGCAAAGGAGACCAGGTGGTGGGATGATCAAGCCGATGTGCAGCTTCCATGCCGACCTACCCATCCAAGGCAGTAATGAACGGGCGGACCAGGGACCCGCTTCTCGAAAGGTTCGGTAACTTTTAAAGTCCGAAGGCAAATTTCGAAATGAAAACTCTCTTGGATTCTTACTCATATTATAACGTGTCCTTAAAGGTCCAATTTGTTCCTCTCTCTTTCACGTTCAAGTAAATCTTGCACGTCTTCATCCAAATGCGCTGTCAGTTCCTCCATTAAAACATCCAAAGCCTACAAAGCATATAAATGATTATCAAGAATTGATTTCTCTGAAGAATATTTTACGACTACTTCCCGAAGACACTTCAGTTTTTTGTGTTCATCAATACTCTCTTGGAGGGACTCACCAGGGTCCACAAACATTTTTAGAGAAAATGAGAAAAATATCTTTTATCTTTGTCAAGTTTCAACAGGCCACTATGAAAAATACTTCAATATTTTTTTAACGTCCGTTTTGGTTAGAACTCCACGTAAACGTCACTTTTGTTCTTTACACGAACTGCACGTGCTAAGTATAAATAGGGACAAACCAACGACAAAATTAACCCACATTACGCGTCGACACCGCGAGTTGAACCCGGGCCGCATCGGTGAGAGGCAAGTGCTCTACCCCTTGCACCTTTTATGCCCCCAATAAGATATGCTACTTCCGTTCTCGCTTCTTTTCCGACTCGGTAGTGAAAACTATACTAAGTGCTTCCCTTAGCGACACACTTACCGAAATGCGGTCGTTTCGAGCGAAAGTCGATTCGCCCAACGGCGTTCGCCAGGACATTGGTCGATTCGCCCAATGACATACAACACTTCTACAACATGGTGAAAATGCCTTTAGAGGTGTTATTTTAGTGACCCTTGGATTCCACATGTGCAGTCACTGTCTTTCCATGCATATTCCCTTTTTTCAGGCTTAAACAACGACAAATGCGCTTCGAGTGAATCGACTTGGTCTGGGCGAACTGCTATCGGGCGAACCGACCTTCGCGCGAAACGACCTGATACACACTTACCACACTCACTCACCACCATCCCTCACAATAATTATATGATCACACTCAGTTCAAAAGCTTTAAGGGGCTACCGGTATGCCACGCTCTTTGCTGTCTTTATAAAAACGTTAAAGCGTCTCTTCATATCAACTGAAAAGACCTATTCACGCTTTTTTTTTTCAACTTTTGACATGGAAAGGTTCGGGAAAATCTGTCGACACCACATAAGCGAGCGCCTTAAAATTAATAAAATTACCAAGTTTGAAAGCGATTTGTTGAAAGCTTACAAAGATACAGCTCTTCAAAATTCGCGAAATTTTACAGACGTTTGTGTGGTAGGGGGCACAAACTTGCCCCCAGGATACAAACGTCTGTAAATTTTCGCAACTTTGCGGAGCTGTATAGTCGCACGTTAATAAAGACCTATCACTTTCAAATTCAGCAATTTTACTATTTTTGAGGCGGTCTTTTCAGAGGTGTCGACGGATGTTCCCTACGTGGTCCATATAAAAAGTTAAAAAAAACCGTGAAAAGGTCTATTTTCCCCAGCATATTGGTACAGTTTTGTTATTGAAGACTATGTTTAGGCATTGAAACTGTTTCCCGTCGCCGTTTGCTACGGATGGCGAGGATGGACATGGACTGGAGTTTGAAAAAATTGGGCCAACGTTTTAAGACAGAATCCATCAGGAAATTAAGTAATTTTAATTTTCAGTGGACAAAAACCTTGTACCAGAATAATTTGAACAATATCGCATTATTTTTTACATTTTTCAAGGCCTACAGATGTAATTAGTTACCTGCAAGAACACCAAAGGAAATTTGTCATGAGAGCCCGAGAAAATAAATGTCAAATTTCACAAAATGACATCTTACACATGAAATTTTCAGAATTTTACCTGTGTTTTCACAATTCTTGTGAAATTTGACATTTATTTTCTCGGGCTCCCACGAGAAATAGTCTTTGGTGTTATTACAGATAACTAATTTTAGTAAAATCCAACTAGTGGTCTATTATCAATGCTGCGTTTTGATTGGTTGAGCTACTACTAGGCTATATGTTATAGCCTACTAGTAGCGAAAAGCGCCGGCTTTGAAAACCAAAACAATGGCGGCTGAATCGCGTTTTGGTAGCTTAAATTGTCTTGCCTCGATATTTTTTACCAACTAGTTGGATTCTACTAAAACAATTATTCCTCTCGCCCTCATGGCCTCTGAGTCAATAGCCTATTGACTCAGAACCCATTCGGGCTTGAGGAATAATTGTTAAATATCGATAGCCCTTGAAAAATGTAAAATAAATTTCCTGATGGATTCCGTCTTAAAGCTTTATTGGTATTCCTGCAAAGATCACCAAACAAAGTATTATGGTTAGTGTTTCCTTATGAAATTTGTTTGATATCAATATACTTCATAACTCTACAGGAGTATTTTGTGTGTGGGGAAAGACACTAAGTAATGACTTCAGTACAGAATCTTGACATAGCCTTTTAAAAAGTTGTAGACAGAATGCTGTTCTTACCACATCACAAAATATTTCTTCATGAAGTTCTTTCAACTCCTGCGTTGCTTTGTGTTGCTTCTTGTCCATCGCCTACAGCCAAGTACTGATGAGTCAGCATACCACAGATCAGACCTGTAATTACAAGAGGTGTATTATGCTGTGTTTACACAATACCGGATGACTCTTACGCCGGCAGAAGTGACAATCATACCGCATAGGGCTTGTGTTCACACCTAAGAACGGCGATTTCTGTAACGGAGTGAAGTTGCCTCGCGCCGATCTCGAAAGTCAAGCGTCCCATATCGGATAGGTTCTGTGCCACACTTCGGTGTAGTATGAACAGGTATTCGGACCGTAGCGGAAGTGAATAAGTAGGAGTAAGGACTGGAACCCACTGAACTGGAAGTAAATAGTCAGGGGTGAGGAATAAGATTTACTGCACCAGACCCTCTCGGCCCATCGCTTGGGCACGGTGATCGATGTGTGTGAACGAGTTATTCCAGTTCTGCGCCTTGTTGTTCACACTAGACCGGTATAGGAGCTGTCCGGTTTAGAGTGAAGATAAACTTAGGCTTGAAATTCCCTCCACCCCAAAAGTAACCTTTTGGGTGGCGAGAAGAGACGAGCAGAAATATGTCGCGCTAGAAAGCTAGGGCAATTTGGGAGTAGCGAATAAAAAAGCCTTGGCGAATTGAGACGTCTCTGTAGCAAAACGTCCTGTAGCGAGACGCTTTGTAGCGAAATGGCTGGATGTAGTGCCTACAATAGTTAAATTCGTTTTGAGTGTGGTGTATAGTGACTCACCATCTAACAGCTGGTCCGTGTAGTCATTGAAATACAGAGACAAGTTATCACCCGTCAACTGACTCAAAAGGTGTTGAAGAAACAGAGCATCCAGAAGGTGATCCTCAGCGTATATCGACACCTGAAACAGAAAAAAGTACTTATTCACACACTCGCTTCACAGTGTAACCTCGTTGAAATGGCGAGAGCGGCGCAAAAAGTGCTAAATCGGAAAAAAGTATAACCCATTTAGGGGTACAATTCTCAGATTTAGCACTGCATATTTCACCTAATTTTAATATTCTATGATTTAGAAAACTTGTATTAAAGACAACGCTCCGATTATATGATTCTTCAAGCAAGAATAAGAATCGGAAAAGCGTGAAACGAGACCCCAGAATAAAAATAGTCGTAGAATCGAAACTGAATTATGGATCACAACTCCTATAATACTATTCTCCAATTTAGTTCTTATTAAACCCTAACCACCCAAGTTACCTCAGTCACACAAGTTAAATAAGCCACTCAAGTTACTGTAGTCACCCAAGTCACCCTAGTCACCAGAGTTAAACTAGTCACCCTAGTCACCCTAGTCACCCTAGGCACCCAAGTCACACAAGTCACCCGAGTCACCTCAGTCACCCTAGGCACCCAACTCAACCTAGTCACCGAAGTAACCCAAGTCACCCTAGTTACCCACCCTACTCACCCAAGCCACCCTGCCCCCCCCCCCAGTCACCCCAGTCACCCAAGTCACCTCAGTCACCCTAGTCAGGATGAGCTGGGTGACTAGGGTAACTTGGGTGCTCACCCTAGGCACCCAAGTCACCCTAGTCAACCTAGTCACCCAAGTCAACCCAGCCACCCTAGTACCATTCCGTCACTTTTCCACCATGACTGTTGCACCATCACTGTTCCACTATTACTGTTACATTTGTTTCTGTTCTACCATTACTGTACCACCACCACCGTTCCACTATTCCTGTTCCACCATGACTATTTCACCATGACTGTTCCACTATCACTGTTCCACCATTACTGTTCCAACATCACTGTTTCACTATTACTGTTCCACGATAACTGTTCCATCATGACTCTTCCAGCGTCACTGTTCACCCATGACCGTTCCACCGTCACTGTTCCACCATAACTGTTCCACCATGACTGTTTCACCGTCATTTATCCACCATGACTGTTTCACCACAACGGTTCCACAATGACTTTTTCACCGTTTCTGTTCCACCGTCACTGTTCCACTATTATTGTTCCACCACGACTGTTCCACCATGACTGTCCAACAATGACCGTTCCACCATCACTGTTCCACTTTTCCTGTTCCAGCATGACTGTTCCCCATGGATGTTCCACCATTACTGTTTCACCGTCACTACTCCAGCATGACTGTTTCACCTTCACTATTTCACCATTACTGTTCCATCATGACCGTTTCACCATTACTGTTCCACCATGACTGTTTCAACATGACTGTTCCACCACGACTGTTCCACCATGACTGTTCCACCATGTCTGTTCCACCATCTTTGTTCTACAATGACTGTTTCACTGTCACTGTTCCACCCTCACTCCTCTACTATTACTATTCCACCATCACTGTTTCACCATGACTGTTCCACCATGAGTGTTTTAAAATTACTGTTCCACTGTCACTGTTCCACTATTACTGATGCAGCATGACTGTTCCACCATTAGTGTTTCACCGTTACTGTTCCATTATTACTGTTCCAACATGAGTGTTCCACCATGACTGTTCAACTATGACCGTTTCACTATGACTGTTCCACCATTACTGCTCCACTAGTACTGTTCCACCATTACTGTTCCATCATCACTGTTCCACCATCACTCTTTCACTATAACTATTCCCCTATTACTGTAGCACCAGGAGTGTTCCACCATGACTGTTCCACTATGTCTGTTACACCATAACTGTTCCACTATCACCGTTCCACCACGACTGTTCCACGATCACTGTTCCACCATTAGTCTTCCACCATTACTGTTGCACTATTACTGTTCCACCACGAGTGTTCCACCATCACTGTTCCACTATGACTGTTCCACAATTATTACTGTTCCACCATCACTGTTCCACTATTCCTGCTCCACCATGACTGTTCCACATTTACAGTTCAACTGTGACTGTTTCACCATCACTGTTCCACTATTCCTGTTCCACCACGAGTGTTCCACTATGACTGTTCCACTATGATTTTCCACCATTACTGTTCCAACGTCACTGTTCCACTATCACTGTTCCATTTTTCTCTGTTCCACCATTACTGTTCCAACATCACTGCTTCACTATAACTGTTCCACGATGACTGTTCCACCATGACTCTTCCAGCATCACTGTTCCACCATGACCGTTCCACCATCACTGTTCCACTTTTACTGTTCCACCATGACTGTTCCACTATTACTGTTCAACCATTATTTTGCCACAATGACTGTCTCACCGTCATTTTTCCACCATGACTGTTTCGTCACGACTATTCCACTATGACTGTTACACGGTTTCTGTTTCACAGTCACTGTTCCACTATTACTATGCCATGATGACAGTTCCTCTTTTACCATTGCAGCATGAGTGTTCCACTATCAGTGTTCCACCATGACTGTTTTACTATTACTGTTCCACTATTGGTGTTCCAGCATTACTGTTCCACCATCACTGTTCCACCATCACTGTTCCACCATGACTGTTCCACTATGAGTGTTCCACTATTACTGTTACCATGACTGTTCCACCGTGACTGTTCCACTACCACTGTTTGCATTATTGTTCCACCACTAGTGTTCCACCATGACTGTTCCACCATGACTGTTCCACTGTTAGTGTTCCACTATGACTGTTCCACCATGACTGTTCCACCATTACTGTCCACTGTTAGTGTTCCACTATGACTGTTCCACCATTACTGTTCCACTATCACTGTTTTACGATGACTATTTCACCATGACTGTTCCACTATTAATGAGTGCTCCACCATGACTGTTCCACTATGACCATTTCACCATGACTCTTCCACCATTAATGTTCCACTACTACTGTTCCACCATTACTGTTCTACCATCACTCTTTCACTATGACTGTTCCGCTTTTACTGTTGCACCAGGAGTGTTCCATCATCACTGTTCCACCATAACTGTTCCACTATTACTGTTCCACTATCACCGTTCCACCATGACTGTTCCACCATTAGCATTCCACCGTTACTGTTGCACTATTACTGTTCCACCACTAGTGTTCCACCATGACTGTTCCACATTTACTGTTCCACTATGACTGTTCCACACTTACTGTTCCACTATGACTGTTCCACTATCACTGTTCTACGATGACTATTTCACCATCACTGTTCCACCATGACTGTTCCTGTTCCATTATTATTGTTCCACCACGAGTGTTCCACCATGACTTTTCAACTACGACTGTTCTACCATGACTGTTGCACTATTACTGTTCCACTATGACTGTTCTATAGTGGAATAGTATAGAATACTATGACTATTATTTTTCCACAATGACTGTCTCACCATCATTTTTCCACCATGACTGTTTCACCATGACTGTTCCACTACTACTGTTCCACCATTACTGTTCCACTATTCCTGTTTTACCATGACTGTTTCACTATTACTGTTGCACTACCAGTGTTCCACCATGACTATTCCACCATTACTGTTTCACTATTACTGTTCCACCATGACTGTTCCACTATTACTGTTCCACCATGAGTGTTCCACCATGACTGTTTCACCACAACTGTTCCACTATGAATGTTTCACCATTTCTGTTTCAGTCACTGTTCCACTATTACTATTCCACGATGACTGTTCCACCATGATTGTTCCACCGTCACTGTTGCACTTTTCCTGTTCCACCATGACTGTTCGCCATGGCTGTTCCACCATTACTGTTCCACCGTCACTTTTCCACCATGACTGTTCCAGCGTTACTGTTGCACCATTACTGTTTTACTGTCACTGTTCCACCATGACTGTTCCAGTATTACTGTTCCACTATTACTGTGAGACCACGACTGTTCCACCATGGCTGTTCCACTATTACTGTTCCAGCATTACTATTCCACCGTCACTGATCCACTATTACTGTTCCACCATGACTGTTCTGCCATCACTATTTAAGGATGCCTGTACCTCCATGACCGTTCCACCGTCACTGTTCTACTATTTCTGTTCCACCATGACTGTTCCACCATTATCGTTCCATTATGACTGTTCCACCATCGCTGCTCCACTACGACTCTTCCACCATTACTGTTGCAACATTACTGTACCACCGTCACGGTTCCAGCATGACTGTTTTACAATACTGTTCCACTATAACTGTTTCAGCATTACTGTTCCACAATCACTGTTTTATGATGATTATTCCACAATCACTGTTCCATCTTGACTGTTCCACTATTACTGTTCCACCAAGAGTTCCACTATGACTGTTCTACCATGACTGTTCCACCATTAGTTTCACTATTACTGTTCCACAATTACTGTTCCACCACGAGTTTCCCACCATGACTGTTCCACGATCACTGTTCCACTATTAGTGTTCTACCATTACTGTTCCGCCGTCACTGTTCCACCATTACTGTTCCACCGTCACTTTTTGACCATTACTGTTGCAGCATGACGTTTCACCATGACTGTTCCACCGTCACTGTTCCACCATTACTGTTCCACCATCACTGTTTGACTATTACTGTTGCAGCATGACTGTTCCACCATTACTGTTCCACTATTACGGTTCCACCATTACTGTTCCACCACCACTGATCCATCATGACTTTTCTACCATTACTATTGCAGCGTTACTGTTCCATTATTACTTTTTCACCACAAGTGTTCCACCATGACTGTTCGACCATTACTGTTCCACTATGACTTACTGTTCCACCATCACTGTTTTACCATGACGATTCCATCATCACCGTTTCACTATGACTGTTCCACTATTACTGTTCCACCTTGAGTGCTCCACTATGACTGTTCCACTATTACTCTTCCACCACGAGTGTTCCACCATTACACTATTCCACCATTACACTATTACTATTACTGTTCCACCATTGGTGTTCCAGCATTACTGTTCCACCATGACGGTTCCATCATCACTGTTTCAGTATGACTGTTCCACTATTACTGTTCCACCTCAAGTGTTCCACTATGACTGTTCCACCGTTAGTGTTCCACTATTACTCTTCCACCACGAGTGTTCCACCACGACTGTTTCACCATTACTGTTCCACTATTACTGTTCCACCATTACACTTCCACAATGACTGTTCCACCATTACTGTTCCACCGTCACTGTTCCACTATTTCTGTTTTACCATGACTGTTCCACTATTACTGTTGCACTACGAGTGTTCCATCATGACTGTTCCACCATTACTATTGCAATATTACTGTTGCACCATTACTGTTCCATCATGACTGTTCCACTATTACTGTTGCAGCATGACTGTTCAATTAATATTACTGTTCCACCACGAGTGTTCCACCATGACTGGTCCACTATTACTGTTCCACCATTACTGTTCTACCGTGACTGTTCCTACGACTGTTCCACCATTACTGTTCCACCGTCACTGTTTGACTATTAGTGTTGCAGCATGACTGTTCCACCATGACTGTTCCACAGGAACAGTCATGGTGGAACAGTGATGATGGTGACCCTAGTCACCCAAGTCACACAAGT
>BOPM01000170.1:622850-659585 GCA_022179025.1 Porites australiensis | reverse complement strand
CCATCTAACATTTATTTCCGTTGACAAAATCCTATGCTTTGTCCCATGCTCAAAGCAAGCTGACTATCCCATCTTTCACGTTCTTTTACTGAGCCAACTTTTCTCATTCTTTCCTTATTTCATACAGTACACTCTAAATACTGCTGATCCAAGAAGCATGTAGAACACATGTCAAATATTAACCAATTATATATGGCCTTGCTCTACATGAGTTTCTCTATACCTCAGTGGACAGAGTGCCCACCCAGTGTTTTTGGGAAGAAAGGTACAAATCCTGCCCACAACTCAGCATAGTTATTAAAGTGGAATAGTTATGAAACCTGTTCAACTCCTTCATTATATGTTTTGGTTAGCTTTTTAGACCTG
This sequence comes from Porites australiensis, assembly GCA_022179025.1. Lineage (NCBI taxonomy): Eukaryota > Metazoa > Cnidaria > Anthozoa > Scleractinia > Poritidae > Porites > Porites australiensis. The sequence continues at coordinate 659,219 of BOPM01000170.1, read as the reverse complement.
ACCGTGCACAATGCTCAAAAGCATTCCTGTCATTTTAAACTTACTGACCAACAGAAACATCACATTAATTTATTCAGTCATAATTTGTGAACAGAAAACAAAGGATTGTGTATAGTCAGAGAGCTTCCAACATAAACCACAGCACCATTGTTTTCAACTTTGATGTTTGCCGGCTTTCATAACCAGTCTTCTCTACTACCTATGGACTCAGGATTTTGTCTTTTGTCCCACACTCTAGCCTGTGCTGCAAACCATTGGTAAAGACAGGCAGTATAAAGTGTTTGTGATGCAGGATAGTCACACTTGAGACATGCCGATTATCACATCTTTCACAATCCTTTGGTGTTGACATTCAATTAACCCTTTAAGTCCCAACAGTGACCAACATCAAATTTCTCCTGACAATACCCATACATTGACAAGAGATTAGGTTATGAGAATTAATAAAATGATCACCAAAGAGAAAATACCTTGATCTTTTACCAAATTCTCTCAACTCAGTCTTTAAGGAAATGCATGGAGACCAGTTTGGAGAATTGGTATGTGGATATTGGGACTTAAATGGATAAAACCTCTTTGCAACAAGTTTTGCAGGGTACTATTTTTTTTTATCCCTCTTATCCTTGGGGTCCAGTCACTCCTAAGCCATCCAGCCTTAAGTCATTTGAGTCTAAACCAAGAGCTACATAATTTACACTATAAAACATAGCCAAAAAGCCTAAATGCACTTTAAAGGGTGCTTTAACTTGCGATACAGTCAGATACGAGTCGTAATCAAAAGCGTAGAACTTTACAATCTAGTGAAAACAGGATTCTGATTCTTCTGATTCTGCTCATCATTCTGTCATTTACGACCGAGTGGAAACTGGTTTGCCGGAGTCGCAAGCAGAAGCAGAAGAACTAAACCAATAACAAAGCAAGGGTTACGTGCATTATGATTGGTTTATCCTTCTGCTTCTGCTTCTGACTCCGACAACCTGGTTTTCACTAGATCATGAGCGGAATATAAGCAACAGAGTCATAAAACAGAGTCGGAGGAAAATGGAAACGTTCTGATTCTTCTGACTCTGATTCCATCGAGATTATGACTCCACTTACAACTCTAATTTTTGATTTTCACTAGATCGTAAGTGCTCTTACAACTTCGCTTACGACTCCGACTCTGTCGCTAGTGAACAGCAGCCTTAACAATGTGTATTTGTCATTCTTCAAGCCTGAAGAAGAACAATAAGCATGCAAGGACAGCGATTACATAGCCCTGTAAGGCAACGTCTTCAGTTTAATAATTTTAGGTAACACAGGTTCAAGCAAAAAGACTCTGGGCAACTACACTGTAAACCATTCGTAAACTTCCACTTACAAGCCCTGGGCTTATACAACTTCATAAAGGTTTTAGGAGGGCTTGTAAAATAGGAGTGCTTATAAATAGACTGAAAGAAGGGTTTCATAACATGCTACATAGCAAGTTCTAATCAATACACTTTTTGAATTTCCATTGTACTTGCTTCTTAAGCTTCAGAACGTTGTAAAAGATAAACTTCATTTCAAGACAAGCTATGTCGTAGAGGGGGACTTAAAATGAAGGGGCTTATAATCAGGGCTGAGTTATTCAAAGCTGGGTTAAGATAACCCAGGGTTACTGCAAGATTTGAATTCAGATTTGAAAGCTTCAAAAGTATTTCAGTTTCAATTCTTTTTGTCTACAAGTTGATGATTGGAAGCTTTAAAAATAACAGAGAAAATTATCCAAGAAAATGTTTTTGAACACAAGAAAAAGAAACCCGGGTTAAATTTAACCCCAGCTTAAGCGCTAATCAGCCTTCAAACAACTGGACCCAGATGTATTTTTTTGTTTACAGGTTGATGAGTCTGTGACTAGGGGGCTTATAAGTGGGGGTTGGGGAAGGGGGTAGCTTATAAGTGGAAGTTTACAGTAAGCCACCAGCCATATTTAATAGGGAGCTTAAGCAGCGACGTTTTTGAACGACGCACGTCAACCGGAAGTGAGCCTTTTTCTTTTTTAATAAGCCTTGACGCTACCGTATTTGTATTGCCAAGTGTCTTAATTCTTACAGAGACGATCTGCCCAAAAATTTGTTCAAAATCACGGCTCAAGAGTGCAAAACGTCCATTTCCGGTTGACGTGCGTCGCTCAAAAACGTCGCTGCTTAAGCTCCCTAATATAACTAACGCCACATTAAAAAAAAGCAGTCAAGTATTAAACTTATAATCAATCATACCCCGCTAATATCTCCACCAGAAATCGAAACTCTCTGGTAAAAAGGGCGATGTTCCTGGTCTATCTGATCATCAGGATCCTCCTTCTCTTTCTTTATGACTTCTTCGAACTCTGAAAATTCATGCTCAGTTAAACTGTTCATCATTTTAGAATGCTGCCTTTGCAAGTCGATTTCCTCATTCTTTAACGCAATCTGCTCGATAGGATGCCGAGGAATCTCGAAAGGATGACACCACAATCCTTCCTTTTTATGCGAGTCTCTTGATACAACAGCTTCGTCGTTGAGAACTTCCAAAGTTTCCTGCAAAGTCTGAAAGACATCGTGCTTTTTTGGAGCTATAACCTGTCCCACCACGTTCGCCAGCTTGGAAGGTTCACTGAAAAATCGCTGTCGTCTGGCTGAATCTGGGGAGAAAAGCCTTTCCTTAGAACTGGACGAGTCTGGCGTTTCACTGCGCTTTACTGGTATATCCATAACCAGGGATTTTGAATGCAGGCTTGGTCTGTCGACCGGTTCCCCACCGTCGGCCATTTTGAGATGAAACAACCGAGATTTTACACGCATTGTAATTGGTTATAAGCGGACGGCGATATCTTACGAAGTCTTTGATTGGCTCGTTGCGAAAAGCCTCGGGAAAACAACATGACATCAAAAAGAAAATGACCAAGGTATCCGAAATATCCTAACAAACGAACAATTTGTTTCTGATCACGACTCAGGAATACAGACAGATTGGGATGATGAGAAATTAAGGACCGCCTAAGCTGAGTAAAAATTAGATCTAAGAAGCGGGCTACGTCTCCTGAGTGCCCTAAATTGTCAGGTGACCTTCACTGATCTAGCGAAAAGCTCGAGGGAAAACAAATTTAAGGACAAAAGATCTCCCCGGGGACTGTCTTATGTGCTTAAAAAATTATTTCTACAGAGGGAGTTTGTGATGCTGCCGTGATATGTACATGTTTTTTTTGAAGTGTGGTAGATCAAAAATGGGCAAGATATCGCTCGGGCTGGGGTTTTGGAGGCTACAGAGAGCGAACCGCCTCCCGACCTCCAAGGTCCAACGCGATAATTTTCTGATCGAACAAGCGATCCTTAAAAGACGTGTCGTATTTTTGTGGAATTTATAGTTATGTGATCTAAGAATAAGTTTAAAAATTACAAAAAAGTGAACTTCCACAAAACGTATAGTGATTTCCAGCCAGAATGGAATATACATGCCAACGAGCTACTCATAGTTTCGTAACAATATATCTCACCCTGATATCTGAAATGAACTCGCGTGAGCCTGATTGAACGAATAAAAATCAAATTAAAACCATATTAAAAATCGAGAAAAAAAGCCAATGTGGTGGTATGGATCCTTGTTTAGTTTTGGCCATTTCGATGTCTAGCACTTTCATGAAAAGGCGTCTATTTAATATGAACCCTGATGTGAACATATCGTAATCCATTGATTGCTTAAACGATCACATAATATTTACCTTCATGGTCAATGCTTTTATCTTCGTCAGCCGAGAACACAGGCCACGAGTCCTCACGTTGCATTTTATTTTTCAAGATCAACCAAAAGCGATTTTCGCTTGTGGACTTCTACGCGTTGTATCGCTCCTGAATTGACTGTAGTCGTTTGAGTGGCGGCTGATAAAAGGGTCACCTCGCTCGCATGTTGTAAATGTGAAAAAACCGGAAGTCACGCACAAACTACGACATCCGCTTGGCAGCTCCCAAATGCAAATGATCGCAACTCTGGTTTTCAGATTTTTACAAAACCAATGCGCCAAGAAGATGAATATAAACTTATACTTTAAGTTTAAAACGTCGTCGAGTAATATTTTTTTGTTAAAAATAGATATACTGTTTTTTACCTCAAAAACCCTAGCGGACATATTAACCGAATTGTCGGATAAGGTGGGGGGGTGGGGACGGTCATCCAGACCCTGAGATAAGGGGAGGGGGCGGCTTCAAAAAAATTTTTTTTCGGCCCTTCGGGCATCATTTTGGTCTAAAAATAAGGGGGGACTGGGCCCACCGAACCCTCCCCTGGATCTGCCAGTGACTAAAATGCAAAAACTGTTAAAAATGTTTACCGCAAGCCTCGTGATAAGGGTTTTTCTGACGTTTGACCTTTTTGACAAGACTTACAAATTTGCATTTTTTCACAAACTTTTTCACGATTTTTTTCAGTTCATCCACCGAACGTTTTCCTTTTCACCTTTTCACAATGTGTCGGCAAGTATTTTAAGGGCTACCGGTAGATAACTTTTTTTGCGCCAGCTTTATTTCAATAACTACGAATAAAAGATCCCTAGTAATTTATTTTGATATTAAAGAGAGTAAAAAAAAAACAGAGATTTAAGAACGTGACTGCGACCGGCCAAGGGCAAGAGAAGGCTGTCTCCTACGCCTCTGTTCTTTGACTCGTCACGCAACGCTTCACAAGCCGGAAGAGGTCGAAAAATGGGAAAAATCGCCGACAATGAATCAGGCTTCGATCACGTTTCGAGCGCTAGCATTTTTTATGGCTTTCGCTAGGCCTAGCACTCGTAACTGAATTCGCTCATCATCTCATTTTATAAAACCAATTTTTGTCAAAAAAAAAAAAAAATGATTGCAGGGCTGGCACTACGGCAAAGGGCTGATTATAATAGGCCTATAATAAATCAACCCTTAGCCGTAGTGCTAACCCTGCATTCAGTTTTGTCTTATTTTACACTTTAAGTGACTTCTGGCTACAGCATCTCTTTACTGATTAGAGATCCGGCAAGAGGAACCAGTCAGTTATATTTACGCGTTGCGTGGACCTCTGCATTCAAACAGTTTTTCCAATTTTTGTCATGTTACTCTAAAGGTAAGGTCAAGTTTTATTCGCTTATGAGGGATTGTCGCAATTTTGATCCAGTAGAACCTCGATAACTCGAATTTGGGTAACTCGAATTCCCTCCTAACTCGAACTAAATTTCCTTTCCCTCGATCAAAATTTCGCTGAAATTTACCCTGATAACTCGAATTCCCCGCTAACTCGAACTGTTTTTCGTTTCCCTCCAGAGTTCGAGTTATCGGGGTTCTACTGTATTTTTCTAGTATCGTGATAATCTATCCCCGCGATATTATGGTAATGAATGGTCTTACCTTTTAGCTTTGTTTTGTTTTGTATGCCGTGTTTTCAGTGAGAACCGCACCACGGTCTTCTTCCGCGAACAAAAAATCAGGCAACAATCGTCGCCCTCCGTGCCAGTTATTCCTTTTTTTTGACCTTACTTCAGCAAAGTGTGCTGAGCGAGAATTACACGAAAAATACGAATGTCACTGGTTAACACTGGCTTTAGGTCATGCTCTAATGCGTCGTCGCAAATAGAGCCTATTTTTAGAAACACTTCAGATCCATTCCAAAAAACCAATAGCCTTGGATCCTGCCCTCACGCTACCGCAAACATCGCAAAAATATTCGTGTACACACGTATCTGTGCGCCCGTCATCCCGTGATCCGTATCTGCTCAAAGAGGTTTTTTTACGTTCAGTTTTAGATACTATTCTGAACATGATAAGCTTAAGTCTTTTACCCTGTAGAAAGAAAAAATTGCCTTGAAACATGCTACGCATCGTTTTAAAAAAGAGGCTAAAAAGGCAAGATAGTCAATGACATGCAGTGAAACATTTTTATCCCGCGCGAAATTAGATACTGTGACGTCATCGTTCTCATGAAAGTTCCGTAGAAATCAGCGTTTTAGCCTGCGTAGCAGGCGCTGGGAAGTAGCGGGCGAAAGAGAGAACGGGCGCGCGCGAGGGAGACACGCGTGTCTCCTTCTCGCGCGCCCGTTTTTTCTTGTGCCCACTACTTCCAAGCGCCTGCTACGCAGGCTATCAGCGTTTCTAAAACTTTCCACTCTGGAGTGTGGCAAGATGGGATGGATAGTAAATTGCAGATGATGGAAGTTCTTCTTGGTTGCAATTACCCTCTTCTAAAACAATCAGGATTGAGTGCTCTCATTAATAGATTTTTATTTTTTTTGGAGACGGCGGATACACCTTTTAGATGAGGTCTACCAGGAGCAGTCTGTACAACCTCCGGAGGAACGCCAAGGATGAGCAACAGGGGAAGACGCGCATACAGTAGCAGTCATGTTAATTTCTCTGTATTCCTTATGTTAAAGCTGTCGGAATAACACTTCCACAGCTTTCAACTCGTTCTTAGGATCTTCTTCATTACCGCAGATAATCTTTGAATTGTAGGCAGGGGAAGATCCAGGATTTTTTTTAGGAGGGGGTGCACTCGTCTCTTGCTCTACTACAACACCAATAAACCACATAGTTTTTTTTTTTTTTGCAGAATACCAGTTGTATTAGAAAACCGCAGGTCATATCAGCGGGGGGGGGGGGAGGGGGTGCGCACCCCCTGTACCCTCCCCCTAGATCCGCCCCTGGTAGGTGACTCCTCACAAGTTCCCAATCAAAGTCCTCAGTTGTATACGTAACGTTCTTGTCCACTCTTATATCCCAGGAAATTACACTCAATCTTCAAGCATTTTTAGAAACCTCTAGTCTAGATGTTTTAATTGTAACCATGGTCAACCATGAAAGGAAAAGGGTGACAGACGGTGATTCCCTCATACAGACTTAAACCACTTGTACCGTTTCAGCAGGAGTATAGGTCTGAGTAAAAAAGTAAACAAATTTTCCATTGTCTATCAGTCTTGTAGATTTAGAAATGACGTCATGCTGACGGGCGGGATCAGATACTGATTTATTTATTTACTTATTTATTTATTTATTTATTTATTAATTAGTAAAATACAACAAAAATATAACGTGAGTAGAAAAAGAGAAGTGGCGAAGTGACGTTAGAGAAACTGTTAGAGGCTTAAGAGCGATTATGCGAGATATGCCGGCGCTGTGGCCCTATCCCAAATGTTAATCAAGCGAATTGATCCTGTTCAGTTTAGTCTGATCCAGATTTGGTTGGCAACTTTCAAAATGTCTAAAACTCAAGTGAAAGCATGCCATCTGGGGGCGAGCCAGGTCGCACTGAAAAGTTTTGGTGCTCAGGTATTGATTCGAGATTTTAGTTTGAGAGAATAACAGAAACAAACCAACGAAATGTTCGAATCCCTCTTGCATCTGGTATTCACGTGATAAGGCACGCTTGTAAAGGCCTAAAACGTGTCTTGTAACACTGAGTTTCAAAATACTTCGGTCAGTGAACATACCCCGCAAGCAGAGGTCTTGTTCCCCTTGTTACCCCTTGTTCCTCCTTGTTTCCCCAAGTTACCCCTTGTTCCCCTTGTTCCTCTTTTGTTACCCCATGTTCCCCTTGTTACCCTTTTTAACCCCTTTGTTCCCCCTTGTTACCTTTTGTTACCCCTTGTTCCCCCATGTTCTCCTTGTTACCCTTTTTAACCCCTTGTTACCACTTGTTACCCCTTGTTCCCCCTTTTCACTCGTTCCTTTGTTCCTTTTCTTTCCCCTGTTAACGCTGTTGCCCTGTTGCCCTTGTTCTCCCCTTTCGTCTTGTTTATCTTCGTTCTGCCTGTACCTTGTTCCCCTGGTTGCTTTTTTTTTTCCGAAGTGTTGGGAACAGTGGGAAGAAGGGGGAAAGGGGAAACAGTTAAACCAAGGGGGTACAGGGGGAACGGGGCAATAGGGGAATAGGGTCAATAGGGGGAACAAGGGGAACAGGGGAACAAGGAGAACTGGGAAAACTGAGGGAACAAGGAGAACAAGGGGAAAATCAGTGTACCTGCAAAAATTTCATCGCTGTTTCTAATTCTTTAAAGGAAAAACTATTTGAATGCAGCGGTCCACGCAACGCTTAAATAAAAGTGACTGGTTCCTTTTGCCGGATCTCTGATTAAAGAGATGCTGTAGCCAGACGTCACTTGATGTGTAAAATAAACCAAAACTGAATGCAAGGCTGATACTACGGGAAACGGCTGATTTATTGTAAGCCAATTTTTCAGCTTACGAAATTAGCCTTCCTGAGGGCCAGAGTTATACCGAGAGAAAATATTTCGAAATAGAAGGATTTGTATGGGAAAAAACCTAACCTTTCTGTAACCTACGAAAATGAAAGAATTTCAATCAAAAACAGCTTACCTTACTTAAAATATGTGTTACGCCTGGCCGTTTACTGGGTTGTAATGTAAACGGCTTACTCTCTCTCTATATATGTTGTAGTTAATTTTTTATCCTAGGTAATTTTTATTTTTCCTTTGTTTCAACTTCATTAGCATACATTATCATACCAAAAAACAAAAGAAAAACAAAAATTACCTGGATTAAAAATTTAACTACAACATATACTTTACCGCATTCTGTATTGGGCTACCTGTGCTGGGAACGACCAGGATTTCGCTTGGGATTCTGTGATCAAGTGCACTTCCACTGCGACATTTTGCGAGGGCTTACATGATGAAGTAGCCTATCCATGTCCTTCAAGTTCCATATTAGAGCGTACAAGATGGCGCTCGAAGAGACCATTTTTTGGTTTATTTTATGTGTATTTCTCGTCCAAAACAGCTGTTCAAACCTCGTTGTCAACATCAAAGCCAAAGATGGCGATGTAGTGCAGAAGAGTTTCTTTTCAGATCCCGAAAAAGACTACGTTACGATTGATTTTATGACTCACGGGGGTCGGTATGTTACGGTGTACATCGACTTCCGTTTGGTATGTTGACTTTATTTAACGTGGGTTTTCAAAGCTTCTAGTCATTTTTCCACCATAAATATTACCTTTTGAACACCAGCCATCTGCTCTAGCAGATTTCGTTATCTCCAACGTGGTATTACCTTAGAAAATTATTTCAAATGGCTCGGATCGTAGGCTCGACATGGCAAGCAATACTTATTATTCTTCGGTAGCTTACGAGTACCGACGAAAGATCGAACCACTACACAGAGTTTTCTCGTTCTTTAAGACTACGACCTCAACTTACAAGCCTCCGAGCCACTGAAATGTGTTCCTTTCTTCTTGCTAATCGATACACATTGCTAGCTGTCTTTTAACACAGCTAGGAAGGTTGTTTGTCTATACGTCCGGTATTCAACGGGCAGTACGGCCCAGACGTAATGTGTGTCAATAACATGGACATAATGGGATAAGTCGTCGAATCTCCCATGAACTAAAATAGTCCAGAAGTCAAAATATAACAAAACAAAGCTAACATACCTTTAACTGAACGTCTCCTTGTCTTTCCTGATCGGTTGAAGTGACATTTTGTCCAGTTTTGCAATCGGTCACTAAAGAGTGGTCAGTACCTACGATTGCAAAACTAGACAAAATGCGTCTTTAACCGGCTAGGAAAGACAAGGAGACGTTCAGTTAAAGGTATGTTAGCTTTGTTTTGTTATATTTTGACTTCTGGACTATTTTAGTTCATGTTATTGACACACACTATGTCTGGGCCACCTGTGGTCGGACAGAAGTTTTAAAACATATACTTGATGTCTGATAGTCGGAGTTTCTTTACGTTTGTGTAGATTATGCGAAAATTGTTAGGGCTCAGAGCTGTTTGTTAGGAGACAAAGAATTCAAAAGGGTAACATAAGAAAATTTTGACTGCCAGACAAAGCATTTAAAAAAAATCCTTTATTGCTGTCGAAAATTTAGTCACAGGGTTAAATTTAAGGTAAAATACAATCTTTTTTGTTCCAGTGTCCTGTAATATGGTCAAAGTAGGCTATTGGATGCCTCTAAACTTCAAGCTCAAACTTACGTAAAAAATAAATATTTGGTGAGAAATCTGGCAGATACTTCATATGCAAAAAGTACATTTTCCTTCACATTTGCAGATTCTGTCAGTGTCCAAAAATTTATCCCTTATAATTTTTTTTAAAGAGTACTAATCAATACTTTTAAAATACTGAAGGAGGTTGTACTCCTACTGTGTTTGAGATATTTTAGGGGAGTGGGTGTTTTGTAGTTTGTGGATTACCCCTCAAACTATTACACATACACCTGACTGTTTTACGGAGCGTAAATTTATAGTCACAATATTGATAAATATGTTTTCTCTACTCATTCAGAAACGGAAGATATTCCAGGTCACTGTTCTTGGGGAAATGGACAAAGCTGAAAGTTCGTATGAAGCCATGTGCTTTGTAACAGAACTTGTAGAAGATGAGTTTATCTCATCTGATGCCATGTCAAAGCTGAGACAGGTTAATAGTACATTATCAATAATAATCATAATAATCATAACCATAACAAAATTCTCAAATCTAATAGGCTATCAACTGCCCTGATTTCAGGCTTAATAGGACGGTTTGATTGGACAGTACGCGTCATGCCTAAGTAATTGGATAGTATGCGCCATCACGCGCGCGCTGAAATGGCTTTTTTTTTTCACTGTTAGCAAAAATCTTGGAATTTCTTGTGTTTTGATTTTAAAAAGAGCTTTATATATCACAAATTTTGTCAAGTCATGATTAATTGGTAACACAACCTCGTGCCGTCCAATTCGGTTTGTAATCATACCCGTTATTAAACAAATCGGACTCCCGCTATGTGGTCGACCAATTTTGTTAATCACTCATGTGATTACAAACCGAATTGGACTCCACTCAGTCCTGTTACCATTACTAATAGCATTTATAAAAATAACAAAACTGGTGAATAACAACGAACCATTTCATTTGCCAACGTAATATCATTTCCATTGCTACACACTTTTCATATTATTTCCACTACCAGCTTGTATTTTATTATTATTGTTATCATTAATAAAAAATATAAAAATTTTGTTAATACCCTGTTAATGGCAAGTCTCAAACTCCTGGTTTCTCAATAAAATTAACCTCCCAACTAAACAATTTAAACCAAAACCTTTGTTATAATTCAAACCAATTTTGTTTCCCTAGTAGGTTTGAAAATTTTGATTCTCGTGTTTGATTATTTTACAGTATAATGATAATGATAATGTTAAATATGATGATGATGATGAAAAATTGGTGTTGCAGAGCAAACCCAGACAAAATTTGTATTCCATTTGCAGAAAAACCCCAGCACAATTCGAATTCCAGAAGATGATATTGGAAGTGATTCTCATATCATGGATCATGTTGTCAGCCTCACTTCTACTGATGTCCTGGATAAAAACTTGACAGAATTGTGTAGAGATGCTGGCAAGGTGTTGTTCAAAGGAACAGATCCCAAGTTATTGTTATCAGGTATGTAGTGCTCAGCCACCAGGGAGTTTTGTGAGGGTTCCCTAAAGGTTTTACAGGATGAGGGATGCAGGGTTTGCTTTATTTGAAGGCATATACAGGTACAAATTCTCCAAACTGGTCTCCATACAGTTCCTTAAAGAATGTATTGAGAGAATTTGATAAAAGATCAAAGCATTTTCTCGTGGGTGATCATTTTATTAATTCTCATTACCTAATCTCTTGTCAATGTATGGATATCGTTGGGAGAAAATTGATGTTGGTTACCATTGGGAATTGAAGGGTGAAAGTAAAATTGGGTGAGATTCGGGATTGAGAGTATGCACTGGATGCAGGATGCCGCTAATGACCAAATGTGATGACAGGATTAGGAGAAAATTTCAGTTGAGAAGGTTGTATTGAAGAACCCTCTTAGGGCCCCTCAGATGAACGAGCCTGTTGCATTATCATCATGGCTGTAGTTGCTGTCCATGGATATAGGACTCATTTACTGACAGTTTTTCTCAAGTCAGATCTACAAGTAGATTTTCCCATCTCTTTTACCTAGATCTGTAATAACATTTCAACAACCTCTGAGCATTTATTTAGATACCTAGTGTCCAACTACTTATAAACATTGCAACCACTGGACATTTTCCAGAGAAGTTCTCATGACTTGGTGAAAGGACACCAATCGAAAATTGGAAAAGTTACCAATGACAGTTGGAAAAGGGCCTGTTGTCCATCAATGTGCCAATGAACAAGTTGCCTGCATTTATAAGTCAGGCACGTTGTATGTGTGAGGTCAATGTTCTTGTCTGGAAGCTTTACTGACATGGCATAAGAGTTTGGGCGCATTTCTATTGTTATCAATCTGTCAACCTTTGATTAATTGAAAAGCTAAGCCACTGAAGAGTTCTCTTTATGGTCTTGCTATTTTCTTATTTGCAAACTCCTATCCAACGTACAATCCATTTCTAAATCTTGAAGGGATGTAAAATTCGCTTCCCAAAATTATCACAGAGGTAAAAAAATCAAGGGGAATATGACTGTGTTTATGATTTTAACAATGTGAGCCAAGCGGTCTAAAGCCTGATTGGAAGTTCTCTCGCAATCTCTACGAACAGAACGTATGAGTTCAGTTGTCATGGTAACCAAGCCTGGATATGACTTTGTGCTGATCATATTTAGAACATCTTGACCATAATCTGGAATTAAATTTTTTTCTCAGTTGTTAGAGAATCTAAAATCTACTCCCTGATATTCTAAACAAGTAGAATAGAGCGTTTCTGAATTGAAAAAACTGGCTTTCAATATGAGGCAAAGTACAAAACCTTTTTTGTGAGAAAGAAATTTATTTGCAAGAGAAAGAAAAAATCATCAATGGCTTTGCACTTAGCCTCACTTTGAAACAGAGGCTTGGGACTACTTGAAAACGGTCTATTCCTGTGCCTTAAGTTGACAAGTAACATCTTAGTACTTTTCTTACTTACAGAAAATTCAACACGAGCAGATCTTGACAAGCTAGAGTTAGCATCACAGGATCAGTCTGGCTTTTTAAAGGTGTTAAAACGTTGCAAGGACACTTCGGAATTCAGTGCAGAGTGTATCTGTAGAAGTGAAGTCTGCATAAGCTGGTATCCCTGTAAACTGAAATTATGCCAAGGAGAAGATGACAATGGGCAGCCTGTGGAGTATCGATGCGGCATTAAAACATGTGGCAAATGCCATGACTTTGATTTTTATGTTCATGAGAGACGGAACTGTTTTTGGGACATGAATACGTAGCCTCACTTGGCACAATCTTGTACACATTTTAAAAAGTTTCTACTTTAACCAATTCACTACTTTTCTACTTAATCTTTCCCCTTCTACAGTGTAGAACAGAACATTTTAGCAGGTAGAAAAAAAAAACGGAGTTCCTGGGCTGTAACAAGTGGCTAGAAAAAAGCTGGGGACTGGGGTAATGTTTGCTGATGTTATTTTGTACAATTTTGATTCCCTTTTATTCTTTAGAACATTTGTATATTGTTTTTATAGAAGGTTGAGCCATAATATTGAAGCAAAAAAACGTTCATGTTCTTTTTTCTAGATGATTTTTCTCCTATTAAATTTTTTTGAATGCTTGGTCATTTTTTCAACACAGTTTTGTAATACTAATATCTGAATTTGTAAAGAACAATTTAAGATTTTAAGGTTTATAAAAAATGTAAATAAGATTTCATTGCTGTTGAGCTTGTTGAAGTTAGGTTACAAACCACACTAATTCTGAAGAAAAAAAATTCTCAAAAAGTATTTTATTACAAAGACAGCGATAATTATGATTGATCTGATTGGTCAATTTTGTGTCAGTGACCCTGTTATTTAAGATTCAGAAGGTTTAAAACCTGCAATATTTTTTCCTCCTAAGGCAAAATTAAGAGCACTTCTCTTAAATAAAGCAAAATATATTTTATAATAGTTATTTTCACCTCTTGCACAAATACACATGTTATTTCTATTCTTATCTACAGTTTACTTACATTCTGATAATATTATTCCACACTAACAGGTGCTGGACGTTGTGCAAAATGTAACAATAGTAATTTTGTATTAAAAACATTTTTTTAAGAGAACCATGTGAAAGTAATCCTAGTCACCAATAGTCATTCTACTCATATTAATATTTTCCTACATTATGTACATAATTGGTTCTGCAAGTATTACGTTAAATAAGACCACATGCCATAATAACTCCAGGTTATACAGTCATGCATTGAAACATTGTATTCAGCTTAACGTTAAGTTGCAACATTCCACACTCTTGTTTGCAATTCCTTAACTGTCACAGGCAAAGTCAGCACTTAGAATAATAGTACAGTAAACTACAGTGGAACCTCGACATAACGAAGGGACAAGGGACTGGAAAAATTTGTTTGCTAAAACGAGGTTTCATTATATTGCGGTTCTTTTTCACACATTTTACTGTTACTGGGATAAAGAAAATCGTTTGTCTTATTGAGCACTTTGTTACACAGAGGTTCATTATATCAAAGCTCCATTGTAGGTACTTTTGTGCTTAAGACTTGTTTGCTCTGCCAAAAATTCTTAACATTCTATCTACATAAGTCTCCACTCACTCAAGAACAATCACAGCCTTCACCCAGCAGGTTTCAGTGCATTTTAGAGGAAAGACTGGTACAAATAACAAATGTTATAAAGTAACATTTTTAAGTCATCAAAATAATATTATTAGTAGTAATAAATTATCATATATTTCGCATGAAATGCAAACTTTCTCAGCAGGAAAAATAATACAACTAAACATAACTTGTTTACCAGTCAAAAACGAGGCATTTCTATTGTATCGTTAGGGAGCTTAAGCAACAACGACAGCGATGGCTACGAAAATGTCACTTAAAAAGTGAAGTTGTGCTACTTCAAACTTTATCGCACTTGTTCTATTTCGTTGAATTATAAAAGACTGTATTGAGTTCAGCAAAAAAAATAATAAAGTTGTCTTGTGTTCACACTCTCCACAAAACATGAAATCAGGCATTTTATGTTCTAGTCGTGTAGTGACGGCAAAGAAATGTACAAAAAAGCATGATGCACATGCGGAGTTGTTGTTTTGTTTACCTAGACCTATTGCGTTTTTGCCATTCTCGTTGACGTCGCAATCGTTGTTAGCTAAGCTCCTTATCTCCCACAAATGACTTAGCAGATGTTTTCTTATGGAAAAAATAACATTTCCTAGTCACCCAAGAGCAAAAAAGTAAGGAGCTAAGGGTCACTGGCATCTGCTGGAGCAAAGTCCTGAAACTAATGACAATAAACAACTTAATACAGTCAAACCTCCATGTGCGACCACCTTACATAAGTGCCCCCCTACCCAAAACACCAAACCTTTCTCTCTCAAAGCCTTACACTTGAAGACTCTCATAAACGACCACCTCCTGTAAGCAATCACAACCACTTTTGGGTGCTGACATTTTTATTATTTTCTCTTGCGTTTAACCTCTTGTAAGTTATCACATGATGCACATTCGCTGCATTTACAATGTTGCTCACAGTATACAAAGAACTTTTAGTGGAACATGGAACTAAACATATTGCACGCAATAAATTATCTTCCAAAAAGTAGGTGAGTCCTGACCTTGACTCGGAAGAGACCCTCAGTGGTTCGATTCTTGTAAGCAACCACCTCCCATAAGAGAACCGGAGGTACTTACCCTATGCATTTTGGCTGGTCGCTTATTGGAGGTTTGACTGTATACTTAACGTCACGGCGGCCATATTGGTGTCCCAAAACAATGAAATGGCAGCCGTGTTGGTGTCCCAGACCAATCCTGTGGGAATTGAACTCTTTTCTTATGAAAATGCTTCCTTTTGTTCCAGTAAACTTGCATAGATGCTGGCCACACAAGTGAAAATACTCTATTACATACTATTATTTACAACCACCCAAATGACATGCATGAACAGAGAGCTTTAGATTCTGAGATAAGGATGACTACGAATATGAGACTCTCAATACTGAGTATTACTCATGCGTGAATTAGTGTCACTTTGGCAGAAAAATGTGATAGCAGTTGTCATTCTACTACAAGTTTTAGTGAGAATGTGGTGGGAATGAGTTATCAAATGTAAGAGGATTTATAATTTTGCTATTGGGAGAGAAGGCTTAACCTCCTTCAGTGTAAATATTATAACTGTACTGATTTTTTTGGTGAAAAAAAGTGAAATGAAGCTTTCCGGGGCATCGCTTTGTTGAGAACACATGCAAAAACTCTAAGTTAAATCTCGTATTTCCACTCGTTCTCATCCTCAAATCTAAAACTCTCTGTTGCTGAGAAGGTGAGACCTATTTCCAAACATACTACTTCTTTATTCACATCATCTAGGGAGTTTAAAACCCCATGTCGGAAGGTTCACCACAAAGGTACCTCTTTTGCTATACATCTGTCTTGTGCAGGCTTTGTACACATCATTATAATATATCTAACAAACAATAATATTATTTATAGCTAATAATTAAAATTAGTAATTTGAATGTAATCCTCATCATGACATATTTTGTTCTTGATTACTCAAAAGCTTTTGTCCTGTATCATCTTCGACCCAAGCCACAATTTTTCCTTCCCAGCCAGGCACCAAGTCACTGTCGTCAATAACCTGTAATTAATAGTCAGCAATCTTCTATCACGAATAATTGCCATATGCATTTGAAACAAGCACTCCACGCTGCAACCATGGTCATCATTGCAGCGAAAGTATCGGCTAAGTCATAGCGCTCTTCTTAATCATGTTTATGGTCATTCTAAAGCGTATGAGAGATCAACATTTTGCATGCAGAGAAATAATTTTCGCTTTGTTTTCTTTATAATTCACCCCAGTTGCCAAGGTATTAAATAAAAAGCCTTGAGATGTCATGTGCACCTCTGGATGTATTTTTGATGGTTGGGCAGTCAATTTACCTAATTCTTTCAAAACTTTCATGTATTTTATTTTTCTGACCACTGGTATTTTATATATGTCTGGAGACCATTACATACTATTTCTTCTAAAAAAAGTTGGGCTTGAAGCACTGAAAATGTTCTTGACTATGTTGTGATGTTAATAAAATAATATACATGTAATCACACTAAAATACTGCATAGACAGATCTAAGAAACTATTAGTTTAATTCGTGTTGGAGATGTTGTAGTTATTTTTTATATCAGGTAATGTTTGTTTTCTTTTGTTTGGGGGTATGGTAAGGTATTCTAATGAAGTTGAAACAGGAAAACTTCAGATTACCTGAGATAAAAAATAATTAGCTAGAACAGAGACAACATTTTATTTTCTTCTCAGATCTATGCAAAAAAAATTGTCAAACTACAGCTTTTTTCTGAGTATGACTGTGTGACTGTGATCCACACCATTCCTTTTTTGTCAGAGAATGTACTAGTCCTGATTTCATCATGCACAAAAACAGTTAATAGTTAAAGTGTGAACATGTACACACCTCTTCTTTGACAGTTCCAAATTCAGGGTCTAATGCTTTGAAGTGATAGCGAAACATTCCCGGTCTGTCAATAGCCTCCTTAAAATCCCCTAAAGTTATTTCTCCCAATCTGAAATCCAGAAGAAAGTACTCTCAGTCAGTAAGCCCCATAGTACAACTTGAACACAGGAAGAAGAGCTTTTGGTTCACCGCAACCCACTTGTACTAACACACTCTGATGGGAATTTATTTAATAGGGATTTTGACTGGTAGACTAAACAAGCATGTTTTTACTTCACACAGCTAGTGTTTACAGTGCGTCTACTTGAATGGTGGCACTTGGAAGAAGATTATCCAACCAAAAACAAAAGATTCTCGAGTTGTTTTTGCAAACGGACCAATAATAATCATAAATTTGAGGGCTGTTTTCTGAGAAGTCAGGTAAGTTCAATGGTTTTAAAAATTTTTATCGGTTGCATAGTTGTCCCTTGATTTTTATTGGTCTGTTCACATTTAAAAAAACTTGAGAATCTTCTGTTTTCAAAAAACGTTGTGATTGGATAATCTTCTTTCAAGTGCCCCAGTTCCAGTAGTTGCACTGTAAGAAACCATAATAACAATAATAATAAGTACTTAATTATCCACTCCCCTTATCGGGCTTTTTCAGGGGTAATGAAACCATAATTCAAATAGAACATATGTTTAAGAATTTCAAATGGTGGGAGGTGAACCAGTTGGCTATTTACAAGCATGGCTGAGGATTTGAACTCGCGCCTACAAAGAACAAATCCAGCTAGAAGTCAGAGCGGCAATTGAACTTGGGGCTTCCGGATTACAAGTCTAGCACTCTAACCTCTTGGCCACGCTGCCTCTACTAACCATTGCATTCACAGGGCTCTACTACTCTCACCTTCTGGGAATGGATGTAAGAAAAGGTGTGACAGTTTTCTCTGTAAAGTACAGTACTTTGGTGCTGATTCCTGATGTTCCAGAAGTAGCACCTCCTGTAACCAAATTAAAGTCATTAACCAAAAAAAAAATTATGATACTTGAGGATTTATCTTATCTGATGGGTTAGCTTCAGGACTCATTAGCTCATACAATACTGGTTGGGTACCAGGCTTCAGAGCCATTAAGGCCCAGGATTGATTCCCAATGGCACATAAAAAACCATGACAGTGGGGCAGTGACCACCGCTGGTATCTACTAGACATGGGTTTAAAGGCTGGTTTTCACCAGTGATGGAGTCGGAGTCGTAATCATTAGGGCTGTCATTAAGTTTTGAAGCAGCCATAGCAAATGAAGATTCATCTGGAACATCTCACAGAAATCTATAGGGCCACCTTTAGCTTTCCACTTTGATCACCTGTAACATAAAGTGATCAAGCTCAGCCGTAACAGGTTTGTGGGTTACGGCTCTTTACGACAACTCTGATCAGAAGCCTAGAATGTGTCATGATCTAGTAAAATAATGTTCAATTGTTCTTCATCACGAAAAGCATTTCTTGATCGCTAAAATGGCAGAAGAAACAGCCAAACAAGTTTCTTGTGGTTTTGAATTCTGATGGCTTTGTTGCTAAGCAACTGCAGATGCCAACCCACAATATGCCTACCAGTAAATGGGTTAGGCGAGATTCAACTGTCTCAAGCTAAACATGTGCAAAACAATTTTTGGCCAATTTATAACCTCACTCTGCAAAGCCAAGGAACAAGATAAGAATATTATACTACCTGGAGTTCTAGAAGATGCTGGTGTTTTGCTATTGTATCCATTACTATGGTCAATTCCATTTACTCCCTGAAAAAAGATAAGGCCACACCGTCAACCTGACCATGTTATAAGTAATATATCAAACATGAGATGCAGTGTTTCATCACCAGATGAAACACCGAGAAGAGAGTTGAAAATACGACGCGCAGCGGAGTATTTTTGACGAACTTCGAGGTATTTCATCTGGTGATGAAACACTGTGTCGAATGTTTGATATTTCTTCTCAAACAAAATCATTTTTGAAGGAGAAATTAAGGATGCAAAAATGACCAGTTTTTCATCTGATATCCAAACACTCATTAAACATTAATTTCCTTTGAATTTTCTTTATGAATTATTAATGAGTTTGAGAACAATTTTTTAAGAGTTTTTAGACCTGTTTAAACATGTAAATTACCACTCATGAAAATGGCATAAGTAAATACTCTGTCCTTGCCTTTATATTACTGGTTTCAGGATCAGAATTCAAATAGTGGAACGGTTGATTTGTTGAGGACTGGACTGCATAAATACTCTACAAGAAAGAAAAAAAATGTCAGCCCATTTTCAATGGTGGCTTTGAAATTTCATTGGTTGTAACAAAAAAGCTGTCATACATTACCTGTTCTAGTGTATCGAGTGTGTGATGATGAGAGTCGTGTGGTCTAAAACAGCTTCGTAGACTTTCTATGGCTTCACGCACTACCTCCATTTCCTCTGATCTCTGTCAAAACAATTTTAAGCACAGATACTTAACGGCTGAGTCTAATGTTTGAAATTAATATTATTAATATAGATTATAATATTGACATTATTATTTGTAAGTATAATTTGTATCTTAACAGATGAATACATAGTCTGGAAAATGTACAATTAAAATAGTGTCAAATGAATAGAGTTCTAAAGTGATGATGTCATAAAAATTAAATTTGCAAAATTATGGGATTTGTCAGGATATTCTGAAAGAACAACATCCACGAGGCTTACTTAAATAAATAAATAATAACTTTAATAGTAACATCATTCTGACATTTAAAGGTCAAAACGGAGTCTCTGTAGAATAATTGTTCTTTAACAGGAAGCCAGTTTAGCTCTCGAAGCAAAGGTGTTACGTGGTCAAACTTCCTAGAGTTTGTTATGATCTTGCTGGCAAAATTCTGAATAGATTGTAATCTGTTTATATTCTGGAGTGTAGTATTTGACCATACAGATGAGCAGTAAAGCATCTTACTAAAGACTAGTGATGTTATTAACAACTCTAGTGTTTCCCTGTCGAAGCTCCTTTTGACTCTATTTATTTGGCAAAGCTTTGCGAAACAAGACGACACCACACATGTAATATGGTGATCGTAGGTGAGATGGGGGTCAAGAAAGACTCCCAAGTCCTTGGCAGAAACTAGCATTTCTGGGCAAATTGTCTCTGAGATATTAGCCCAGTTATGCTCTGATGACTCCATACAAATCCTTCTAAATTTGATTTGGTTCGTAATGTTATGAACTGAGTCAAGTTTAGAAGGATTTGCCCAGAAATGCTAGTTTTTGGGTGACACATGCAATAATTGATTGTAACACCTTTCCCTGACATCACTGTCAAAATGCAGCACAGGAAAGAAATTGATTACCATTACGTTTTGTCAGCTGTTAAGTGTTGAAATTTTCCATGAAACTAACCTGTTACATTGTAAAGACATTAGGAAAACTATTTATTTCAAAATAAGAACTTACTTTTGATCCGTGAGAAATAAATGCCGAGCTTTGAACACTCTGTGGATTTAAAATCCTGTCCTCTAATGATGCCATTTTTTCATCCTGTGAGGAAATGCGAGCTGATAGGCTAGCCTAAAACAAGTGATTGATTGTTAAAACAAGTCCGTCAATAACAGACCTTTCCAAGAATCTAATGAAAGCAAGGAGAACAAGGGGAGAAAGAGTGGCGCAGTTGTGAGAGCACTCTCCTCCCATCAATGTGGCCCAGGTTCAAATCTCAGCATCAACGCCACATGTTTGTTAAGTTAGTTGTTAGATCTCTTCCTTGCTTCGAGAGGTTTACCTCTGCATACTGCAATTTTCCCCTCTCCTCAAAAACCAACTTGACTGCCCCACCCAATGGCACGGTGACATGACACCTTACCTCGTAACTGCCAACAGAATCAAGCTTTGCCTGAAGATCTCTTATTCTCTGCTGCAATTCCATGATTTTGTGGTCATCTACATACCTGTTAGGTCCTGCCTGCAATTCATAAAAATGATAAATAATAATAATAATAATAATAATAATAATAATAATAATAGTTTATTGATATCCCTCTCGCAGCCTAAAGGCTGAATTACAAGGAAGGTCAGTGACACTAACAGAAGACAATACAATACAAAAACAATCAAATAGATAATTATGTAAATATGATTAAAAGCACTACATAACAGAGAAAAAATAACAAGCACAGAATTACAACTGGTCTTGAAACTTAACGGTGCAGAAATCTGCGAATCGCTTTGTCTTGGGGACAAGGCGACCGGAATACGTTCGCCTGAACAGAGGCAGTATGGCCTGTCAATTGACACACAAGGAATTAATAGCTTGAGTACCAGAGACGACAGGCAGTCACGCTTGATAAAATTAATGCAAGCTTTCTCCCTTCTCTGGGAAAGGGCAGTGATGCCAGATTGAATTAGGGCGTCGTCATAGTGACAGTTCGGCAAAACGATGCATAGGGCCCTTTTTTGTACAGATTCTATAATGTCATCTAAATACTTTGGCAGGGCTGCCCAAACAGGGCAGGCATATTCAAGTACAGATCTTACAATGCTACAGTACACATGCAATTATTAATTTCTGTGATAGTCATGTTGGTGTAAGGGTTTTTTTTACAAGAGGCAATTATATAGCTTCTTTTTTTTTACTGTATGCCTGTAACCATCCATGTGGATCCACGTCCCTTGGACAAGGATCCTACTAGAACCACACATGAAAGAAGATAACAAAAGACCAATTTTTACGCAATATAACATCTTATAGTATACCGCGGTTCAAATTTTACTTCCCTTTGTTACTAATTATCAACAAAGGAAAATAAAAATTAATTTGAGCCAAGGATAAAAATAATAACTGAAGAACACAGAACACACAGTACACCTACAAACCCTATTGCTCAGTACCTGTGCATACTTTAGCTCTTCTATGTGCCTGATAGCATCTTCAAGCTCTGCTCTCTGTTTGTCCAGTGTCTTCTCTCGGCGAATCAGCTCATTTCTAAGGGAAGACACCTCTTTATCTCTCTCCGCAAGCTGCCATTTAAACTGTGCTACTTCTGATTCATGTTGTTGCTGCATGAACTCGTGTTTTAGCGTATCGGATTGAAGATGCATTATAGTTTGTTCTTGTTGGTTGAGTCTCGACATAAGACCAGCCTTTATACCTGCAAAAATTTAAGGTAGGAACACACTAGGCGAAACGTCGCAGTGACAAATCGCTCTGTGTGATTAGGTTGGGTGATAATTGCTGCAACAAGTTGCACAACATGTTGAAGCGACAACTCGTACTGGAGAATGTTGTGGAAATCTTTGTCTCAACAAGAGAATTTTGTCCCAGTAACAAGCATAAATTCTGTCTGATTTGATTTTGTGCGACTTGTTGGGGCAACAAAATTCTGTTGTGCAGACGAAGATTTTCACAAAAATTCTTTAGCACACACAAAGCAATTTGTTGCTGCAACATGTCACCGCAAACTGCTGTGAAGCAGGGCTGTCACTAAGGGAGGGGGCCAGGGAGTTTCCAGGCTACTACAGGTGTATGTACTGTACAAGCATAACCCCCAACTACTTTAATAGCAAGCAAAAGCAGAGTAAAACCAAAGGAAACTCCCTACTGTTTAATTCCCTACCCTTGAAATCTTAGTAAAAGCCCTGGTAGTGAGGGATCATATTCTTCATTTGCAGCGAGCAAAGAAAGTTGTGTCTGATAGCCCCGGGGCCAGTGGATTTTGCTATCAGGCTAGTGAATTCTGTTTTTAACTTGCCCGACGGGAGAAGTGATGTTTTTTGAGGAATTTGAATAACAGGAAAAATGTGTAATTAATTCTGCGTGTCAAAAAGCTTTTGGGGCTGGTTGAAATGACGTCTGGGCTAGTAAATGCTAGCTTCCGCTTGCCTGAATGGAAAGCTGTAAAAGTGATTTTCTTTGCACCCTGATTTGTCAGTTACCTTGTAGATTAATACACTCCTCTTTTGTTTTATTTAGTTCTGTTTTCAGACTATCATAATCTGCTTCTCTCTGATCAAGACGGCTGCTTACAATCGTGAGCTGTTCCTGCACTGTGGACCCCTCAAGACCACAGTACTCTTCAGGAATTTCATCTTCCTCCACTCTGCCATTCAACAACTAGAAAAATTAATAACATATGCATATTAAAGCTTTCAGTAGTAATATATTTTTTTATTATATAGACACAAGTGTTTTACTGGAAGATAAACCACTCGTAAAACTGATAAAAACTACATCCGGGGCTGAGTGGTTTGTTTTCCATAATCTCACAAGCGAGTTTATTGATGATGAAACTTCGGTAATTACGCATCATTTTTCAAATTTTACTTACACATTTTTCAAAGCTTTGCTTATATTATTGTAGAGTCTTGTTCAGCTCAGTGTTATTTCTCAAGATTCTAGTAAACAATGTCTTATATTGCTGTACTGTAACTTTGAGCCATCACAATTACTTTTTGGCAAATAAAAATCTATTATTTCATCGATGTCTTTCTGTCTATATAATAAAAAGAACATTACATGGCCACTTGAAGATATGAATTTCATTTTCTCGTGGCAAAAACAATATTTTACCCACTCGCTGCACTCATTCATAAAATATGGTTTTGCCACTCGAAAATAAAATTCATATCTTTGCGCCACGTTGTAATATCCTCTATATAATTATTTCAGTTAAGCGTAAGGGTGGGGCTAACATTCAGAATAACTGCTAATATAAGCAGTCTATGACCCAATTCAAAACAAAAATTAACAATAAAAAGAAATTTGACTATCTGATGATTTAATGACATCATTATCAGCCAAAGCTAGGAAAGTAGTATGGTTTGTGGATATAATTGTTGTAGAAAAAGAAAGTGTTAAAAAGGCATATTTACAATGGAAAAATGACAATAAAAATGTAAACGAAGGGAGCCAGAAATATTGTGTATTTATTAATGATAATAACATTTCTAATACACTCAAGTTTCCATCAGCAGTTCTTGAGGACTTCAAAGTTTGTATCAAGGTTCACCTGCCTGTGCTTTTTCATGAAATGCTTGCCAGCTATGAAATGTTTATGTTCCACTACAAGTTAATTTGCATCGCACAAATCACATTTAACTTTGTAAACAACATTTCGCTGGCTTACAGTTAATTTTGACTACAGGGTAACCTACAGTAGGAGTTTGGGCAAAAATAATCTGTAAGTGTCATTTTTTTACAACCAATTTCTAGGTGTTTGTGACCATCTTTTTACGAATTAAAACTCACCAAATTTTGTAGGTGCAGCAGCATTTCCTTTACATTACTTGTATCCTCTTCCATGTCATCATACCCTTCAGTTACCTCACGAAGAAACTCTAAATTTGGGAAAATGCCAGTATTATTATTCCGACCAAGTCCATGGAAAGAAATGACTGACTCAGAGTCTGACATCGACTGCAGAGTGTCAGAGTCTTGTCGAGGAAGCTTAGGAGTAGAACTGCCGCTACTATGGTTAGAGCCTCCAGAACCAGTGTCCTTGTCGTGTCGAACCTCGGCGCTGGATTGTCGATTCACTTTCTTTATAGGTGTTCTATTAAGAGGGGAGTTTAGGGGTGAAGAAGAAAGAATCGGAGTATTTGAAGGGCTGATGTCCAAACCACGATGATCTGACTTTGGAGTTCCAGGGGTTGTTGCCTTGGGCTGCTTCCTAAAATCATCAAAAACATTAAATAAACAAATATTTTTTTAATATACAAGGAAGCAAAGGTGGTTCAGTCAGATGGCTGTATGTCCAGTCCTATGCCAAATGTCTCTTAGCTCTATGGTGCTGTTTCAATTCTCACTTCCATCCTTCCTTCTGAGTTGAGTTTGTTGTTGGTTCTTAGCCCAACATGTAATCCAAGTTTTTTTTTTAGGTTCCTTTTTATTTCTCTCTCTTCACTAAAACTAACAGTACCAAACAATAATTCCATCAGATGACAGGGACTGTTATAGTACTCTAGATTTAGTTTTATAATTTGGATTTTCCCTTGAGAATAACTTTCAGAGATGACTAATCACATCTTTAAAAAAGAAATAGCACAAGACAGTGTGCAAATAAACTAGTGTCCAATAGCCTGAGGCAGGTGGTTTTTGCTATTGCACTAGCAAATTCTGTTCTTAACTTGCCTGACAGGCAAGTGAAGTTTTATGGAGAATTCAAACTAATCGAAATGACTTTTGGGCTAGTACACGGTAGCTACATCTTGCCATTGAGGCAAGCTGTAAAACTGACTTTCGTTGCATCCTGTAAGAAAGCTAACAAATCTAACAATAGGGCCATTTATACGAGGAAAAATAAGATGCGTCTTACATAAGACGCGAACTTTCCGTATAAACGGCACTTTTCGTCTAAAATAAGACGCAGCTTAGCTAAGACGCGTCTTATTAGATAAGACATGCTCGTATAAATGGTCCAGTTCACGTCTTAGTTAAGACGTGTCTTATGTAAGACACATCTTATTTTTCCTCATATAAATGGCCCTAATGTTATTACCTAAGCCTGAAGGGCATTCGTATGTGCCTCCCTGCGCTTGCGGCTTTCCTACTGGCTTCTCCAATAGCAGCAGCCGCCTCAGCAGCAGCTGCGGCAGCAGATGGACTGCGAGTTAGCTTGGTAGTCTGGGGTGATTGGGCACTGCCACTCTGATGTGCTGCTGGCTTCACACTCCCAGGTTTGAAGTGGGCAGCTAAAGCAAGTACCAGTCGCATTGTGGCTTTCACATTGCCATCCACAATGTCTGAAACAAAATGGAAGTTTTGCGGTAAATTTTATCATCGGCAGGCCCATAAATCTGTCACAGTGTCATTTAGTCCAGCTGTTATCAACCACAAATATATATAGTGAATAATTCACTTTTATGATAAAAGCATGAAACTTTGCTATATTACAAAAAACCCCAAGACTAACATTTCTGGACATACCTGTGGGGCCAATCCAAATTCACGGATATAACAGGAAATCCAACCTACACATAATATCTACAGGTTTTATTTACAAAATGACTTTAAAAGAGGTATTTTAGACGGATTTCTACCGAAAGCCATGTTGTAAGGCCATTTTAGGGCCTACGCAGTACTTGAAAATCTTCTAATGTGTTTTTTTCTTAAAACGCTGGTCGATAACAGCTGCACTTATTAGATTGCACTTACTTGAAAAAGGTAGGGTAAGGAACATATGAGCCCACAAGCCCAGGGTTGTCATTAGTAGCCAGCTGCCGGCAAAAATCACCGCCTTCTTGGTCAGTATCGGGTGGCTACTCTGCTTGGCATTTCTTTACTGATGGCGTTTTTTGAAGTAAAATATCCCTGGACTGGCCGCTTACTTTGAAAGCTCAGCCATCTACTTCACAACTTTCTGAGAACCCTGCAAGCCCACACGGCCGAATCATTACCCTGCTGCTGTTTTTGTAGCATGATACACTTAGAAATACTGCTACTTCCCCTAGGCAGGGTCACTTCCTCATCACAAGGTTGCTTTGATCACATGAATTTTGTTTGAAGTCCTCCTTCAAAGTACATATTATTTTATATAAATTTTAAAAAATTTTTAAAATTTATAATAAAGAACCTGTTCCAAATTAAAAAGGTGGTACATGTAGTTTAGGAGGAATCTAATGGCCAAATTTTAGCCCAACAGGTTATTGAAAAATAGGGTCTTACATGAGGGATAGTATGGTATGTTTTGAATATCTTCTCAAAGACAACAAATTTCTGAAAAATTAATGCAATGTTCAGTACCTTTAGAGGAGATCTGCCGCATTTTAATTCTCTGTGCTGCCATAAAGTGCAAGACTTGATCCACATTTTCTTTTTTGGATGCATATGTTGCTGGAGATTCATCAAATTTAAGAGCTTCACCAGCTGAAAAAATCAGAATTAATAATTTAGAACATTAACTCAGTGTGTTGATCCCAAAGTCTCCAATAATACAGATATGTCATAGCTTGAGATTCTGTTTGCACCTGATACTACACTAACACCTGTAAACATAAAACATGTAGTTATCTAACAGATACAGCACATTATTCTTGGCACCATAACACTTCTGATCAAAGGTTCAACATTACTGTCAATTAAGAGAAATTGATCCATATTATTTTAACATAACTGGAATTCTTTTAATGTAAGAGGTGCTACCTTACTGTGACCTCTGAGAATACTAATCACTTCTTAAATTATTTATTCTGAGGGTTTGTTGTTACACATGTAAGTTACATGTAAAAGATTTTTAAAAATTCTTGAAATTCTACAAATTAGCCTAGGGAGCTTGAAAACAAAGAAAGGGTTAGTTATAAAAGTAACTGTGTGAATGATGAAGCACAAAAGTTTGGTTTCATCAACCAAATTAATACACGTGTAAAGTCAGTTTAGAGGGGTATTATAATAGGTAGCACAAATTATTGACTATAAGCATTAGGTTATTCCTTTCAAGTTGGCTGGATTTTGGAATTTTGTGGACCAAGACAAAAAAATGAATAATAATAATATATAACATTTAATGTGCATTTTGATATAAAAATATGATCAAATGCACATTACACCATGAGACTAATATACACAAGTTATACTACAAAGTCTGTTTGACCGAGTATTATTAAACAATCATTTGCTGTACCACCTTCCTTACTTACCACCATCAAAAGTGGTAAGGACTCAAAATCTTAGCTTAATCTGACAGCTTACAATCAGTTTGAGGGTATTGTGAAGAATGATCTATCAGGTGAATCATAATCCAATATATACTACTTAGAGACTGAGAGTGAGGTCATTACAGGGAAATCTCAGACCTGGGCAATGATGTATTGACCTCGCAGGTCAAGGGCTGGTCTGAGATTTCCCTGCAATGACCGAACGAACGAGGTTAATAAGTTATTTATTATATGAACTGTTTTTTTAGTGCTATTCTTAAAATGAATACAAAAACACACGGGAAGTAATTTTCAACAACCGTGCATAAGAGGTCATTTGAGGTCACATTCATGAGCACAAACAAAGCTGGTGATGCGATCGCAACCATCCACAAGACACAGTTCCTTGACAATGAAAATTTTGGACCTGAGCCCATGATCAATTAAAAAGCAATAACTGATCAGCAGATAGTCTAAAAAAAACACGTCACCTCAATGAGTTGTACACTTGAGCCTGTAATACAGTCATGTAACACTGGTCAGTGGACAGCAAGTTAAGAACAGAATTTGCTGGCGCGATAGCAAAACCCATACAGCTAATTTAATAATATCACATGTACTTACCTGTTTGGCTGTTTATTATAAAACAAACTCAGTTGACAAGCCACAAAAAACTTTTATTTCAAAGAAAACATGCTGGAAAGTGGTTTTTAACCTAACTTCTAACAACACTCTTTTTAAGCCTGCACCAATTAAAAAAGAAAAGAAATACTTAACATGTACCATGGAACAGGTTGTCATAAGCAAATAATATTTTGCAGAATCACCACAATGACAGATTTAATAACAGGCAACCACAAAACATCTTGTATACAATAGGGTTATTCTTTAAATATGTCAAACCACACCACTAAAATTAGTTCTGAAAGCTAATTAGCACACACCAAACAATTATTGCAATAATTATTATAGAGTGCATTAATAAACAATGTATGGACTAAATTATTGTGCCGTTATAGAAATATATAACTTAATTCTGTTTTAGACTACAGTGTATTCTATTAAAAAACAAAGACACAAACATGGAAATAAAAAGGTCTTTTCTGGTATGAGTGAAGTCAGTAAAGAAGGATTACAACCTGGGTAATATTAATTTTGTTAGTTAACTTTTTTATGCTGCACATAGAATAATCTGAGTTAGCATTCTGTCCCAGATTGAGCAGAACTTTACAATGTTCATCACAGACTAGCCTCTTTTAATTAACTTAGATTCAGCAATAACTGTAAGAGGGTAAATATTTGATGAAGCAAGCCTAAAGGTCACTCAAGTGATACTTAATGAGATTATTAAAAACACACCATGTCATCATGCTCCTAATACTCTTGTCAAAACATAAGAAGTATTTATTGATTCTATTTTCAAGGGATCTTACCTAAAACTTCAACCAACTGAACCAAAGCAACTCCATCTTTAGTATCTCGAGGAATTTCACGCACAAAGCGACTGCCGGGTCTCTTCTTTAGCTGTGAGTTCACCCAAGCAACATACTGTTCCTATCAAAGAAGACAATATAAAAGATGAACATTGCAGCAAAGTTTTTAACTACCACATTCCGGAACCAGGGCTGACACAAAAAATTACCTCATACAATACAGAAACAAACTGTGTAAATTTAAGGAACTACTCATGAACTTTTATTTGAATGATAAAGTCCAAAATTTGGCATGAACATAATATATTATCATTTCTACGAACGTTATCTGATGAATTGATCCGACGCAATAAAGACAGATTTATCACATTATTTACCGTATAATCACCCTGTGAATTACTCTTCTCCTTGTCAGACATTTTGCTTCTCAATATTCTTATAGATCAAACCATTTCCACAGCCACTCACGTAGCACAATAAATAATATTATTTGAACCTAACTGAACGTGTATCAAAGCTCATGTGAAAAAGTTTTTAAAATGTGTCCACTGGTTTGTGACACTTTCAAACGAACAACGCTCTGAAGCAAAAAATTACCGATAGAAAACACAATTTGGTTCAACAACAGACATGGAATGTTGAGTGATTCATGTAAGGCAGTTTGTTTATGGTTCACTGACTGCTGAAACCTATCATAACTTTGCATAACAATAAAAAATATTGTAGTATGGGAAATAATAGAGGCCCTTTTAAAGCCTACACTCCATGAACAGGACATAAGACAGAATAATGTAAGACAGTGTCAAAAAAAATGTTGATTGATTAAGAGCATTGTTCAGTGATCAATTTAAGGTACTATGTTGCTTGCAGCCTGTCAAAACTAGTTTTCATAAAACTTAAAAATAAACCAAGTTACATAAAAAATGAAGTATGAATTAATTGTAACCTTAAAAGTGATACAAACATTTTTTTACTGAGTATGTGTATTAAGATTAAAGCCCTTTAATTATTACCATAATAATTTATAATAATTAAAGACCTCCACACAAAACATCTAATCTCAAAAACTGAGTGAGACAGGAGATCTTTTTGCACAGATCTGTTCAATAACATTGTTTAAAAAATCTTGATGTTTTGGATTGATTGTCGGTCATGGGAGCTGGTTGCCTATGGAGGTTCAAGAGCATTTTTACGGCTTATTTCCATGTTCACTTGTTCAAATTCAGCTGAAGATTTAACAGGAACACAACAGGATTGTGGCTTTTTTAGCATAAATCTGCACTTTTACCACAATAATATTTATTATTGTAATCATGGCCCATGTGGTGGGGATGATCAAAGGATTTTTTTGGGTTTGAAATTTTTCGATTCCGGGATGTTTTGGGAAGGAGAATTGAGCAAGAGTATTTTTTGGGTGTCTCGATTTACATAGGGATTTTTTGGGGTATTGAAAACAATCTGAAGATTCATGGTAGACAGTCACGTAGTTTCGTGAATAAAGTATAACCAAATAACTAAGTACAATAATTATGCTATTTAATGCTTTCTGGAAATTTTAAAGGCTCAGAAATTCAGCATGGGATTTTTTTGCCCAGGGGGGGGTGGGGGGGCGGGGTGGTGGTTAATTTTGGTCCACGAATTTTTTGGGTTTTGTTGGAACCCCTAGGGATGTTTTTGGGTTTTGATTTTTGCCCCCCATTCAATCATCCCTAGCACTTGAAATCAGGAGATCCCCCCCTCCCCCCTGGGAGCCAAGTAAAATATAGCAGAGGACAACTCTTACTGACATTCTTAGATCAGCTGTTAAAATAGTAGTACACACATGTATTTTAATAGCCATCTCAATCTTAGGGGTTTAATACCAAAAGTCAGAACTGGCTGGCTGGACCAGTCATTTAGAAAATGAAAGATTAGTCTTTTCTTGAAATTTTCCCTAAAACCCACCACTTTCGAGCATACCATTTTATAAAAAGACTGATCTGGCTAGATATTATGAGGGGGAAATTCTCTTTACAACTTGACCCATCTGGCCAGTCAGTTCTAACAAATGGAAAGGGCTATTAGGCTGGCAACCAGACGCCTTTGTACGAAGGTCACCGGTCTCTCAAAAAGGCAACTTAAGTTCTCTGTCATTGTTCAGTCATTTTCATGGAATATCTATAAAGGGGAAACCTGGCAGGGATGTCACTAAGAGCTGGCGGGCTGCCGGCTAATTTCACTGGCTGAAATAGCTTACCCCAGCACAAATTGTTCTGCAAAACATTTTGAAGGTGCAGTTGAGTAAAAAAGCCTGCTTAGCTTTTCCTCTGCTGCATCCCTAACCTGGGCAACATTTTTAGAAAGAGGAATAGTACACATCCAAAATTAATTACCATAAAATCCGATGACCTGTTTTTTCAAAGAACCACTAACTGGGCTTTAACAACTTGGCCCTGGTGACCCTGGTGGCCTGGGTGGGTACTCCTGGGAATTCTTGGCAGGGGTGTGCCGCTCGGTTCTTCAAATCCTGACCCTTTTTCAGACCAAATAATGTCATTTTCCACGCCCGTTTTCAGACCAGACCTCTAAAATCCACACCCATTTTCAGACCTAGCCTTTAAGCAGAAATTATGTCATTATTACTAAGATTAGAGTGAAAACAAAAAAATTCTTCAAATCCATTTAGAATTTGCATATTTCTTTTTCTTTCCTACTCATTTGGAATTGAAACTATAAATACGTTCATACACTCCCATAGTTCCCTCGAAAAGCATACCCGATTCCAGACCAAAATGGGCAAAATATATACCCGTTTTCGGACTAAAAAGGCACAAAAACTCTACCCGATGAGGCGGCACATACCTATATAGCTTATATAAAGAAGTACCCGCTTCCACCGCTGGGGCCTGATGGTCAATCTAATAAGATTGCTGACTGTATTTCACAGTTTTGACAGTTACAAGGTGTCCTTTTAGCTTTGATCCTGTGTATGCCTGACTATGAAGTCTGAGTTTGGCCGACGAAAATCCCCAAATCCAATTAACTGTGGTGCATTTACAACTTATTTACATACCAGCACTCCTAAGCCCATTATGTAAATACATTACAAATGTAACAATGATGTAAGTAATCAACAGAAATCTGACTGAAACTTCTAACTTTCAACTTCTATCACAACATTATCCTGTTACTCTAAGAGCATTTTGCTGGTTTTTTTTTTTACAAACGGCTGGCTTGTTTTTAATATTGTAAGCCATAATTTTCTTCAAGTTTTTAAGGAAGTACTTTAATATAGGAAAGCTATACTGCACTTGTTTTTACTTTGAGTCATTTAGAAATAACAAACCCTTGGAGAAATAGCTAGAAAGTTTTAACATTTAAATGCGAGGAATAAATTAAACCTTATCGCCAAAAACAGTATGATCAATAACGTGAATGACGGGTATTATGTCGCTATGGAGGTTAAAACCGTTAGCAAATATTATAACATGGATACAATATGCAAATTCATACAAAGTAATCCGAAAGCAACAGGGTCGCTTACCTAAAAGTTTACGCGTGTTTTAAAAGTCCTATTATGCGCCAATCGAACGAACAAATGAATGCACTTGTCGAAATTTATCGTCATCAAACAATCGAGCATGTCAACATTTCACCGGCCGCCCGCCAGAGCGAAAGCCAAGAGGACATTTTTGTTAATAAAAAATGCTCGATGCATTTAATTAATAAAGATGGAGTTTCTATGTTCATTAAAAATATAGGCAGTTTTATTAATTTTATTAAAACTGTCTGGATTCGTGGTAAATAGGTGGAAAATTAGTTGGAAATGAAATTTTATCTCACAAGTGCGTAGACAGATATAAAAATTACCGCGTAAACACGCTTGAATGAGTGTCCACAAGCCGTGAAAGCATATAAAAGCGCTCCAGGAACAAGCCAAAGCGTCATTCAAGCGCAACAAGGTTTATTCCACACAACTGTAGAATAATAAAACTTAACTCCACGGTAACAGTTAAGCTTACCTCGCGTTTGTTTCCTTCTTCGGCGTTTCGCTTTAGCGTTTCCCGGGCCAACGAAGGATACGAGTGGCTTTCATGGAAACCTTCTCGCTTCACCTTGCTTCGCGACGGATTAGGAGAAGAAACCTGGCTTGGTTTGCCAGCTTCATTCGGGAAAGAATACATATTGGCGTTGCTGGCTCCTTCATAGTATCTTCCTGACATTCCATTTACACAATAATGGTCGAGAGTTTAAGTCCACTTCTCGATCTTCTGAGGGCAGGAAGCCATTACAATAAGTCTGTGACTTCTGCGACGGATAATGAGAAAATCGATATTCGATCGGTTAAGCCAGGGAGGGGATGGTGGGGGGAGGCTAGAGCGAAAACTTTCCTCACGCGTGGTAGAGAAATCAAGGAGATAAATATCCATATTAGCATGACATATAAATGCCATATCGAACATGAATGAAAG
Organism: Porites australiensis; assembly: GCA_022179025.1. Taxonomy (NCBI): domain Eukaryota; kingdom Metazoa; phylum Cnidaria; class Anthozoa; order Scleractinia; family Poritidae; genus Porites; species Porites australiensis. Next base: position 625,347 of record BOPM01000170.1, on the reverse strand, counting down.
TATATCTATGACAAAATTCAATAATTTTTCTAAAAGGTTTTGGTCAAAATTTGGCAATTTTTCCATCTTTTTGTTTTAGGCAAATTAGGCCAGTAAAACGTGTTTAGCGATTTTCTAGAAAGAAAAAAACGTCTTTTCTAGACTATAGAAACAAGAAGTTCAAAAAGTCGAAAAGTTGGAATTTTTTAGTCTATGGTTTTGGTCAAACTGAATTGGAATTCGTCCATCTTTTCATCTTAGGGAAAATGGGTCAGAAAAATGTGTTTAACGCTATTCTAGAAATAAAGAAAACGCTTTACTAGACTATAAAGACAAGAAGTTCAAAAAGTCGAATAACTGGGATTTTTCCGAAGGGGTTAGTCCATGGTTTTAGTGAAAAATTGACAATTTTTGCATCTTTTCAGTTTTGCCCATACTGGGCCAGGAAAATGTGTTCCAGGATATTTAAAGAAGAAAACGCCTTTCTAGACTATAAAAACAAGAAGTTTAAAAAGTCGAAAAATTGAGATTTTTTCAAAGGGGTTAGTCCGTGGTTGTGGTTAAAAATTGGCAATTTTTCCATGTGTTTATTTTAGGCAAAATTGGCTAGGAAAATGTGTTTCACGATATTTTAGAGAGAAAAAATGCCTTTCTAGACCACCCCTAGTGATATGTGTTTTCCAGGTAGGCGGATCACATATCACTAGTGAAATGTTTTTCCTGAGTAGGGGAATGCATATCACTAGGGATATGTGTTGTGAACACATATCACTAGTAGTACTTTGTGTTTACTGGGTGAAAGAACAAATATTACTAAGGATATGTTTTTCCCAGTTATTGGGAACACATATTACCAGTGATATGTGTTCCCAGGGTAGCGGAACCAATATCTATAGTGATATGTGTTTCCTGGGTAGGGGAACACATATCACCAGGGATATGTGTTCCCTGGGCAGAAGAACGCATATCACTAGTGATATGTGTTTCAAGGGTAGGGGAACGTATATCACCAAAGATATGTGCTCCCCAGGTAGGGGCACAGATATCACTAGGGATACGTGTTTCCAGAGTAGGGGAACACATGTCGCTAGTGATATGGGTTTCCCGGGTAGGGGAACGCATATCACTAGGAATACGTGTTTTCAGGGTAGGGAAACACATGTCACTAGTGATATATGTTTCCAGTGTAGGGGAACGCATACCTCTAGCTATATGGGTAAAAACAAGAAGTTCAAAAAGTCGAAAAATTGGGATTTTTCCAAAGCCGTTAGTCCATGGTTTTGATAAAAATTGGCAATTTTTCCATTTTTATATTTTAGGAAAAATAGGCCACGAAAATGTGTTTCACGATATTCTAGAAAGAAAAAAAAGGCCTGTGTGGACTTTAATTACAAGAAGTTCAAAAAGTCGAAAAACTGGGTCCATAGTTTTGGTGAAAAATAGGCATTTTTTCCATCTTTTTATTTTTGGTAAAGTAGGCTGGGAAAGTGTGTTTCACGATATTCTACAAAGAGAAAAGGCGTTTCTAGACTATAAAAACAAAAAGTTCAAAAAGTTGAAAAACTGGGATTTTTGCAATGGGGTTCGTCCATGGTTTTGGTCAAAATTAAGTCAGACTTCGTTTAAATAACCGGAAAGACTTGACTTAGTCGCTATTGGCCTGGCCGCCAGCCTGAATTTCATCGGATTACTTTGAGTCGTTATTACTTCCTTAGTAACACGTTGCTGAGAGGAGGAAACGACTCGAAGCAATTGAATGAAATTCAGGCTACCTGGCCAGGCTAAAAATTTATTCCGTGAGACCAGAAAAGTCTGATGGCATAATATATTAACTTTACCAAAACTTTTTGCAAACTTAAAGAGGGTGAAACGAACGGACTCGAGGTCCCTACGAGGTGGACTCCACTATAGAGCAGACTAGAGGGGAATATGAATCGTAATGAAAAGATAAGAGAGATTCTGTCACCAGAAAAGGCTAATCGAATAAAACATCAATCAAAGCCATGACATGTGCACAAAAAACAATTGGGCCCGGACTGTTTTCCAGATTCATTCGAAATTGTTTATTGCTCGTTGTGAACGAACGGACTCGAGGTCCCTACGAGGTGGACTCCACTATAGAGCAGACTAGAGGGGAAATATGAATCGTAATGAAAAGATAAGAGAGATTCTGTCACCAGAAAAGGCTAATCGAAAAAAACATCAATCAAAGCCATGACATGTCCACAAAAAACAATTGGGCCCGGACTGTTTTCCAGATTCATTCGAAATTGTTTATTGCTCGTTGTAGAAGCTGTTGTTTAAAAAAAGTAGAAGTATGGTGCAAAAGAACTCAAAGGTAATTTGAAATAATAAAAATAAGACCCTTGAAATATCCGTCCCTTAATAGCGAGGTACCGAAGCGTCAAGGGTGCAGATTCAAGTAACTACAACTTATCAGCACTTCTTTATCCCGGTAATTTCCGAACGGCAGGTCTGGAATTTACTTAGCTCTCTCAAAAGAACTGCGACTGGACCC
>BOPM01000170.1:585967-622840 GCA_022179025.1 Porites australiensis | reverse complement strand
TTTAAAGAAGAAAACGCCTTTCTAGACTATAAAAACAAGAAGTTTAAAAAGTCGAAAAATTGAGATTTTTTCAAAGGGGTTAGTCCGTGGTTGTGTTTAAAAATTGGCAATTTTTCCATGTGTTTATTTTAGGCAAAATTGGCTAGGAAAATGTGTTTCACGATATTTTAGAGAGAAAAAATGCCTTTCTAGACCACCCCTAGTGATATGTGTTTTCCAGGTAGGCGGATCACATATCACTAGTGAAATGTTTTTCCTGAGTAGCGGAATACATATCACTAGGGATATGTGTTGTGAACACATATCACTAGTAGTACTTTGTGTTTACTGGGTGAAAGAACAAATATTACTAAGGATATGTTTTTCCCAGTTATTGGGAACACATATTACCAGTGATATGTGTTCCCAGGGTAGCGGAACCAATATCTATAGTGATATGTGTTTCCTGGGTAGGGGAACACATATCACCAGGGATATGTGTTCCCTGGGCAGAAGAACGCATATCACTAGTGATATGTGTTTCAAGGGTAGGGGAACGTATATCACCAAAGATATGTGCTCCCCAGGTAGGGGCACAGATATCACTAGGGATATGTGTTTCCAGGGTAGGGAACACATGTCGCTAGTGATATGGGTTTCCAGGGTAGGGGAACGCATATCACTAGGAATACGTGATCCAGGGTAGGGGAACACATGTAACAAGTGATATATGTTTCCAGTGTAGGGGGACGCATACCTCTAGCTATATGGGTAAAAACAAGAAGTTCAAAAAGTCGAAAAATTGGGATTTTTCCAAAGTCGTTAGTCCATGGTTTTGATAAAAATTGGCAATTTTTCCATTTTTATATTTTAGGAAAAATAGGCCAGGAAAATGTGTTTCACGATATTCTAGAAAGAAAAAAAAAGGCCTGTGTGGTCTATAAAAACAAGAAGTTCAAAAAGTCGAAAAACTGGGTTTTTCCAAAGGTCCATAGTTTTGGTGAAAAATAGGCATTTTTTCCATCTTTTTATTTTTGGTAAAGTAGGTCGGGAAAGTGTGTTTCACGATATTCTACAAAGAGAAAAGGCGTTTCTAGACTTTAAAAACAAGAAGTTCAAAAAGTTGAAAAATTGGGATTTTTTCAATGGGGTTAGTCCATGGTTTTGGTCAAAAATTAAGTCAGACTTCGTTTAAATAACCGGAAAGACTTGACTTAGTCGCTATTGGCCTGGCTATTAGCCTGAATTTCATCCGATCACTTCGAGTCGTTATTACTCTCTCAGTAACACGTTGCTGAGAGGAGGAAATGACTCGAAGCAGTTGAATGAAATTCAGGCTACCTGGTCATGCTAAAAATTTATTCCGTGAGACCAGAAAAGTCTGATGGCTTAATATATTAACTTTACCATACTTTTTTGCAAACTTAAAGAGGGTGAAACGAACGGATTCGAGTTCCCTACGAGGTCGACTCCATTATAGAGCAGACTAGAGGGGAAAAATGAATCGTAATGAAAAGATAAGAGAGATTCTATTACAAGAAAATGCGAATCGAATAAAACAACAATCAAAGCCATTACATGTCCACAAAAAGTAATGGGGCCAGGACCGTTTTCCAAATTCACTCGAAATTGTTTCTTCCCAGTATTGCTCCTTGTAGCCTGAAATTCATCCGATTGCTTCGAGTCGTTTTCTCCTCTCAACTGAGGGAGTAATAACGACTGGAAGTAATCGGATGAAATTCAGGCTATGCTCCTTGTAGAAGCTGTTGTTTTAAAAAAATAGAAGTATGGCGCAAACGAACTCAAAGGTAATTTGAAATAATAGAAATAAGACCCTGGAAATATCCGTCCCTTTACAGCGAGGTACCGAAGCGTCAAGGGTGCAGATTCAAGTGACTACAACTTATCAGCACTTCAAGTACAATGCTTATATATCGTTAATAGCTACATTAATGAAGCCATTGATAAATTCAGTCGGAAGAAAAAGCATTGATCGCTGTGTTCATGCCACTACGATACAGAAACTAAACGCAAAGGACATGAGCGCAGCTTGTAGAACTAAGCCTTTCTGAAACTGTAGTCAATTCAATATTAGGCTTTAAGTCTCTTTTTCTATCCCTCGGAATTCATCTTTTTTAGTCGTTTCGGAGCTAACGGTCCCCCCCCCCCCCTTGAAACCCTTTAAGAGGATCACGGGAAGGGTGACCTGTAAAATGTTAGGGATGGGAGGGAGGAAGAGAAATAGAGTATACTACTGTGTAACTGGAGAGGGTGGGTTTGGGCAACCTTCTATACAACTGTGGTTGCTTGTCACTGATAGAATTTTAGCGTGGACTTTTTAACACATTTAGGACAACTTGCTTCTTCATTTGTTTGATAAAGTTTAAGAGTCTTTCAGTCAAGCTGGGCACCTTGTGTACTATTTTTCATAGTACCGAGTGTAAATAAAACTTTGTCATTGTTCTTGGAGTTGTCATGACGATGGTTGTGCATGCCTGTAACTTGATGCAAAAAAGGGTCTTTTTTCTGGCTTTATTGAAGTGAAACGGAGTTCGCTGGGGTCTTAGCCGTTCCGCGTCTGTGGTCAAAGACAAAAAAAGCACCGATTCCAAGCAACCATTGTACTCATTAAAAGTTTTTTTTTTCGCTAAGAGCTATACACATTTTATTCTAAAAATAAAAAGCAATCAGTTTTTATAAAATTCACTGATCTTCACTCAGCAAAAGCCCCTGTAACCATAAACTTATACGCTTCTTTTTACTTCAATTAATTCTCGTGAATACCAGTCTTTCAATGGTATGCTGCTTTTAGCGGGTTTTACACGATCTCTTTTACTTAGAGAAGCACAATATAAAAAAATAATTTAATCACCAGTCAAGAGGCAAGAATGAAATAGTTTTGCAAGGAATCGCAACGCTGACAAATATGTTCAAAAAATAACTTGATGACTGCAAACCATAAGCACAATTTTAATATCTAGGTTAGCAATTTGCTTAAAATTTGCCTTGCATGCTTTGTTGGCGTCCCTTGAGCAAGAAAACAACAGTATGGCCATTTTAAAATAAACTGTTAAATCCTGTTTAATGCTTTTTTTTGTTTTTGGACTGTAAATTAGCTTGTAGTCCTGCTAAATTGGCTTAAAGTGTTTTTTTATCGCTTCACTGAAAATTTGAAGCTAATATACTGATTACAGAGCGAGACCTTGACGTGTGACAAATCGGTAACACGTGATCAGTGTTTGGCGATAAATAGCGGAAAGCTGTCTGTGTTCTAAATTATCTTGGTTTGTCATCGGTTAAATTAGGGGAAAAACTCTGCTCACATTAGTGAGTGAATTGCGAAGACGTAGAGACCCTGAACGGTATGTTCGCTTACTGAATTGTCTAATTTTGCGCTAGTTTATTATTCTCCAAAGCTTTAAAGAGTGTAAGGCACCTGTGCTTGACAATCCAAAGTCAGAGGTTGTCTTCGCTTAATATTGGGTCCATTTAATACAGGCCTCACCGATTCAGTTAATTCGTATCAGGTTCTGTGCATGGACCTGATGTAGCTCTGAACTTGCTATACCCTCTTTTGTCTCTAGAGACTCACCGTATCTTAAAACTGAAACTCACAGTTGAGTTAACTTTTTTTGCTTAATTTTGGACTAATGCCCCCGTTGTGCAGACAAAAGTATTTTTCGTTGTGAAAAAACCGGTTTGTAAATCACAGTCTTAAGTTTGCGACATGACATTTAGTGTCCACCCCTGAAAAACGTTTCGTTCCTCAGTATAAACAGTGGATGACATGGCAAATAAAACCACACTCAAATTCTCTGCAGGCGATAAGCTACACTGCTTATAATTGTGAAGTGTTATTTTCGTTTTCTAGTGTTTTTCCCAAATTTGGTTTCATATTGCATCCAACAGCTTAGGTCAACCTACAAACATCTATCGACCCGTACATATATCATAGAATTTGTTTGAGTTGTTTCGACTGATCGACCAGAATTTTAAGCTAGACTGAAATTTTCAGTTGCGCGTCCAAGCCGTTTCACTCCACTGGTTATATAGACCTGTTTGAATTAGCTTTTACTGTGTTTTTGTTTCTATACGAGACTCTTTCTTTTAATTTGCGTCCTATCAACGGAATTAATATCTTCGTATAATTTCTGAAAAAGAAAGTTCAGTTCCCTTGAGAACATGAAAACAAAGCACCTAAGTCATAAAGAAGCCTTCCTTGAGGTAAAAAAAGAGGTTAAGCCAGTTTTAGTCATTTGTAATTTTGTAAGCCCTCCAGCATAAGCATATGGCCAACCCATTTGTCCCTTAATTTTTTTTTTTAAGCTTTCAACAATAAAAAAAATACAACAGTCAAATGTGGGGGCTATACGCGTTTGTTGCACAAACAAGCTACGTTTCTCGCCTATTTTTGTGAAAAAGAAAAGAATCTCCGTTTTCAAAAATATCCAGATACAAGTGGAAAGGGCCTGAGACAACTGACTGAAGGCAGTTGTCCTCGTAATTGTACACTTAATGCAATCGTTGGTTTTTGTCTTGATCAGTTTTAGGTGCAAGCCACACTATGTTTACAAGAATCGTTGCCATTATTTTTGTTGCAAATTTCGGTATCCTTGTCGCTGGTGGGTCCGTCATAAAGCCCAAGCCGGGGATACGATTTCTTGAACCAATTTTGAAGTGTTACGGAGATGGGCAAAACGGTGATATGGTTCGCCCTCAATCAGATGAAGAAATCATAAAAATGGTCTGCCAGGATATGAAAGTAGGTACAGCGGTTACTACCATTTGCGTTGGGCCCCAAGCCTCTGTTTCAAAGCGAGGCTTTGTGCCAAACTATTGATTTGAAAATGATTTTTTATCCTCATTCAAATAAGACTCATTTTCAAAAGAAAAGTTTTGCACTTTCCCTGTTAGCACTAAAAAGTGAAACTGACCACAAAAATCGTCACAATCACAGCTTTCAAAACATGAACTATCTCACTTAAATCGATGTACTGCACTTGTGGGAATTCAACACTCAACATCGCAGAGACAAGTTAATCATGATTTTTTTATACATTATCAAGCTGCCTGAAATAATGACTGCAGCAGATTCCAGGGCAGAATTAAAAAACATATTTAATTTGTTGGTTAATTATTAACAAACCCAGTCTTACTTCCATTGAGGGGACGCTTGCCATAGTCTCGAGGGTATCCCCTGAGTTGAGGTTCCACTGTAGCTAACAAAAAACGTATTCAATTTTGCTGTCAGATTGAGGATATGAAGAATTTTGGAGATATTGAGGACGTTATCCACCTCAGCCGGTAATATTATCCTCCATCAGCGACCACGACTTCGTATTTTCATCCGAGCTAACCCAAAAATTTTAAATATTTACTACTGGAAACCATCCGAAAATTTGGCCATCAAGCTAAGATCAGATATCTATTGCCAAGTGACTACGGAAGTGCTAAGCTTTCGTTTCGACTTTTTTTTGTGTTTTGTATGTATTTTCAGGAATGGGATCCATGCCTTGCAGACGCCATTAAAGCAGAACCAGCCCCTGTCCCTAATGTTTTCAACTTTTTTGCCCTGACTGCATATCAGACAAGCTATCTTTATAAGCGATCAAATCTGTGTCCAAAATTAACTTATGGACGTGTAAAGAAAATTACAGAGGACTCGGGTAAGTAGAACAGATTTCAGAGATTTTTCCAGCGAAAGTCATTCTGCAAGTCATTAACCAACCTGTCCTGAAAGTAATGCTCATCATCATATCATGTGTATACAAGTTGCACAAGAAAAAATCACTTAGATTAGTTATTGGTTATACTTTACAAGGTTTTAAACCAGACGCACAATACAACAACCAAATGGTAGCATAACGCCGTAAATAATCTAATAAACGACCAGTCTCAAATAAGCGCCTCTTTTCTAATAAACGCGCGCGCCCCCTCTACAAGACGATGTTGAGTTTGAGTTAGACGCCCGACTCTCTAATCAACGTCCCCTGTCTAATAGACACCACCACGACAAGAGCATAAAGAATTAAAATCAATCAATTTTGCTCAGTTTCTTGCTTGGATTAACAAGGGTTTGTGCACAAATATCAAATTCTGCAAGCAGAATACTGCAATGCTGATCGTACTACGTGAAAATTAACTCTGCAAGACATCAACACGACACCGAAAGAACTCAAAACAGAGCGGGATTGAATCTTGTTCAATGCCAAATTCAAAGTAACAATAGGCTATAACGATGACAACATAGTAAATTTGACCAAGGACTCTGTCATAGAAGCAACTTCTATAAGATTTGAAAGAGCAAGATGGATCCCTAGTCGGCATAGACGTTTCAATTGATGGTGTGAATATTCCACTATTTATGAACTCTCCCGATAGTTTTGTTGAGCTTGTTACAGTTATGAAATAAACGCCTTCTCTGGAAGCCTATACACTTAACCACTCATCCCTCTTTCCGCACTCCACCCCTCCCCCCCCCCCACCCTTGGGCTTTCCTTACTAAATTTCATATTTCAAGAAACTGAAAACGTTTGCATACTTTCATCTACCTATACCTACAAAATCATCTATTTTCATTCGGCGGTATACAAGGGAAGCAACGCTCGCTTTATCCCCAGTTTTCCCAGTAGGTCTTCAGTATTCTCCCTGGATCCCCTTGCTGGCGTGGCAACAGGGGTGGCAATCATTAGAGCATGTAATTAGGCGTTTTCTCTTCAAAAATGTTATTTTACCGTAAACATTTTTCTTGTAGGCATACTTAAAGAAGAAGGGCTCTCCAATATAGGTAAGCGCAACTTTTTCTTATTCCCGCGTAATGTTCTCCGCGAAAACGTTTGTATTGGTTAGGCTTTCAAACCCTTCTGAAATAAATCGCCAAAAGTGACCAACATCAATTTTCTCCTAACCCCCCCCCCCCCGGGGGGCACTAACCAACTGTGCCAGTCTCCTTTATTCAGCTGTTTATTACGTTTGTTAATTCGAGCATTCGAGGTTTCTGGGTAACTGACCACCTACCCCTCCCCTAAGTCACAATTTTGCCCTAAGTGAAAGGGAAGTACTAAAGTTAGGGGAGGGTAGGTAGTCAGTTACCCAAATAATCCCTTAATTATTCTTAGCGGATGATCACTACGAAAACTGCGTTGGAGATGCTTTGAAGAAATGCACAGTGGAAGAAATGCGTGTAAACGGGGAAGACGATGACAAAGACGAATACGTGTTCTTCAACTGCATGAAAACAGAGCAAAAGACCTGCAATCCGCTCATCATGCGCCATTTTATGGATCAGATGGACGCGTACAAGAAACGTTGGAAGAAACTAATGGAACTAGAAGAGATCGAGGGGATGTGAATTTGAAAGTTTTCATCTCGCATTGAAGGTCTGCGTATAAAACAAAAACGAACAAGAAGATGTTTTCTCGTTGAATTCAAAATGATACTTTGGCTGATAGTAGTGCACCTTATAACTTCACCATGCCCAGCATGCAAATTTGCAGGTGCTTAAGGACTAATAGGATAAAAGCAATGTCACCTTGTTTCTCGTAGAGGGAAACAAAAGCAATTAAATTTGCCAATACACGAAATCGAGGTCCGGTTTGTTTATTCTAGAACGTAGAAAATGAAACACTTTTAAGCCTAAATATCGGCGGAGCAAGGAATAATGACGAAAAACTTGATCAAAAATTATTATGTACAATTTGAATCACTAAAATCGTTGCCTCAGTTCGAGGTAAACTCAAACTCAACCTTCATTAAGGATTTCTTTTTCTTGGAAAATTTTATCCTCTGTTTGCCCCCTGAGAAACCACGTGATATTGCTTTTTTCCCATCAATTCTAAAGCGCAGGCAAAGATGGTGGGTATCGTTGGAGTCAGGTCGCGTCGTGTGAGCGCGAAAGTTACGTGCCTCGCTCGCTCATACGTAACATGCGGTCCACCACGTGACAATCATGAAGGACTCCTAACAATCTAAACGTACGGTGTTTGTACTTGTGGGCAGTCATTGAATGTCAATCTCTTAGCCTTGTCAGCACAACACACGTTACTATGATACAAGATAAATAAAAACTCACATAAACTGTACGATTTCAGTTGCTCTTTGTTAACTTTTTTACTAGGAAGATGTATAGTTTGTTATGTTGTAAGGGGGTGTGACAAGAAATCTCCTGTCCACCCAACACTGGCTTCTTTCCTTTCATTTTTCCTCGTAGTCTTTGCCCTTCTTACCCCTAATCCGTTATAAAACTTAACATTTTGCGAAAACGTGAACACTTTTTACAAACACTAATGACCTTATAAACAAATAATAACCATTTGAAAAAATGTCCAACACAGTAAAGGAAAAAGAGTCTTAACCGTTTACTTTAAAACTCATGCTCCACGCATTAGTAATGCAAAACGTTTGCCCTAACGTGCCTAATCTATGCCTTTTTTGCCTAACGACTTAGCACTATGAGCTTTACTTTAACCATAGTGACTATGGATTTTACAAACACGCCAGTACTGAAGAGCATTCTAGAATAAAACGGGAACGTCTTCGTGACCAAAAGGGAAAAAATCAAGGTCAAAACAACATCAAGGCATAAGATATTGAAAGTTGGTGGAACATATTATTTAACCAGCTGTAGATTAATCGGCAAGGCTAGCAACTGGATAGGCAAGGATCACGATCGGATTTTAAAATTCATCAAAAAATAAATATGCATGTTTTTAAAGCTGCCTTGACTGCAGTTTTACCAACTTATACTAGTAGCTATACACGCGAAATAAAATGCCTTTAGTGGAGAGTCTCTATTAACATGAGGTCTATAACATATGTATAACTAGTGTATCAAGGTTATTTTCCTCACCAATTTTAATCCACAGTAAAGGAAAACGTTTGCAGTGCAAAGATATTTTCTGCTCACTTTAATCACCCTCAGAAATTTTTCCATTGACCTCACTAGTCTTTGCCCTTCTAACCCCTAATCTGTTATAAAAACTTTACATTTTGGAAAACGTGAACACGTTTTACAAGTACTAATCAACTTATAAACAAATAATAACCATTTGAAAAAACGTCCAACACAGTAAAGGAAAGCGAGTTTTATAAGTAACTGTTTACTTAAAATCTCATGATACATGCATTATTAATGCAAAACGTTCGCTCTAATCGATGCCCTTTTTCGCCTAAGGACTCAGTACTATGAGCTATAATCTAACTACCAATTTTACAAACACTCCAGTACTGAAGAGCATTTTAAAATAAAACTGGAACGTGACCAAAAAAGAGAAAAACAAGGTCAAAATAACATCAAGGCACAAGATATTGAAAGTTGGTGGAACATATTATTTAAACAGCTGTTAATGGGAAAGGACGCTCCAAAGTTGACAAAAATGTAGTACGTACCGATCATGAAAAAGTTTAAATACCCTTTAAATTTGGGCAGAGAGTAAATCGAATAACTTCATTCGTCAGCCGGTTAAGTTCGTGAAAGCTTTATTTCTTCTTTAATACGTGAAGATTATAATCGGCATTCGCAAGGCTAGCAACTGGACAGGCAAGGATCACGATCGGATTTTAAAATTCATTAAAAAATAAATATGCATGTTTTTAAAGCTGCCTTGACGGCAGTTTTACCAACGCTAGTTGCTTTTCACGCGAAATAGGAATTTATATCTTTCCAACATACCACGTTATACGAAATCAGTTTACCGTTTACAGAGGGGTTAGGCATTCAAAGACTTTTGGTATAATGCATATTAAAATTTAAAAGTCGCTGACTTACTAAAAAATTCAAACTGCGGAAAAATCACAATATTTCGACCTGTTGCTGTTGGGAATTAATAAGTAATTGTTAAGCTTTCTGAACCACTCGGTATTTAATAATAATGACGATGATGATAGAACTACTGTACCTCAAGAATGCCTTTAATGAAGAGTCTTTATTAACTTGCGCAAAAATAAGCAAAATGTTTCGTTTACTTGTACATAGTATGATTATCAGCTGAACCTTTAGAAGTCTTTTTTTATTCTGTGCTATTATTTTAAGTGTCTCTCGTTATCCATGGGTATAATTTTCCGGCTTCATATCCTCGTAACAGCAATAGCTAACATTAATCTGTTTATTTCAGATGCATTCTTCTCACGAACTAAAAAGCTTATATTACTAGACTTGTTTTTCCTTACAGAAACAATACTAAAAGACTGAATATGCAGAATGTAGTTGAGGATTTCTTTTATTAATAGTGATATTTAAAGGAAAAAGACCAAGTTCAGTTCTTTGTGCTATATTAAAAGCCTTGTTGTTTTATACCTCTAAGTAATGTTTGCAAAATTGAGGGTGTGTTCACCGATAACAGTATTTCACGACAAACTCAATCTTTCCGTCATAGAAGTAACTGACACTCAGCTCGTTCGCTCCACTACCCCAAGCAGTGCGCTCTCTGTTTGCTCCGCAATACCAGAATATCTGGCGATACCCGGGATGTGGTAGTTTGATCACTCGGTTAAGAGTACCCTGGGATATACGTTCACCCAATACCTGGATGGAAGAGGCGCCTCTGCAGCGTTCATAGGTTGTGTCAACACGTTTGCAGCCTACGCAGTTATAAATCCACCACTTGATCGTACCATCCGGTGCGAAGTAAAAATCTACACGGTTTCCCTCTCCTCCAAACCCGACGCGCTCACTGGACGACCCACATTTCCAGGACAGTTCTCTCTGACGGTGCTGTAGGAGGATCTGACCACCGCTTCCATGGTCGTAGCGACGGTGGTTGATAATGAGGTCTGCGTTTCTGCATTTGTCGGTGGTGTACTCGATCCTAGTGCAGTGGTCGCCATATGCCGGAGAAATATGGCTGGCCATGTAGAACATGACTGTGAGGGTGGCAACTGTTTGAAAAGCGCGCCTATCCATTTTCGCACTCGTGTTGTCTTCTGGTCAATTGAATAAGCGTTTGCCTCAGCTTAAAGATGAAGGGAACCGTTTGAGAGTGAAATTGGCCACTGTGTTTCTTGCGCCTGTATAGACGACGTTAATGCAAGACAGGTTGTGTTCTCTCGCCTAAAAAGGGATATTTTTGTACTTTCAAAATAGTGTTAGTTTTAAATGACCGTATAAGACAAATGTTAGTCCAAACTTGCACCTGTGCCAATTACGTTTCGCAGTTGGCTGGAAGTTACCCAATCAGCTCAGTCAGCATCAGTCCTGCTGAATAAGGGTAACACAGGCTCTGGGGACGAGAATAGAGACTTCACAAAAATGTGAGTCGCCTAAGATATTTTTTGCTGTACTATACTTTAAACTGCTCTGTTGTCCTCTTCAGTTCTTCCATCAACCTCACCGTTAGTCTTTGCTTGTTGTAAATTATTGAAAGTTAATCGGTGGAACATGATTTAAACAGCTATGTGAATGGAAACGGATGTTCTCACGTTGTGTCGACACACATCGTTTTCTTACGTAAATGTAGATTGCAAATTACGATCGGATTTTAAGATTCAGTTAATAAACATACATGTTTTTCAAGCTGCCTTGACTATGGTTTAACCAACTTGTACTAGTTGCTACACACGTGAAATAGGAATTTATATCTTTCGAAAGATCGGACTGTTTTCTGAAAGCATACAGATTAGAAAAGCATTTATCTTCTTAAAATAACGCCGCACTAAGGAAAAGATCTGGAGGTCCGAAGATTTGTTAGGCCACGGCATAAGTTATACTTCGTTTAAATAACCGGCCCTAAATTTTTGTCGGCCCCTGGCCATAGGAAAAACCTAACCTGGCCACGCTAAAAACCTATTTCGTGAGACTTTTAGGCCATGGAACAGATTCAAGTGACTACAAGCAGCACTTCAAGTACAGTGGTAATATATCGTTAATAGCTACGTTATAGAAACCATTGATAAATTTCGGAAGAAAAATCATTGATCGCGTTGTTCATGCCACTACGATACAGAAACTAAAGACAAACGACGCAGGCGCAGCTTGTAGAACTAAACCTTTCTGAAACTTTAGTCAATTCAATATTAGGATTCAAGTCTCCTTTTCTATCCCTCGGACTTCATCTTCTTAGTCGTTTTACAGCTAACGGTTAACCCCCCTGAAACCCTTTAAGAGGCTCAAGGGAAGGGTGACCTGTAAAATGTTAGGGATGGGAGGGAGGAAGGGAAAGCGATTATAGTACTGTGTAACTGAGGAGGGTGGGTTTGGACAACCTTCTATAAAACTGTGGTTGCTTGTCACTGATATAGAATTTTTGCGTGGATTTTTTAACACATTTTGTTTGATAAAGTTTAAGAGTCTTTCAGTCAAGCTGAGCACCTTGTGTGCTATTTTTTCACATTACCGAGGTTAAATAATACTTTGTCATTATTGTTGTTGGTGTTGTCATGGCGATGGCTATACATGCCTTCAACTTGATGCAAAAAGCGTCTTTTTTTCGCTTTATTGAAGTGAAAAGGAGTTCGCTGGGGTCTTAGCCGTTCCGCGTCTGTGGCCAAAGACAAAAAAAGCACCGATTCCAATCAACCATTGTACTGATTAAAAGTTGTTTTTCTCGCTAAGAGCTATACACATTTTATTCTAAAAACAAAAAGCAATCAGTTTGTATAAAAAGGTAGCATCTCGATGACCAACCTTGCAGCGAAGCTTTTCACTTATAAAACCGCTTGAAGCCATAAACTTTAATACATGCCCCTTTTTATTTCACTTAATCATCATGATTACCAGTCTTGCAATGGATGCTACTTTTTGCGGGTTTATACCATCTCTTTTAGAGAACAATATTATGTTTTTAATTTAATCGTCAAAAGTAACAAGAAGATAATTTGTCAAGGAATCCCACGCTTAAAATATGCTCGAAAAAGAACTTCAAGTGGTGAATTACTGTAAACCATACACACAATTTTAATATCTAGGATAGCAATTTGCTTAAAATTTGCTTTGTATGCCGTTGGCGTCACCTAAGCTAGAAAGCAACATTATGGCCATCAAATAATACGTAAAATCCTGTTTAATGTCTGTTTTGTTTTTGGATTGAAGTTTTCATGCGTGATGCAAAGACAAAAAAAAGCGAAAATTACTGACTCGAAAAGATCGTAGAAATACTATAAAATAGTCCACTTGAAAGATTCAAATGAGTTTTTCAAGAATGTTTAATTTGTCAACTGGCAGATATTCTCCACATAGAGATTTAAAGATGTAAAGGGGTTTAAAAATATTTCAGTGAATAAATATCCGTCAAACAGTTTTTTTTCCACCAAAGTAGCCAATATAAAAACTAAGAGCGCAACCATTGGTTTTTCTCTTCTTCTCAGCACTTTCATCTCCATCGCATTTTCGAATCCGAAAACTCTAGGTTTCCTTTTTCTACGAAAAATAACCTAACCTGAGGAGTGAAATATGAAAATCTAAACTTCAGAAAATCGTGAGGAATTTATTAAATAAGCTTCGAAAATAGCACAAGAATGGAATGATCATCTAGACATTTTAGCTGTTCTCAAGTACCAGCAAATTATAGGCAATATTTGCTTTTCCGATCAGAAATCTTACAGAAAACAGTCGTTGAGTGCCCCTGGTACAGGTCCACTTCTAATCTCTAAAGACTGTGAGAAAGTCTAGGACGATATAAAATCAGTTGTGAAGACACTAAGAAAGGTGCCGAGCGTTCTTTTCGAGTTCTTTCTGTGTTTTGCCCCAGTTCCCAAGGTTTTGAACTTCTATGCCCCGCTGGTATACCAGACAAGCTATCCTTATAAGCGATCAAATCTGTGTCCAAAACTAACTTATGAAGGTGTAAAGACTATTACAGAGGACTCAGGTAAATCAGGTCACAACGAATAACAATGTATAATAAAACAATATCTAGATTCGGTTTTTGTGATATTCGGAATAATCAAGGTCTGGGTAAGTGTTATCAGCCAACAGTATTATCAGTATATTATGGGAGATGTGCAAATGGCTAAGATCCTTGCCGCCGTGACAATCCTTAGAGCATAACTAGCCATTTTCTTTTCGAAAACGTTACGTTCTCTGAGGGAAAATGGGGACTACTCGTAGTCTGTTAAGAGCTGATAGGCTAACAGCAATGTCACGTGGTTTCTCAGGGCAACCTCTGACTACCACTAAGATAAATCAAAACTTTAATCTTGCTTGTTTGGGCATTCTTTTCGACTGAATTGCCTGCCAAGGTACCCTTTGAGCAGAGGTTTCTTTCCGGTAAGGTCAGGTTCTTAGCATGTACGGAGTCTCTGAGATTCGTTTAGAATTTACGTGCCGGTATATGAGTTACAGACCGAACTGGACTTCATGAAGTTCTGTTTAATCATAACGTACACTTCATTATCAGCTTTGTGCTGTAACCAGGGGTGGCAACGGAAATTTCGTTTCTTAAGGTAAAAAAAAAACATCAATTGACCGCATTTCGATGTTGCCAGCAATACAGTACACTGGATAGGATGATTTGTAGTGGTCAATTTCAGGCTATTTTGGCATCGTTCAAGTTAGGCGGAGAAAAGTTTTGATTAAGAAATATATAGATGAGCAATTTTTTATTGTTTTCCCTGATTTAGTCCGCGGAAAAACGGCTTTTTGAAGTTTAGACATTTTTAATTTTACGAAACTAATGTCCTCTTTTATTCCCTTAGTATTTTATATTAATAAAAAGTGTATTTTTGGCTTTAACAACATGACCCGCTTAATACAGACAATTTCTATGGCCCCTTCAGGGTCCGTGACTGTACCATGTATGAGACAGATATAACTTTTGTTATGTCGTAAGGAGAATGGGGCGAAAAAAATATCTCCCCCACCTCCCCTCCCACCCTTTCCCCTTGTCTACATTAGTGGCAACAAAGCAATAATTAAGCCTTTAAATGTCGCTAAAGATGAATCATGTGCTTGTGTGCAACACCTGTTCTAAAAATTACCGATCGAATACATCGTGAAGACGTGAACACTTGAAATTCTCAAAGGAAGCTAATCTTTCTACGTGAAAAACATTCTATTGTTTTGTAAAACAACATGGCCGCCTCTTGTTACGTGCCTGCAGACAAAGAATTTAACCTAAATGGAACAAAAGCGGCTTGTTCTAAAACGGAATGTGAACATATTTTTACAGAGTTAAACAGTACATAAAACACTGTATCCATTTCTACTGGTTGCCAAGCACACAATAAGTTTCAAAGTAAACACAAACAATTCTTACCAGTTTGCAATTTCTGAAAATCTTCTATGGCCCATTATATCACGTTGCGGACAAATTTAGTACAACTCTCCTTGTGCAATTTTTCTCTTGAATGGCTCGTAAACGGTGGGATATGTTTTTAAGAGCGTCATTACGAGGGCAAGTTGACGCTTGAACTGTTAACTTCAGTTTTCCAAACTTATAAGTCTCCAACCTTTGTTGTTTTGGTTGTTTTCGTTCTACTTTGTTTTTGATGAATCAGCGTTTTCGCTCACGTGGCCAGCAACTATGCAAATTTATTGGGGCAAAAGAAACGTTTTACATAAAAAAGGTTCAGCTCCCACAGGACTGGTTTGGAACACTTGGAACACCAACATGGCCGCCGTTTCATTGTTTTGGGACACCAATATGGTCGCCGTGACGTCATGTGAAAACGCTCAAAACACCAACCAATTAAAAACAATAAACCCAATAATCTAGAGACATGTTCTTGAAACTCTCACAGCACGAATTTCATCAAGTCTAAAAATTTCCCCTCGTATTTGAATTTTTTAATTCGATAACAAAAAAAACCCAGTTGTAGTGGGTTTAAGTCATTAAAAATATCATGAACTAAACCAGTTTCGTAATTCATAGGAATTCTTTTTTACTCACAAAATTGCTAAGTATTTTTGGGACGACTAATTAACACATTTTTAGGCACTTTCACATGGCCCTTAATATACCTTGTTTCTTCGAAAAACTTTGTACACCCACTTTTCCTGGGTATTGAAAACAATCCAGGAAGTTTATTTGTGGGAATCCGAGGCGAATAAATTTTCGCGCTATTTTCTCTCTATAACTTTTCTTAGTACCTTGATTTGGCCGTTTTGAAAAAAAATACGGTAAATTAATAATTATTCATTCAAAGGAATAAACTTCCAAAGTTTTCTTCGCAAAAAGCCCATTAATTTGTTAAATGCAGTAAGACAAATTGTTATTTTAATATTTCTTTAGATTTCAATGGCAGTTCCTGGATTGACATTGTGAAGTTGCGACGATCACCAGACTTCGCACTTCTTCTTTGGATTCATATACGCTCCTTCTTTACATTTGAAAACATCGGAGAATTCTTGAAAGTTTGACAAAGTTCCAATCACCCTAAAACAGGAACGAAAAAAGATCATCATTTTCTTGTAGTCTCAAATGTCATCCGTCTCTTAGCCCAAGCCACCCCTCCCCCCTCCCCCAGCGAGCGGAAAGGCGAGCGAGACTCTCCCCGTGGGGGGTAGGGGGGTCGGTGCAAATAGACGGCTGCCATTTTGGAAAATTCTCCCAGAAATAGTATAAATCACAACGAGAACGAAACGTTAAATATCAAGGTGCTATATAACTGGGGTGAGACCCCACAGAATCACTGTGCGCGAAGACGGGTATCAACCACTTTTGAAAAAACTGTTTGAATGTAGAGGTCCACGCAACATGTAAATATAACTGACTGCTTCCTCTTGCCGGATCTCTAATTAAAGAGATCCTGTAGCCAAACGTAACGTAAAGTGTAAAATAAAACAAAACTAAATGCAGGGCTGGCACTACTGCAAATGGCTGATTTATTATTGGCCAATATTTCGCCTAACAAAAATTAGCCTTCCTCAGGGTCAGAGCTATACCGAGAGAAAATATCTTTCAGCCCTTACTTTTAGCTACTTTTGAGTTTGCGCGCGCTCATGAGGGTGATCAGTTTTCCAGGTGAATTGCACTATGGCACTGTTCTAGGGAACGTGGTTGGTTCTTTCATTGCTTATTACGAGGTTGCGTAGGAAACGAGTTTTCAAAACATCCCCCAAAACAGTCCCATAGTGCAATGCGACACAACACCGACCCAGTCCTACAGCAAATTTTAAATGGCCGATATCAACAAATTTGAAGATTAGAGTTGATTCAATCCAATTTCTCAAAGCCCGTTTCCGGTTTCGGCTGCCAGGCGAGAAACCGGTCTACTCGAGACTTGCGTCGCTCGCTTCACGGCGTCCCTCGCGCCTTACGCGCTTTCATTGTCGCCTTGTGGTCGTCTACGATCGACATTACGGCTAATTTGAAAACCAATCTTGTAAATTGAAATTACTACCGTGTACAAATTAAATAAAACCATTACCTGTATTTAGTGAGGGCATGAACGTCTTCCGTTACTGACAAAAACTCCGCAGCAGGGGTGGTGCGGGTGCACTCTTTCTGCAAGTGAACAGATTCGAATTTTCGAATTTAGATTATCTCATCGAAAAGTTTAAGAAAAGGGGAAAATGGGTCCAGCTGCATTCAAGTTAGGTAACAGGCAATTTTTAGGACCTAGTGGAAAGCCAATGCGGTCATTCCTACAGTATTTAAGACAGACCCTGATGAGTCCTCGGATTGGAAGTGTCCTGGGACTGTCAATCAACAAGTTGCTGGAGCCCAGACTCCTTGCAGTGGCCTGCATTATGATGAATGTGAAGGTATCGTGCTGAGACGGTCTTATCTAATTGAGCAAGCTCTGGTAATCCGCCGTTAATGTGGAGTTTTTGACCGAGGAGATAGCCACACTCTGTCTGTACGCTTGAAAAATGTTAGTGAGATGAGATTGGATGCCCTGTGCTAGTAGGCAGTTAACCTATGCTCCTCACAGGCTTTTAAGTCGATAGGGTTTTACATTTGTTTCTTTGGTCGGGGCAGCTTGGCAACCTTGACTGGTTTAGTACTGTTACATAACTGAAAGTACCTGGGCATATCCAATGAAGAACAATTCTTTACTCGTCATGTTTAGCTCTGGTAATATTGGTTCTGGTCCATTTTTCTCGTTGAATGCGTTATACGCCTACAAGACAGGAGAACACTTAGTCCAGTTGTTCTTGGGCATTTATAAGGTACGTTCTTTAGTTTTATTATTATTGTTATTGTTATTATTGATTAGAGAGGTTAAGCTTCACGTTTGCGTCAAACGGCAAATGCAAATTTGTACCACGTGACCAAGTTTCCCCCTTTACTTGTCGTTTACTGTTCATTATTTCTACACATAAATTAGTAACTTCAAGCAATTTATTTTTCATCGTTAAGAATTGTTTTGAGCCGTTTTTATCTGCTCATTTTAAATTTTGAGGAATTCTGAATTTGAATCTAACGTTTTCCGTTTACATATACGCTTTCAGTGAAGCAGTGAAGCTTAAACTCTCTAGTTTTGCTGTTTTCCTTATTACACCTATTAATTTTCTGTCTTTGTCTTTGAGATCTTGGATTGTCGTCATGGGCAAAATTTTTAAAAGCCATGTAAACGTTACTGTCGTACAGTTAAAACCATTATATATCCAAAAATAATAAAATGTCAGTAAAATCCTGGGAGCGTCATAAGGCCACCACGAGTTGTAACTGCGAAATTGAAAAGAAATCAAGATCTTACATGGTAAGCCAGATTGACTCCTCCCAGATCAGCAATGTTCTCGCCCAGAGTTTTCTTCCCACTAATCTGTGCATTTAACAAAAAACAACACGAGGTTATCACATGACATCTTACATGGAGAGCTATCACCAGGCCTCCTCCGTCAGCTATGTTCTCTTCCAGAGTTTGTAGGCCATTGACCTGTGACGATTGTTATGAAACATGCAATAGATAAAATGCGAAGTTAAACATATAGCGGGCGCGACAGTTGCTGCGCATGTGAAAGACACGTGCCATGCTCGCGCTCGTTGAGAACTAGTACGGGACTGAATTTCTTTAGTCGCTTTGAGCATTTCCTGGTATTTGACCACGGGTTTCTGAATGAGGCTGGAAAAAACAAAGTTCGTTTGTTTTTTTTCCTCATTTAATAATTACCTGCCACAATATATGGACTGTGTTGGTGTTTATCAATCTATGAGGACCTGTCTTGTTTAGTAAATAGGAACCTTAAGATTTGAGGACAGCGACGGCAGCGAAAAGTGTACTTAAAAGGTGATCTCGCGTTCTTTCAAACGTCATCGCAATTATTCCAACTCGCTTACTTTGTTAAATGTATGGGAATTTTCCTGAAGTTGAACTCCTAAGAACCATCTTTTGCGGCTCGTTTGCGTCCTCACCCACGGGTGAACCACGTGCAGTGACGGTAAAGAAATATACATAAAAATGTATGCATGATGCACGTGCAAACTTGTTGTTTTCCTCATTTAATCTATCTTTTTACCTTGATGTTCAGTTTTTTACTGTTAAAACTTACGTAAAACTTGTTGAGAACTTTGTACTTGGAAAACTGCTCCACCAGGCATTTGGCTCGCTCTTGGAATGTTTTTATCGAGGGCTCGCTCCAGTGGGTTCGTTTCTCAATCAGTTCTCCATTTTTGTCAAATTTCCGACCTGAAAACAATCATTGGGGCATTTTGTTTATTTTCCATGAAATGACAGAAAGAGTGCTTGGTCTAAACGAAGGCACACAGAGGGTCTGGAGCAAGTGTAGAAGTAGAGAGTGCATGCAATCTGGAGATATCAGTGTATTTTTTTGATTCTTAATGTGACTGATCAATGTTCCGTTTCTCCAGCTGCCAGTAGGGAGCGTATCTGTCATCCGAGATATCATATGTGTATTCTTAAGACATGAAAGTGAGGCACGAAGCCTCTTTGCTCACTGCAACAAGTATAAAAATTCTCCCGTCCATGTAATATTTGATACACGCATGCCAGAAACTTAAGTTGATACACATTGTCGTGAATCACCGAGGCCGAATCAAGAGCAAATAAAGACACGGCCATGGTGAGGAAGCATTCGTAACACAGTTTTGATCGTACCCTGAGCACCCGCTTTCGAGATTCGAGAGGTGTGAGTGGGCAGGAAGCTTGCTCACAGGAAAGAGAGGAAAATTCTCCACTTTAGAATTAAGAGGGGAACTAGGCCGAGTTTACTTTCGCAAAGACTTCTGGGACTGTTACCAGGGACAGGAAAAGAAATTGACCAATAGCTGACCGGTACGTCACCAGTAACGATCCCAGAAACATTAGCGGGACGCATCACGGCTCCAGTTTACTTCTCGTTTCAAGGATGGCACAAGACTGGGACCCATTATTCTTTTGCTGCGGGCTTATTTGGCTTTGTTCGCTATAGACAAATAACAAAGTAACTATTCAAGTTAACCCTTTCACTGCCAGAGTAAATGATATGGTGTTTTGTGAAGTGGTTCTAGCTTGTACGTCTGTAGACAAAATCCTATGGCTTGACCATTAAAACGAAATCTCTCTGGAAGTACTTTCATGTGATGATATTTGTTTTTAAACATTTAACAAAACGAAATTTAGGACTTTTTTGTCGAATTTGACTTTGGTCACATTTGGCAGTGAAAAGGTTAAAGATCAATCCGGCTAGTGATTCATTGATCACTGACTCTTACCTGTCGTATCAAAGCCGTGTGTGAGCTCGTGACCAAGCACGTGACCAATTGCACCATAGCTCAAAGCCCTAAAAAGTGGGAACAAGAGACTTGAGAATCGTTGTCTTAAAGAGACTTCATACCCATAATAGCTAACTTCTTAGAAGAGCTACAATAGCTGTAGTGCTGTACGTTCGTCTTTTGAGCCACAAAGTCGCCTTAAGGAACATTATATCTATGTTTTTTTGCTACATTTTTGATACAGTGTTCAAATGACCCTACTTTAGCACCCTACCTTGGTATGTCGTTGGCGTAAAAAAATGGCGGCTGTAAAATTCCAGCGGGAACCACTGTGGAAATAATGGCAGGTATAAATAATTTTACACTACTGTGAACGACCGCCATAACAATAACATAGACACATTCTCACATACACTATTCGCTATTTGCGCATCCTCAGTAATACATCTTGTGTACCCCTCGCCCTCTCCTCCCCCCCCCCCCCCCAAAAAAAAAAAAAAATTGCATGGCCTTTCTTTTTGGGGGGGGACAAGGTGCATTATGGGAGATGTGAAAATATAGAATTTTCAGAAATAATAGGCCAATTTCGAGTTGTCCTACGACCCTGTTTCAAAGTGAGGAAGTGACCTTTTATTATCATGCAAATTAAGCCATTTTCTCAACAAAGGTTTTGCTCTTGGTCGCGTTTTGAAAATGAGAGTTTTGTAACGAGAAGATAACCTATTAGGTTCGTTTGAGTTCACACCTACCTATTTCATTTTTAGTTATAACATAAAACGCATTTACCAACTGAGGAACGGTTATCCACCTGCAATCAAATACAAACCAATATCAGACTTTATACCACCGGGTCAAAGCCAACGACAGCGTTGAGGGCAGGGATCGGTGATAATGAGAAAAAGTGGTTATTTAGCACGTGTTAGTCAAACCTAACCAAACAATATGTCATGCTAAATGATAGCTGTTCGTGGCGCCACTAAAAGCTGTCCGGTAAAGTGTGAACAGCAAAGTCCCGGAGCGGCAAAAACTCGTTCACACACATCGAACATCGTGCCGGCATGATTGGCCGAGAGGATTTGGTGCACTCAATTCCAGTCTTCACTCCTGAATATTTACTTCAGTCCTAGTGGGTTCCAATCCTCGCTCCTACTTATCCACTTCCGCCACGGTCTGAATACCCGTTTATACTGCACCAAAGAGTGACACAGAACCTATCCGATATGTGACTCTCCAATTTCGTGACCGGTGCGGCGCAGCTTCGCTACGTCACAAAAATTGGCCCGCCACAACCGTTCTGGTGTGTGAAAAGACGCCCTATCCGATATGATTTATTAAAGCTATCTGCTATAGGCGAATCTTTGCTGACGTCATTGTTTACATTTTTCCTCATTAGCATACGACTTAACTCACAGAAGCCGTGGTCGTATATAGGAACTAAGTGCAAAAGTTGAAAGAGCTGATTAAGTTTTGAGCAATTTGTGCAATTTTCAGCTCTTTGCAAGAAATACTGATTGAAGTATCAGCCATCAAAAACTGCGAAATTGCTGTGTGGCAAAAAAGTTAACGAGCTATACATTCTCCGTAAAATTTCGAGTTTTTCGAAGAGAATTTCTCTGAAACCATTCGGGGTATTGGACTCAAATTTTCAGAGATAACTGAAACTGTTATGCTCTTTCAATATTCAGAGTTTTTATTTTATTAGCGTCATCAGTTAGTGATAAGCATATGTTAATGAGGCAAAAAGTGTAAACAAAGATTCACCTATAGTGTGAACAGAGGCTAAAACGCCCAGAATTCACACAATTCTCTCTCTTGCGCCCAGTGGGTTAACGGAAGAAGACGGCTTAATTAAAAAACGCTCACTGGTGTCTGTCCACTGGTTTCCCCAATTTGGTGTACGTCTGGTAGTTTGAGAATTTATCCGTGTTAAGAACATTAGTAAACCATTGGTCTGCCGAGATATTCAACTGGAAAAAGATAGAACGTCAAATGAGACAATAAGAAAACAAATTGGATGCTGTTAAAGTGGGGAATCACTACATTCAAACAAGACAGCATTTAAATTTCATACGAAATAACAAATTAGATGGCGACGAAAACTCCTCCAGTCGGGAAGTCGGTGCCCACCTACCCCTCCCCAAGTCAACATTAGCACTTACTTCTCAGTTAAGGCAAAATGCTGGCTTAGGGAAGGGGTAGGAGAGCAGTTACCCAGAATTAGAAACCTCCATTGATCCGGAAATTCTCAGTTCTTAGGGTAGCTTGTATGCTGTCCTGTTATTTGAAGCTGACAAGCGATTTTTGGCGAGAATCTGGCGTAAGATTGGATAAAAAAAAGCTAACACTAACTTTATTTCACCCCCGTCCACTTTTAAAAAGACCTACAGCTATTTGCCCGTGGTAGTCAGATGAAGGAAAAAAAAATCCTCCCCGGCGGGGAATCGAACCCCGGTCTCCCGCGTGACAGGCGGGGATACTCACCACTATACTACCGAGGAATCGGACGATATCATTGTTCTAAATTTGATCTCAAGACCCTCAAGTGGCAAAAATGAGTTTTTACCCGTCACTCAATATTTTCGTAGAGACATGATCGAGCCTGTTGCAGACGAAGCGGTATTAAGGCGAAAGTGAAAAGTAGAGCGAACAAAAAAGAATCAAAAGAGGGGAAAAGAAACTCAGTAGAGTCTCCAGAAACCCTCTGGTAATCATCAAGAAGCCTGGGAACACTGGTTATGCGATAATTTCTAATGTAAGCATACCATAGAGTATCTCTTAGCAAATGATTCGTCATTCCACAAATAATCAGGATATCCTACTTTATAAACAGCTGCATCTGCCTATTTACAAATAACAAACAAACGAACAACAAACAAAAATTTAACAATGACAAATTGTTTATGTTATTTGACAAAAAGGATTAAAGCCTGTCAACAGACCTTTTCAAGTTTTTGTGGAGAAATCGACAGCGAGAAACAACGAGCGAAGAGCGGGAGTAAAAAAACTACTTTTTTCTTTTCTCCACCCCCACCCCCTTGCAAAAGAGAAAATGAAAATAAAGAGAAAAAACGGTCTGTAAACAGGCTAAGAGGATTAGGGAACGCGGTCGCATTACTATCATGGAACTGTTTTTTTCAAAATGAGTTATTCGTACTTTTTCTCTGACGGCCTCCACTGTCTGGTTGTCGATCCAGCCTACCCCAGACACGCGGTCCAAAAATGCCTGAATTATGCCCTCCATCATTACTTCAACCTTAAAACAGATATTAAAAGTCAGAATATGCAAATATGAATTGAAAACCTTGTTCATGGAATGGAAATTTCTATACTGGAAAATGATGCTGGCTTTTGAAAGAGTTTTTCCTGGAACCAAATAAGTAAATGATGAAGTCAACTAAGATGAAGAACTGAGTTTGATGGTGGCACGTCCACAAAGTGACCCCGGTCCGTTTACACCTGATCGCAGTTTCCACTGATTTACAGTTGAACCTGTCCACAACAGTGGCGGATCCAGACGTTTAGATAGGGGGGGGGGGGGGGGGCGGGCGCGGGCGCGGGCGGTCATCCAGACCCTGAGATAAGGGGGGGGGGGGGGGAGTCCCCCAAAAAAGTTTTTTCGGCCCTTCAAACCTCAGTTTGGTCTAAAAATCAGGGGGGGGGGCGGGCCCCCGGGCCCCTCCCCTAAATCCGCCATTGCACAACGGCTACCCTGGTGAGAGAAGACCGTTTTGGAGGGGTGCGACTGCAACTGGAATTTGGATATGAAGGTGTTTCGGAGCAAGCGCGAGAACCAATAACGACAACGAGAATGATAATGACAGCGATGGCGTTGACAGTGATGGTAATGAATTTAACGATGAGTTTGACGACAAGAGCAATGAAAATGGATCTCACTAAAAGGCCTCCCTGTAAGTCACTGTCACCAGTGACTGTCATTATATGCGAGAGCCATTATCATTTTTGTTCGTGTTTTTATTGTTCTTGTCGTCAAAGTCATCATTAAATTTTAATGCCAGATGATATTAAGAAAACTTTTTTTTACATATGTATATGTAGATGAATTTTTTACTGCCAAAATAGACCTCTTTCGTCACCGTCTCCAAAGAAGCGAATATAAAAGCTTAAGTATAACCATTGCTTTTTCTTTTCGCCCCCTTCGTTTATCCTTGCTCTCCTTTTCCTTCCTTAGCGTGATTTTGGACTTTTGAGATGCATGAAACTTGCCCTTTGGTCTATTTTCGGATAAATGAGTGCACGTTTGTTTGGTTCGGTAGCTACGTTTTCAAAAATCCTGCCACACAGCATATGAAGGTCCTCGATAGGTTTTTAGGCACCCGGAAATTTGAAGCTCGGGATTCAGGATTTGAAAGCAAAATCGAGGCGTGTTTCGGGATTGAAAGTATGCTTGCGAGGTGGGATGCCAAAAATAACCCTCGGGATTACGGGATTGCACGAAATTCTGGGTCGGGATAACGGGATTGAAGAACTCTTTTGTAGACCCTCTCATATACCTTCTGTTTACTCTCCGGCGAGAATGCATTGCGTATAAACACTGCACCCAGCATGGGACCCAGGACGTTGTTTGTGTAGCTAAAGCACGTTGCTTCTCTTGTCTTGTTTGATTTGCTGCCTAAAAGTCTCTTCCGGAACTCATCGTGAACTGCTCGAAATGGTCTGGAGAGCAACGGTACCTGGTCTTTTATCGCCCGCCATATGATATACGTAGACAATATCCTGTAGACAACAATAAAAAATTTTACAATAACTGAAAGATTTCTCACGAGCTGATTAGTTGAGAACTCTGGTCGATAAGAGTACAGACCATGGAAATGACGTGATGGTAGCGCAATTTGTTTTTCACTTTCTTTAGGCTGTTCACAGTCCCGTATTTTTCTATAAGATCGTCAACAACAACATTTGATTCCATTATCAAATATTTAAGACTATGTTACCCACAATCACGGTCCGTATTCGAGTTCGCTATGACCCGCTGAATTAAAGAAATGAAGACACATTTTTTACAGCCTTAGCCCCATCTCAAGTAATATATTCACAAATTCCAACGAGAAAAGGACCTGTTTATTACTCTGTCTATTGTGTATGTTCAAATTTCAAACACTTACTTGCCAGAATTTCTGAATATTTACTTTACGTCGAGGCTAACCCTGTATGAATGTGTCGTTAATGTTTGTATTCAGCGGTAATTTTTAATTCGAAACTGGACTATTAGCGGAGCTATTCTAGGTGGGCAGCAATACAATAATTGTCTCCTATTAAGTCCCCAAAAGAAAGTAAGTAAAGAGAAAGAAAAAATAAAGTGAAATAAATAAAAGGTAGCACCTATAGATATAAGGAAGGAAAACACTTTAACTGAATAAAGAGTTCAGGTGGGAACTGGTAATGATACTCATATCAAGATACACCTTCTTAACCTCCAAACCTTGACCAAGATCGAGCGCTAGCGCTTTGGTTACTGGCGGCCATCTTGGGTGAAGTATCAAATGTACTTAGGGGGCGGGGGATGGTTTGAAAGGAGGCGAGAACGTATTCTTCCAGCTCTCCCCAGCTGTCAATGTTTACGTTGAAAACAAATCCACAGCAATTTATCATGGTCTGTACTCTTATTAACCATAGAAATGACGTCAAAATGTTCGAAACTTTGCTCATTTTGACGTTATCGTGATCGATTTGTTAATTACCCGCTAGAACGTTTTCAGTCGGTCTTTTTCACCCAACCAAGCCTTACCATAAAAAGGAGGTATGAACGAGAGAGAACTAGGACGAAGTGATTAGAGCGGGACTGCGGAGTGTTTCGCGCGCCGCTCTCTTATTTCGACCCAGTCCTTTTCTTTCACATTTCAAGCTTATGCTCTTTGACAAAACAGAGATAAAGTAAATTTTAAACCCAAAAATTCCTTTGATCGTTTCCGTCACTTTAAATCCAGAGAACCCTCCCTCCCCCTGGGTATACGTATATGGTAAGGATTGTCGCACGAACAAAGCGCAGGAAACTGAACTTAAGTATTCGAGCCTGACTTACTTTTTGTCTGTCTTGCGCAATAAGTCGATCATGTTCTGCAAGTAATCATTGGCTAGAACTATGACCATTTCGTCTTTTGAGAGGTCTGGACGCGACAGAACCTTTCGTAAGTGTTCCAGCCAGGGAAACTGATGGAGGAAAATGGGGAAATAGATAATTCTGGATATGACTGTTAGCTTCAGAATCTATCTACATGGTCTCTCCAGCCTGGGAAGTAGGAGGGAAGCAGCTTGCTGTAACCCATTTAACGATGTGCATCTTATTCTCACAAGCCTCACCATCTAGTCTCCCAGAGACACCAGCCCATAAATTACCTCAGGCGGCCACTTATATTTAATGTTCCCATTTGTAGTACAAATCAATTTCGCCGGGTAATCCTTATTACCTTTTATGACAAATTTCTAATGAATTAAATTTGTAGTTATATGACATGTTAATGATATTTAATTTAATTTAATATTTAGATTTTTTGTTTCTATATTTTTGTATTTTTGGCTAATTATTTCTTGATAAACTATCTATCTATTTACCAAAACGATCTTACTCCCTTTAGAAGTTAACCCTTATATCAGTTGCCATGGTAATCCTTATGAGTTCAAGCTTGTTTTAACACAGCCTTTTTAGGTTACATCTCAAAGACGATACCTAGGTAACCAAGCGGACCGAATGGTCGCCGTCAAATTGAGGGAAGTTAAAAACCTCTCAAAACTCCCCCCCCCCCACCCCCCAAAGTGTCTTTATATATCTTGCGCAAAATTGACAGTCATTTGACAGGCTTACCTCAGGGAGGGCATCTGCCAGCTTACCAACCGGAATTCGAACGTACTTCTTGGAAACTTTAGGGACCCAGTACTGAAGGAAAACATATGAAAGAATAAAATTCCGGGGGGGAGGGTACTCCCTATAATGTCTTATACGGGGAGGCTCCGCCCAAAAGGGATACCTTTTTTCAGGCTTCAGGTATATGAAAGGGTAGGGATTTCACTAGTTGTAGTATGTAAAAGGATAAGGAAATCTGTCATTTCATCGGTAAAAAGGCCCAAAAGGGCTAACAGATGCATTTTATGGTTGGGAAAAAGTCGAGAAAAGTATTCTGGCTTGGTGATTAATTCATGTTTAAAAGAGAGTGCATTTACGGCTCTTAAATGAGTGCAATATTCTAAACCAGGTAACTAAAAAGGGTACCATTTGTCAATGGAAGGAATAGGAAAGGGGTACCTTTTTGGTTAAAAATGGTTTATAAAATAGTAAGGTGTTAGACCAAAAACTGTTAAAAAAAAACAACTAATACATTTTCAAATATTTTCCCGCTGTGGTACTGATTATTGTGCTGTACAAGGTGGTTCTAACTTTTGAGTGTGTAGATGAAATCTTATAGTGTGACTATTTTCCTTTCAGCATGAAATACTATTGTACAATTGAATAATAATTAAGTTATGAAACTGTATTAAGTAGTGATCCGGGTAAGGTGGATAGCAATTTCTTTTGTTATGCGGCAACGGTGCTTTCGCCACATAGGAATGTTCCCATTATTACACAGAGAATGCATTTACCTACATGAAGGCCATTTACGCAATAAAATGCATTTACACTCCACTTTGAAAGGTTGTTTTTTTTGTGTTAAAAGATTTTGACCAATCACAAGAGTTGAAAACAATAGCCAAGAAAAGTTTACAATTTTACATGTTCCCCACATAGGATTTCTTTGTTATTCAAACTGAGACCAGATTTTGTTATATGGAAGATGGTTGGAAAGTAAGGATGAATATGTACTGCTCTATGAAGTTTTGTTAACCTTTAGCTGTTTAAGCCAATCAGAAGTAAGTACAGAAAATAGAAAAGTTAGCACCTTTTTTGCATTCCAACGTGTTCGTTGCCGTTGTTGCTATCGTTCTTATCTGGGCCGTTTCTTAATATTTATATTATGGAGTGATTGTAAGATGAAAATGAAAGCCACTGAGCATCATTTTCCTGTGATACTGTTTATTTTGGTCTTTGACCGTTCCCAAATAACCTCTTTAATGTAGAGTTACGAAAAAATTATACTTACCAAAGCGAGATTTCCTTCAAAGACAAGTAATTCTTTCATTGCGTCTTTGGAATCGTTTGCTTCTGTTCCTGACAAACTGGTAATTAATGACATGTACTCCCACACTTCTTTTAAAATCTAAAAGAGCGATCGATAAAGCAGCGAAAAAAGGAATTGAATACGACAATTAGCTTAGTTAACGACCAAACATTTAGCCTGTTCCAGGCACTTAAAGAGATTTTAGTGACAAAGAACAACAGTGAGGAGGTGGGGAAGGGAGAGAGAGAGAGGGTAGTTCCTTTCTCCCTCCCTTCCCCTCCTTTTCTCCTTCTCCCCCCGCCCCCAGACCCGCTCTCTGACTTTGCGCCACACTCCAAGTAAACGACTGGATAAGGCCAAAAATTTAGGTTAATGGTCCCGGGGAAAAAGAAGTGAGTTGTTTTTGTTTTTTAGGCCGGAGAGATGCAGCAAACTTTTGATATGTGCACTGATACATCGTACGAGACAACACCGTAAGAAAAATCGCTCTCTAGAGACCTGTCAAGCCTCTTCACTGGACAGACTAAAAAAGGAGACGGACTACAGTTGAACCTCTCCACAACGGCTACAACCTTGGGGGCAGAATAAAGTGGTCGTTATAGAGAGGCTTAAACAGGAGTCAATGTATGGACTGTCCGCCAAAAAAGTGCCCGTTTATATGTAATAGCGGTTTGACTGTACTAGCAGTCTACCTAACCTCTTGTCTGCTTACCTTTTTACTAGTGAAGTAAATAATCTGAGGAAGGTTCAACTTTGCTTGGTCAATCTAAATGAGAAGATAAAACATTTATTGTTAGCGCCGTTTATTATCCTTATATGGCCAGCACATCGCCAAACAATAAGAAGCAACCAAGGTTCGATTTCAGCCGCTATCAGTTCCTATGAATTAACTTACACTACAATAGCTCGTGTCACACTGATTTAACACATTTCAGTTAATTTTTATGAAGTTGAATTCTTAAGGACTTTATCCACTACTTTCAGAAAAAGAATAAGAACATTGTTGTTTTTTGTTCACGCGTGAAATTATTTTTAGGAAGTGTCACTTTGTAGCCTTGCAATGAATGCAAAGAAATGTACAGTGAAACAATTCAAGTGACGATCAGCAACCTAAGCTAGCTGCAAAGCCAGTGCAAATCCTTTGACCAGCAAAACAAGATAAGCACGGCTGTTAGCCAATCAGGGAGGGGGGGGAGCAGTAGCTTTGAAAATTGTGCCTTTTAGATAAAATATTGGCCCCATGTATGGGAATTCAAGACAGTCTTGGATTCTGGATTCTATGGATTCCAGGAATTGGATTTCAGATTCTTTGTGTGTGGAACTCGAATTCCGGATTCCAATCTATCTTAAGTTGGATCCCGGATTCCTTGAGCTGTATTACGATTCCAAAGCCCAAAATTTCGGAACGCGGGTATTCGAATTCCTTTACATGGGCTTATAACATACTCACGAGTATAATATACTTCTTCTGGTCGTCTTCCTTCTTTTTTACAGGATCCTGAATCACATTGACGCTGAAGAAGACTTCAACTGGATAATCTCTTTGTACTTTTGCCAACACATCGTAAAAATCCCATCTCCTTGGATGCCATTTACTGGACAGGGACCAGGATCCCAAACTGTTGATATAATCCAGCAACGGTCCATTTCCCAACTCGTCGATTTTCTTTATATTCAAGCAAGACTGATAAAAATTTTTCACCTTCAAGACGGTTTCTGTGTCTTCGGGTTTGATTGTTCCCAGCGCTTTTTTCATGATCCTTTCGTTATTTTTCGATAATTGTGTTATCCTGGAGAACTGTAGATGCCCCGACGGTACGGGGTTGTTTTTAATCCACTTACCGCACGCATATTCGTAAAAATTTTCGCAAGGGTCCATCGATTCGTTTCTAACTTCTTGTATTAGCTTTGCAATCGTTCTGCAACTTTCTGATTGGCACACCGGTGCATTAATGCACTTAACCTCGTTGCTCTCCCCTGAATCGCATTCTTTTAAAGAATTTACCTCTAACGGCGTAGCGCTTTGAACTAAAATATCCTCTTGTTGTGTCGATATACTGGCGCATGACACCAAGGCGATATAAAATAGATTTAAAACGAAAATCTTTAGAACGTTTTTACGCGTGATCACACAAAATCTAAGATTTTTCCTTTCCATGATGAACGTCTAATCCTGGTTCCTTGGAAAAACTTTCATCGATGCGAAAATAATTTCTATTCCATCTTAACAGTTAGATTTCTTCAGCAGATCAATCAGGAAAATTTGATCCAGTGTTTCTGGGCAATTTAAATACTCTCTTCTCTGTGATCTTGCTCTCTCGCAGGGAGAGATTGTTCAAGTAATGACAGCATTTGGCTGGTACCTGTTTAAGACATGAAGATATTCTGTCTCGCCACCTGTTTAAGGAAATTAGGTAGAAAATGGTAATATAAGCCTTAAGGCGCCAAAACAAGTCATTTAAAAAAGAAATTTTTGCTGGTAAGTAGAGCCACTAAGTTCATCAAAGATGTGTTAAAGAAAAGTTTAAAGAAAAATATTCTAGCATTATTTTGCCAAACTATGGACAAATACAAGAAAACCATTGAAAAATCGCTTTTAGTTTGTAAATGGCAGCCTAGGAGACGGGACTCAAGCTCAGATTTAAAATTAACTTAGATTTAGAAACACCTTGTACAGCGTAGTAAACAGCACCACAAGAAAGTTTCGCTGCTTAATGGCTTACATTTGAATCCACAACCCTTAAAGACCTTTAAGGTATATGCACCTTGTATAGCAAGAAAAAGCCTAGTGAAAAAACGTTTTACTCATTCTCAGAATGTTAATCTTGAGTGCACTATAGAAAGTACAGAAAATATTGAACAGTTTCGTCAACTTTTCCGCAGCCGAGGGATATTGAGAGGGGAGCAGTTTCATTGCAAGAGCCTTTTGCGAAACTTATCTCCCTGAGGAAACTCGTAAAAAAAAAAAAATAGAAACTGGAGAAAAACTATATACGTATCTCACAGTTTTTTTCTTAATATTGGGTACAATTTATTTGGCTGCATAATGGTCAACTTACCCTACTGGTAACGAAAAACAGTTAGTTTTTGAAAAAAAGGGACGTTAACAGCTTCGTAATAGCCTTGTGGGAGATTTGAACTCCCGACCCCTGGTTTACGAGACCAGTGCTCTGCCACTGAGCTAACAAGGCTTGCGGATGCTGATGAACTTGAAAAAAGAGTTAAATAGTTTTAAGTAAATACCACACATAAGTGGATAGTGCTCTTCTCGGTAGCTGATTGGCTAGCTCTGAGATGCTCAGCCAATTACCACTCACTTTATTCAACTCCGAGCAGCCCGGCAGCGCGAGAAATCAACAATTTTTCACCCCACAGTCTGTCGAAAATGGTAGAAATTTACCGCAAAGTCGGTGAAATAATTAGTAGTGTTAATTATTGCCGGATGCTTCTTGAAGTTTCTGGCAAGAAATAATACAACTGAATAATACTTTAATAAGTGAGGAGCTCATTTAACAAATTAACAAATATTACGATACTATAAATAACCAGAAAAGAAAACTTTTCAGATAGCTACTGTAATTAAAATTTCATATTTAATAAAGGTTGTAGTTTGCTTCCCATTTTTTCAACATTTTTATAACGTCGGTTCATTTCACCATTCTCTGTATTTCGGCGGTGGTGGTGGCGAAACTTTCACTTTGAATTAAGGTCAAATTCCCTTTTTAAAAAGATTGTTTGCTAACGACATACGATTGTTTTTCATTGTTGCGCGACATTGAAGTTCTTCGCAATGAGTTTTGGTTTCCATGTAAACTATATCAACATAAGCGTTTTCTCTTTACTGCAACACAAAGGAAACAATACTATTGAAAAGAGGCTTCGTGATTGATATTCAAAAGAATTTTAGCTTGATATTTTCTGCGGACCTATCGAAAATTGTAAAGTTTAGGCTATGGATCTTTAAAGCCTTCAAAGAAAGCGTGGCCGAACGGTCTTCATTAGCAACCTCCTAGCGTATAGTGAAGGTAATTATCCAAAGAAACATTAATTTCCTTGATAACTTTCATAGGCGATTTTAAATGACGAGTGAATGAATCGATGAGAGGGTCAAAAATCAAAGTTATTTTCCGGATTTTGGACATGCTTTCTAGCGTTTTGTCATTGTTAGCTTTGCTGCTGATTTACCGCCGTATAACAGACAGCGATTTTAGCCTATTCAACAACTTGGAGATGAAGACGAGACAGAACGATTTTGAAACAACTCCAACCCAGGAAAATGATCTGAATCGATACATTAATGGTAAATTAGCTGTTGAAGTCTGGCCGAATATTTGTGGTGGCAAATTATCCAACTTATACAATTCTCCGTTCTTCCCGCGGTTTGCAGAAAAGTCGCATTTTATCTCGGAAACGAAAACAAGGCTGAATGAAAGCAACTATGGACAACGGATAGCTGGTTATTTGCAACCAAAGGAAACTGGTTATTACAAGTTTGTCTTGTATTCTGACGATGGCTCGGAGTTTTGGTTTGGTTCCAATGGTAGTCTGACAAGTTTAAAGCTCGCGGCTAGTGTTGCATCGCGGAATAGGATTGGCAGCGCGCCAGTCGGCGAGATTCGGTATGACTCTCAAATAACAGATGATTTTCTCCTTGAAAAGGGAAACAAATATCCATTAGAAATAATTCATCTTCAAGGCACTGAAGCTGATTTTGTGGAATTGCATTGGATTCAACCTGGAAAACACTATTTGGAAGTTATAACCTCAGAATACATTTCGCATCTTTCTGACTCGCATCCAGTGTCCAAAATTGCTGTTTCGAGTGATGCAGAAAGCCAATCTGCCGTGGCTGTGACAACGAAGTTCTACCTTGTGGCTTTTCTCACAGAAGGTATCGTAAAAAAGATACTTCCCACGTGTAATTTCGTACTTCCGGCCTCAACAAAATCGGAAGTGGCTCGTTTCCATGCTTATAGAGAAGTCAAGGAAGTCACCATAGTAACAAACGATAAAGAAGGAAACTGGACCAAAAATAAAGAAGAAAAGAGGCTAGCTGATCTTTTCATGGCCAGACTTGGAAAAATTTTTCCAAAGTAAGTGTATTGTTTTAATATTTAAAATAATGAATTTAGCGCATAATTAACGAAATTATATAGCGTTCGTCATTTCAAATACATGGATTCTACAGCTTCAGTAGAGTTAGTTCAGTGTTGGGTTTACATTTCACCTTTACAACTTGTCCTTTTTTTCCTTCATTCCAGAAAGTACAAAATTGTTAGGTTTTACAACCTTGAACGCATTCCTTTAGAAGACGAAGGCAGATTTGTACTGTATTTTCTTGAGCTAGAATTGGGTTGTGACGCTCTAGACTACACAGAGAGAGTCGTAGAGTACGTGCTTTTACAAAATCACGACCAGAACGGTGTCCTAACGACCGATGCTCAGCTCTGTTATCCAAGAGGACTGGATTGGAACAAAGATGCTGTGGTCCATTTGATCCTGGCTGTACATCACGAAGGTCCACGTTTTCGTCGTTTTATTGAAAAACTGGAAAAAATCTTCAAGGAGAATCTTGAAGTATATTTCCACCTTGTGGTTGTTAATTCTGGTAACGCAGGACTAGACATCCGGGAAATTCTTGGCGCAACCTCGTTGCTGAAGTACAAGGTGGAAGAGTTAGAAGGTGACTTCTCTTGGACTCGCGCAATTAATTATGGGATCAGACAAATTCAAGACCCAGGACATATTATCCTCACTGTTGATGTTCACATGGACTTACCGGCTTCCATTTTTGAAGACTGTCGTAAAGTAAGTTTCCAGTATTTGCTCCCATTGTTCTTGATTCATGATTTGAGATTGTGAGAAGGACGGGGTCGGTGTTGTGTCGAATTGCACTATGGGAATGTTTTGGGTACC
The DNA here is from genome assembly GCA_022179025.1 of Porites australiensis. NCBI lineage: Eukaryota > Metazoa > Cnidaria > Anthozoa > Scleractinia > Poritidae > Porites > Porites australiensis. Next base: position 588,306 of record BOPM01000170.1, on the reverse strand, counting down.
CTTAATCTCGCTTCAATTACAAAGTTTCGCGCGATACTGGGTCGAGATTCGTACCCCGAAACAGTCCCATCGTGCAATTTGATTCAACACGGACCCAGTCTCAGGCTCGAATTCAAAATGGCCGATAGTGAATTTTTCCGCACCTATATTGATAGCCCACGTTTAAAATATTTAATTTCTAACATTACTCCGAATCCTTAGGGACAAAATTGCAAATTCTTTCACGACTCCATTGTCTCACAATTTCCAAACAAAACCAAATAAAGAAAATGACCAGAATTTTAATATATCGAACGTGGGCTACTCCGCCTTTGGAAAATACTTGATAAAATCGATTGAAAACAAAATTTTGAGCCCGTAATGAGCACCCCTAGTAAAACCTTGTTTCCATTGCAACTGCTGATACAGGCTGAATCTGGTTTACTTTAGAGCGTATTCACATGACGTCACGGCGGCCATATTGGTGTTCCAAAACAATAAAACGGCGGCCATGTTGGTGTACCGAAGACAACCAAGAGGGAATTGAACTCTTTTCTTATGTATAAACTTTCTTTTGTTTGTATTATTTAGCATGGATGCTGGCCACGTGAGTGAATACGCTCTATAAGTCGATGTGATCTAGCCACTTCCATTTTTTATGTGCGCGGAGCTCTCCACTTTTTCTTCAACTGCGTCGAGAGGAGCTGTGCCTACTTTCAGTTTCTTGACACAGAAATCCCTTATTAGCTGCACCAACAGGAATGAAGTCCCCAGTCCGCACCAAGCGCATTACTCTATCGTTTTCACCGTGCGACCAAGTCTAGCCTGTATCTGGTCCCGCATTCTCAGGCCATCGGCAAGTATAAAACAGGGAAGGAACTGCATCGGGAGATGGAATTGGATTTCTGTACCCCCTATTTCATTTTTCTAATGGATCAGGTTAGCGAGAGTGAGCTCGAAATTATACCATCCGGTTTTGTTCTTTATGACCAAACATACTGCATACGCGCATTATGGATCCTAGCAGTATGAACCCATCCCAGCAAATGAGTCATGTCTTTTTTATATGTCTTCACTTGACTCTGAAATTTTCTTACTTCTGGTTCTTTACCTACCCCTCCTCTACCCGATCATTTTGCCTTGAAGGTGTTAATGTTAACATTGGGTCAGGGGAGAGGTGGCTGGGTATTAAGGTTATTGACTTTCTTGGTTTTCTGTATAGCACTGTATTGAAGGAAAGATGATTTTTGCGCCCGTGCAATATGCCTTGGACTGCGGGGCGTACCCCAACAAACCAAAAGGGTCATGGTATAGTCATGGATACCAAATGATTGGCATGTATAAAGGCGATTGGGATGGGACTGGAGGTGAGTTTCGAAAGCAAGCTAGGCAACGAGTGACCAAAATTCGAAAAATGATGACAACAGATCAGCGTCCAACAGATGATTAGCGTAGATGCATAAAAATGGTTTTAAAAACTTTAACTTCATTCCACCCATAGACATTTAGTAGAGGAGACCAATAATGAAAGGCGGCAAACATCAAAGAGAAAAACGACAGTGCTGCAGTTTATGTTCAAAGCTCTCTGACGGTGCACAATACTTTGTTTCTTGTTCACAAATTGTAACGGAATAAATTAATGCGACGTTTCTATGGTCAATAAGATCAAAATGATAGGAATGATCACGGCATAGCGTTGTGTACCTTCAAGTGAACAAAAATATATAACAAAGGGTCCGACGGACTTCAAAACCCTTCTACTCTAGATCTATAATAACAAAGCTGTACCCTTGAGGTTGCACTTTCAGTGTTCCTTTCTTCAAGAAGGAATATAGGAAACAAGCTTTCTCAAATGCAATTGTAAATGCTTTTAATAACAAATCATATGCAATTTTTTTTGCAACGTTGTTTTGCAAAAACTAAATGTTGAACGTTGAACATTCTTTAGGACTGGAGGAAAGTGTGAATGATCATCAAGCAGCCTGGAACCTAGTGGACCGCATTTTGTCCAGCGGACTCCACGTGGCACGAATGAGGAGTCCAAACCTGTTTCGCTTGTTTTATCCTGAGTCACGAGATTCTACAGAAACAACAAGCGTCAGAAAGGCTTCGGGATATTACAAAGAGGATGTTTAATTAACTATTAGGGTTGGTTACTAATTGTCTTACGTCGTCAAATGCGGCGTGAAGAAGTAGATTCTACAGTCAGAAAGTTTGTTTATTTGAACGTAAATCACGAAGAGGAATTAACAAAGTAATATTCAGAATGAAAACTCGCAGAAGAGCAACAACGACAGGAGAAGTAAAAAAAAAAAAAACGATAAAAATTTTTATATCGAGACAACAGCGAAAAAAAATCG